>CM041813.1:3751786-4059286 GCA_023376895.1 Aspiorhynchus laticeps | reverse complement strand
ATCAGATTAACTGTCTGTAATATTATCATAATAATCTCTAAAAAAAAAAATTAAATAGGCCTTATAAAATTAAATTGTCTAAAATTGTTAAGTAACATCCTAATAATTAAGGTTCAAACTAAATGATATCAAAATAACTGATGTTGAATTACAAAATAAAAGCCCCCCCCCCCCAAAAAAAAATCTCATATCCAACCTGTTTTGCTTGGCATTTCAGATAGCTCTAAAAAGGAAAGTCCCTGTTACCACAGACTAGTTTCACTTCAGATTGATAGTAGACCTTCTCAGGTTGTCACTCACCAAGAATCAGGCAAGTCTGATGTTGCATTACAAAATAAAAGCCCTCCAAAATCTCATATAAAGGTTATTTTGCTGGGCATTTCAGATAGCTCTAAAAAGGAAAGTCCCTGTTACCACAGACTAGTTTCACTTCAGATTGATAGTAGACCTTCTCAGGTTGTCACTCACCAAGAATCAGGCAAGTCTGATGTTGCATTACAAAATAAAAGCCCTCCAAAATCTCACATCCAAGCTGTTTTGCTTGGCATTTCAGATAGCTCTAAAAAGGAAAGTCCCTGTTACCACAGACTAGTTTCACTTCAGATTGATAGTAGACCTTCTCAGATTGTCATTCACCAAGAATCAGGCAAGTCTGATGTTGCATTACAAAATAAAAGCCCTCCAAAATCTCATATAAAGGTTATTTTGATGGGCATTTCAGATAGCTCTAAAAAGGAAAGTCCCTGTTACCACAGACTAGTTTCACTTCAGATTGATAGTAGACCTTCTCAGGTTGTCACTCACCAAGAATCAGGCAAGTCTGATGTTGCATTACAAAATAAAAGCCCTCCAAAATCTCACATCCAAGCTGTTTTGCTTGGCATTTCAGATAGCTCTAAAAAGGAAAGTCCCTGTTACCACAGACTAGTTTCACTTCAGATTGATAGTAGACCTTCTCAGTTTGTCACTCACCAAGAATCAGGCAAGTCTGATGTTGCATTACAAAATAAAAGCCCTCCAAAATCTAATATAAAGGGTGTTTTACTTGGCATTTCAGATAGCTCTAAAAAGGAAAGTCCCTGTTACCACAGACTAGTTTCACTTCTGATTGATAGTAGACCTTCTCAGGTTGTCACTCACCAAGAATCAGGCAAGTCTGATGTTGCATTACAAAATAAAAGCCCTCCAAAATCTCATATAAAGGGTGTTTTACTTGGCATTTCAGATAGCTCTAAAAAGGAAAGTCCCTGTTACCACAGACTAGTTTCACTTCAGATTGATAGTAGACCTTCTCAGGTTGTCACTCACCCAATTTTAGGTAAGTCTGATTTTGCATTACAAAGTAAAAGTCTGTGGTAACAGGGACTTTCCTTTTTAGAGCTATCTGAAATGCCCAGCAAAATAACCTTTATATGAGATTTTGGAGGGCTTTTATTTTGTAATGCAACATCAGACTTGCCTGATTCTTGGTGAGTGACAACCTGAGACGGTCTACTATCAATCTGAAGTGAAACTAGTCTGTGGTAACAGGGACTTTCCTTTTTAGAGCTATCTGAAATGCCAAGTAAAACACCCTTTATATATGATTTTGGAGGGCTTTTATTTTGTAATGCAACATCAGACTTGCCTGATTCTTGGTGAGTGACAACCTGAGAAGGTCTACTATCAATCTGAAGTGAAACTAGTCTGTGGTAACAGGGACTTTCCTTTTTAGAGCTATCTGAAATGCAAAGTAAAACACCCTTTATATGAGATTTTGGAGGGCTTTTATTTTGTAATGCAACATCAGACTTGCCTGATTCTTGGTGAGTGACAACCTGAGAAGGTCTACTATCAATCTGAAGTGAAACTAGTCTGTGGTAACAGGGACTTTCCTTTTTAGAGCTATCTGAAATGCCAAGCAAAACAGCTTGGATGTGAGATTTTGGAGGGCTTTTATTTTGTAATGCAACATCAGACTTGCCTGATTCTTGGTGAGTGACAACCTGAGAAGGTCTACTATCAATCTGAAGTGAAACTAGTCTGTGGTAACAGGGACTTTCCTTTTTAGAGCTATCTGAAATGCCCAGCAAAATAACCTTTATATGAGATTTTGGAGGGCTTTTATTTTGTAATGCAACATCAGACTTGCCTGATTCTTGGTGAGTGACAACCTGAGAAGGTCTACTATCAATCTGAAGTGAAACTAGTCTGTGGTAACAGGGACTTTCCTTTTTAGAGCTATCTGAAATACCAAGTAAAACACCCTTTATATGAGATTTTGGAGGGCTTTTATTTTGTAATGCAACATCAGACTTGCCTGATTCTTGGTGAGTGACAACCTGAGAAGGTCTACTATCAATCTGAAGTGAAACTAGTCTGTGGTAACAGGGACTTTCCTTTTTAGAGCTATCTGAAATGCCAAGCAAAACAGCTTGGATGTGAGATTTTGGAGGGCTTTTATTTTGTAATGCAACATCAGACTTGCCTGATTCTTGGTGAGTGACAACCTGAGAAGGTCTACTATCAATCTGAAGTGAAACTAGTCTGTGGTAACAGGGACTTTCCTTTTTAGAGCTATCTGAAATGCCAAGTAAAACACCCTTTATATGAGATTTTGGAGGGCTTTTATTTTGTAATGCAACATCAGACTTGCCTGATTCTTGGTGAGTGACAACCTGAGAAGGTCTACTATAAATCTGAAGTGAAACTAGTCTGTGGTAACAGGGACTTTCCTTTTTAGAGCTATCTGAAATGCCAAGCAAAACAGCTTGGATGTGAGATTTTGGAGGGCTTTTATTTTGTAATGCAACATCAGACTTGCCTGATTCTTGGTGAGTGACAACCTGAGAAGGTCTACTATCAATCTGAAGTGAAACTAGTCTGTGGTAACAGGGACTTTCCTTTTTAGAGCTATCTGAAATGCCCAGCAAAATAACCTTTATATGAGATTTTGGAGGGCTTTTATTTTGTAATGCAACATCAGACTTGCCTGATTCTTGGTGAGTGACAACCTGAGAAGGTCTACTATCAATCTGAAGTGAAACTAGTCTGTGGTAACAGGGACTTTCCTTTTTAGAGCTATCTGAAATACCAAGTAAAACACCCTTTATATGAGATTTTGCAGGGCTTTTATTTTGTAATGCAACATCAGACTTGCCTGATTCTTGGTGAGTGACAACCTGAGAAGGTCTACTATCAATCTGAAGTTAAACTAGTCTGTGGTAACAGGGACTTTCCTTTTTAGAGCTATCTGAAATGCCCAGCAAAATAACCTTTATATGAGATTTTGGAGGGCTTTTATTTTGTAATGCAACATCAGACTTGCCTGATTCTTGGTGAGTGACAACCTGAGAAGGTCTACTATCAATCTGAAGTGGAACTAGTCTGTGGTAACAGGGACTTTCCTTTTTAGAGCTATCTGAAATGCCAAGTAAAACACCCTTTATATGAGATTTTGGAGGGCTTTTATTTTGTAATGCAACATCAGACTTGCCTGATTCTTGGTGAGTGACAACCTGAGAAGGTCTACTATCAATCTGAAGTGGGGTGAAAGGCTTTGTCGAGTGCTGCAATGTAACGAAACCTTTAAAGGTTTGGGGGCTTTTTTTGGATGAACTCGCTTGGCCGGTTTTGAAACAAAATGGAGAGAGGGGAAATGGAAGTGAAACAGGTGGAACCAGGGAAACCCAAAGCTACTAAATCCAAGCAAACGTTGGATTAGTGTGATTTTGGGGTTTTAAATACACAGATAATCATTGTTGACTAAATAGCCTACAACCTTTAACAACAAAAAAAGGCAATAATTTTTAATTAAAGACAGATCGGATCTATATAGTTTGAATTTCAAAAAACCCACACAAAGTGACAAAAAGAGAGCAGTCTTTATTCAGACCGTCAGAAGAGGTAGTTGAATGAGGTCAGTCCAATGCTGTACAAAGTGACTGGTGCTGGTCACAGTGTGTGTGTGCGTGTGTGTGTGTGTGTGTGTGTGTGTGTGTGTGTGGTGGGGGGGGGGGGGGTCAGAGTTCAGTGGTGCGTGGCAAGAGAGGGGAGGGGGGGCAAGGACGGGAGGGAGTTCAGCTTCCTGACGTAAAATAACTTAAAATAACATATTGTTATTTTAAACAATATTTTTGTTGTATGTATCCCCTGTAGATGTTATGTGCTAGATAAAAAACCCTAAATAGTTTTTATTTGGAGCTTTAAAAAAAATGGTTCTTTGAAAAGAATCGAACCGACTCCCAAGAAAAGAGTCAGTTTACGTCACTGCTGGTAACCAATCAACGATCAGCTTCCTCTCGGTAGCCAATCAGCGCTCAGTCCACTCTCTTGAATTCTGTCCTGCGGGTCGTCGTGTGTTTTGGTGGGTAAGAGTGAGAAAATTCCCAAAAAGTTTCAAGAGTGCGCCTAACTGGCCAACCGGCACTAAATAACAAGATACAGTGTGTGTAAACGTTTTAGTTTTAACGTGGAATTGACAGCTCTTGTTGAAAATGTTGTTGGCGGAAGTGAAAAGGCTGAAAGTGGCCGAGTTGCGTGCTATGTTAACGGAGCGAGGACTGGACTCTAAAGGCCTGAAGGCCGAGCTGGTGGTTAGGATGATCTCTGCGATCGAAGCCGGTGTTGAACCCATCAAAAGTGGAGATGAGGGGGGAAATGGTAGTGAAACGACGAGAATAGAGCCAGCAGAAGAGCCGCAGAAGTCTCACTCAGAATCTGAGCAGTGCGTTAGGACACTGCGGTCAAGCCAGCCGCCACTTCGAGATGCATGGTCAATCTAGCCGCCGCGCTGTTTTGTTGTGCGCGCATATACAGTGCATTACGGCGATCTTCCGCCGGTCTTTCGAAAGCGTTCACTAAGCCATTTTTTTTTTTTTTTTAAATGCTTAACTTATACATACAAACAAGAACAGGGAAATAAGAGTAAGGGTAATATATATTAAGCAAATTAACTATACTAATTAATAAAGTAATATCAGATTAACTGTCTGTAATATTATCATAATAATCTCTAAAAAAAAAAATTAAATAGGCCTTATAAAATTAAATTGTCTAAAATTGTTAAGTAACATCCTAATAATTAAGGTTCAAACTAAATGATATCAAAATAACTGATGTTGAATTACAAAATAAAAGCCCCCCCCCCCAAAAAAAATCTCATATCCAACCTGTTTTGCTTGGCATTTCAGATAGCTCTAAAAAGGAAAGTCCCTGTTACCACAGACTAGTTTCACTTCAGATTGATAGTAGACCTTCTCAGGTTGTCACTCACCAAGAATCAGGCAAGTCTGATGTTGCATTACAAAATAAAAGCCCTCCAAAATCTCATATAAAGGTTATTTTGCTGGGCATTTCAGATAGCTCTAAAAAGGAAAGTCCCTGTTACCACAGACTAGTTTCACTTCAGATTGATAGTAGACCTTCTCAGGTTGTCACTCACCAAGAATCAGGCAAGTCTGATGTTGCATTACAAAATAAAAGCCCTCCAAAATCTCACATCCAAGCTGTTTTGCTTGGCATTTCAGATAGCTCTAAAAAGGAAAGTCCCTGTTACCACAGACTAGTTTCACTTCAGATTGATAGTAGACCTTCTCAGATTGTCATTCACCAAGAATCAGGCAAGTCTGATGTTGCATTACAAAATAAAAGCCCTCCAAAATCTCATATAAAGGTTATTTTGATGGGCATTTCAGATAGCTCTAAAAAGGAAAGTCCCTGTTACCACAGACTAGTTTCACTTCAGATTGATAGTAGACCTTCTCAGGTTGTCACTCACCAAGAATCAGGCAAGTCTGATGTTGCATTACAAAATAAAAGCCCTCCAAAATCTCACATCCAAGCTGTTTTGCTTGGCATTTCAGATAGCTCTAAAAAGGAAAGTCCCTGTTACCACAGACTAGTTTCACTTCAGATTGATAGTAGACCTTCTCAGTTTGTCACTCACCAAGAATCAGGCAAGTCTGATGTTGCATTACAAAATAAAAGCCCTCCAAAATCTAATATAAAGGGTGTTTTACTTGGCATTTCAGATAGCTCTAAAAAGGAAAGTCCCTGTTACCACAGACTAGTTTCACTTCTGATTGATAGTAGACCTTCTCAGGTTGTCACTCACCAAGAATCAGGCAAGTCTGATGTTGCATTACAAAATAAAAGCCCTCCAAAATCTCATATAAAGGGTGTTTTACTTGGCATTTCAGATAGCTCTAAAAAGGAAAGTCCCTGTTACCACAGACTAGTTTCACTTCAGATTGATAGTAGACCTTCTCAGGTTGTCACTCACCCAATTTTAGGTAAGTCTGATTTTGCATTACAAAGTAAAAGTCTGTGGTAACAGGGACTTTCCTTTTTAGAGCTATCTGAAATGCCCAGCAAAATAACCTTTATATGAGATTTTGGAGGGCTTTTATTTTGTAATGCAACATCAGACTTGCCTGATTCTTGGTGAGTGACAACCTGAGACGGTCTACTATCAATCTGAAGTGAAACTAGTCTGTGGTAACAGGGACTTTCCTTTTTAGAGCTATCTGAAATGCCAAGTAAAACACCCTTTATATATGATTTTGGAGGGCTTTTATTTTGTAATGCAACATCAGACTTGCCTGATTCTTGGTGAGTGACAACCTGAGAAGGTCTACTATCAATCTGAAGTGAAACTAGTCTGTGGTAACAGGGACTTTCCTTTTTAGAGCTATCTGAAATGCAAAGTAAAACACCCTTTATATGAGATTTTGGAGGGCTTTTATTTTGTAATGCAACATCAGACTTGCCTGATTCTTGGTGAGTGACAACCTGAGAAGGTCTACTATCAATCTGAAGTGAAACTAGTCTGTGGTAACAGGGACTTTCCTTTTTAGAGCTATCTGAAATGCCAAGCAAAACAGCTTGGATGTGAGATTTTGGAGGGCTTTTATTTTGTAATGCAACATCAGACTTGCCTGATTCTTGGTGAGTGACAACCTGAGAAGGTCTACTATCAATCTGAAGTGAAACTAGTCTGTGGTAACAGGGACTTTCCTTTTTAGAGCTATCTGAAATGCCCAGCAAAATAACCTTTATATGAGATTTTGGAGGGCTTTTATTTTGTAATGCAACATCAGACTTGCCTGATTCTTGGTGAGTGACAACCTGAGAAGGTCTACTATCAATCTGAAGTGAAACTAGTCTGTGGTAACAGGGACTTTCCTTTTTAGAGCTATCTGAAATACCAAGTAAAACACCCTTTATATGAGATTTTGGAGGGCTTTTATTTTGTAATGCAACATCAGACTTGCCTGATTCTTGGTGAGTGACAACCTGAGAAGGTCTACTATCAATCTGAAGTGAAACTAGTCTGTGGTAACAGGGACTTTCCTTTTTAGAGCTATCTGAAATGCCAAGCAAAACAGCTTGGATGTGAGATTTTGGAGGGCTTTTATTTTGTAATGCAACATCAGACTTGCCTGATTCTTGGTGAGTGACAACCTGAGAAGGTCTACTATCAATCTGAAGTGAAACTAGTCTGTGGTAACAGGGACTTTCCTTTTTAGAGCTATCTGAAATGCCAAGTAAAACACCCTTTATATGAGATTTTGGAGGGCTTTTATTTTGTAATGCAACATCAGACTTGCCTGATTCTTGGTGAGTGACAACCTGAGAAGGTCTACTATAAATCTGAAGTGAAACTAGTCTGTGGTAACAGGGACTTTCCTTTTTAGAGCTATCTGAAATGCCAAGCAAAACAGCTTGGATGTGAGATTTTGGAGGGCTTTTATTTTGTAATGCAACATCAGACTTGCCTGATTCTTGGTGAGTGACAACCTGAGAAGGTCTACTATCAATCTGAAGTGAAACTAGTCTGTGGTAACAGGGACTTTCCTTTTTAGAGCTATCTGAAATGCCCAGCAAAATAACCTTTATATGAGATTTTGGAGGGCTTTTATTTTGTAATGCAACATCAGACTTGCCTGATTCTTGGTGAGTGACAACCTGAGAAGGTCTACTATCAATCTGAAGTGAAACTAGTCTGTGGTAACAGGGACTTTCCTTTTTAGAGCTATCTGAAATACCAAGTAAAACACCCTTTATATGAGATTTTGCAGGGCTTTTATTTTGTAATGCAACATCAGACTTGCCTGATTCTTGGTGAGTGACAACCTGAGAAGGTCTACTATCAATCTGAAGTTAAACTAGTCTGTGGTAACAGGGACTTTCCTTTTTAGAGCTATCTGAAATGCCCAGCAAAATAACCTTTATATGAGATTTTGGAGGGCTTTTATTTTGTAATGCAACATCAGACTTGCCTGATTCTTGGTGAGTGACAACCTGAGAAGGTCTACTATCAATCTGAAGTGGAACTAGTCTGTGGTAACAGGGACTTTCCTTTTTAGAGCTATCTGAAATGCCAAGTAAAACACCCTTTATATGAGATTTTGGAGGGCTTTTATTTTGTAATGCAACATCAGACTTGCCTGATTCTTGGTGAGTGACAACCTGAGAAGGTCTACTATCAATCTGAAGTGAAACTAGTCTGTGGTAACAGGGACTTTCCTTTTTAGAGCTATCTGAAATGCCAAGTAAAACACCCTTTATATGAGATTTTGGAGGGCTTTTATTTTGTAATGCAACATCAGACTTGCCTGATTCTTGGTGAGTGACAACCTGAGAAGGTCTACTATCAATCTGAAGTGAAACTAGTCTGTGGTAACAGGGACTTTCCTTTTTAGAGCTATCTGAAATGCCAAGCAAAACAGATTGGATATGAGATTTTTTTTTTTTGGGGGGGGGGGGGGGGGGGGTATTTTGTAATTCAACATCAGTTATTTTGATATCATTTTGTTTGAACCTTAATTATTAGGCTGTTACTTAACAATTTTAGACAATTTCATTTTATAAGGCCTATTTAATTTTTTTTTTTTTAAAGATTATTATAATAATATTACAGACAGGTAATCTGATATTACTTTATTAATTAGTATAGTTAATTTGCTTAATATATATTACCCTTACTCTTATTTCCCTGTTCTTCTTTGTATGTATAAGCTAAGCAGTAAGAAAAAAAAAATGGCTTAGTGAACGCAGGCGAAAGACCGGCGGAAGATCGCCGTAATGCACTGTATATGCGCGCACAACAAAACAGCGCGGCGGCTAGATTGACCATGCATCTCGAAGTGGCGGCTGGCTTGACCGCAGTGTTAGGACGCGGTCTCCAGTGTGCATCGGTCCTCCTAAAAAGAGCATGACTGCTTACACTGATCAAAGTACACAGACTGACCCACTTCAGCTGTGCTCATGCACTGCCCCGATAGCCATAGCAGAGCCTGTTATATCTGGAGAGCAGAGACAACAGCAGGCGAATCCACATCCTGTCGCCTTGGCAACCGCTGCTACGGAAGATGCAGAGTCAGGATGCTCATCATCAGTCTTGACCATTTCAGAGCCAGAAGCAGCACAGCAGCAAGAGCAGTGTAAGTCATCATTAGAGCACAGTTAATAAAGTGTCTCTTTGCTGATCATAAACTAAGATGAAAGTAAGGTGATTATATGATGACTGCTCTCTCCTGCAGTGCTCCATAGACGGTCAGATGGACCTGAGACAGTGGACTCCACCCCAGAGGAGAGCAGGGAGCTCAAGAGGCCTTGTGAGGACAGAGGCAGAGATTATTACGAGTTCAAAGAGGACATTCATTACAACAGGTATTGATTATCGGTCTGCAGAAACTGCAAGAGCTTGTACTTAAAGGTATTTCAAAGAACAAGATGTCAAGAACACTGACTTTTTTTTTTTTTAAGGAAATTGCTCATGCTCACCAAGACTGCATTTCTTTGTAAAATTCCGAAATATTATTGCAATTTAAAGGAACTGGTTTCTATTTGAATATATATTTTTTAATATAATTTATCCATGTGATGCAAAGCTGTATTTTCAGCATCATTACTCCAGTCGTCAGTGTCACATGATCCTTCAGAAATCATCCTAATATGCTGATTTGCTGCTCACGAAACATTTATGATTATTATTTATGAAATTCATCTTTGATGAATAAAAAGGTCAAAAGAACAGCATTTATTTGAAATACAAATATTTTGTATCCAGTGCTGTGTAAAACAGTAATTGCATGTAATCTGGATTATGTAATCAGATTGCAAAAATTAAGAACTTGTAATTAGATTATATTACATTTTAATATCAGATTACAGTTAATTTACTCTGTTGTTTTCTCTTTTTTTATCAGTTTGATATAATCCCACATGCAAAGTCTATGTGATAAACAGCTTAGGTCAAAAGTAATCAAAAAGTAGTCAGAGTACCTAATGTGTAGTCCAGATTGTTACTAACTACAATCCTATCATGTCATTTGTCATCAGTGACAGACTACAATCTCTAAGCAATCTACCCAGCACTGTTTGTATCATCTTATATAACTAAATTGAATGTGTCCTTGCTGAATGAACAAGTCCTACTGACCCTAAACAGATCTTTCAAAACAGATTTGAACATTTCTGACTTTTTCCCCGTGATTTGTTTGTCCTCAGAGCTAAAACACCAGAGCTGCTGCCGGAGCCCGAGGAAGAAGCTGAAATAGATTTTGAAGATGTTCGATTGGATTCCTGTAAATTCATCACAACCCCAATACATCCTCAGATACTGAATGAGTCATTTGATTCAAGATGAATCACACTGTGTTTGTGTTTCACAGATAACTGTGACCTGCATTTTGAGGTGGACTCTGATGGAAGCAGCGGTCAGCCGCTCTTCTGGGAGAAATTCCCTCTTCTCTGGTCAGGGGGCAGGATGACCCATGGATTTTGTCAAGGGAAGGTCGGATTTGAAGCCAAGGTGTGAACTTGAGGTTTGAATCTGGTAAATGATTTGTACAGCAACAAAAGTAATGAATGAAATGGCACCTCTGGTGAATTTTTTTTTTTTTTTGGGTCTCCAGTTTGTGAAGCGACTGTCAGCTCCTGCATTAGACACAAGCTGTGACCCGGATCGACATGTGCTCAGAGTGGGCTGGTCTGTGGACAACACAAGCCTTCAGCTAGGTGGAAATAACATTATTACATAAAACATATTACAGATCTGAATGGTTTTGATGATTATGAATATGGTCGAATATGGTCAGTTCCTGTGGCTCAGTGGTAGAGCATTGCGTTAGCAGCGCAAAAGGTTGTGGGTTCGATTCCCAGGGAACACACATAGTGATAAAACATGTATAGCCTGAATGCACTGTAAGTCACTTTGGATAAAAGCGTCTGCTAAATGCATAAATGTAAAATGTAAATGTAAATGTCGAAATGAACAAAAAGTGCTGAGTATCCTGTTATAAATTAAACATAACATAGCTAGAAGACTAACATTTCTTCCAATTGTAAATTTAAAAATTCTTTTTGAAATGTAAAAAAAAAAAAAAAGGCTAAAAAATTAATCAATGTTATTATCAAACTAAAAAAAAAAAAAAAAAATTCTTGCTTTTTGTTATCTCAGGCGAGGTGCAGCTGTCATATGGTTTTGATGGACGGGGGAGGATAGTAACTGGAGGAGAGGAAGAGGTGTTTGGTGAGCCTTTCACAGAAGGAGATGTCATCGGTTGCTATGCAGTAAGTTTCAAAAATAATTGTACATAAGTAGGTTAAAGTATGCATACTATGTTCTTTAGCTCCTGGCTTAAAGGAATAGTTCACGCAAAAATGAAAATGTTTATTTCCTCATCAGATTTGGAGAAATGTAGCATTGCATCACTTGCTCAGCAGTGGATCCTCTGCAGTGAATGGGTGCCGTCAGAATGAGAGTCCAAACAGCTGATAAAAACATCACAGTCATCCACACCACTCCAGTCCATCAGTTAATGTTTTGTGAAGTGAAAAGCTGTGTGTTTATATGAAACAAATCAATCATTAAAGCATTTTAACTTTATACTTTCTCTTCTGGTCAAATTATGAGACCATAATCAATAATAACGCTTCCTCCAGTGAAAAAGTCCATCTCCTGTTGTCTCTCACATCAAAATCCACCCACATATTTGTTTAGAGCCGTTTGGACTGTTTTCACTTGTAAACGGTGCTTGATTTGTACAGATTTATCCTGATTCAGACCAGATGAGTTTTTCACTGGTGAAAGCAATATTATAGATAGAGGACTTGTATTTTAGCAATTAGCAACAGTTTGAAGTTAAAAGCATCTTGATGATGGATTTGTTTCACATGTTATCTGATGGACTGGAGTGGTGAGGATTACTTGTGGATTATTGTGATGTTTTTATCAGCTGTTTGTACTCTTATTCTGACGGCACCCATTCACTGCAGAGGATCCATTGGTGAGCGAATAATGCAATTTTACATTTCTCCAAATCTGATGAAGAAACAAACTCATTTACATTGGATGGCCTCAGGGTGAAGACATTTTCAGCAAATGTTAATGTTTTGGGTGAACTATTTCTCTAATTCAATTCAGGTTCATTTTCGCTTCATATCTACTCCTTATGCAGTTCATCAGTGAGACAGGAGAGGTGACGCTTTCATTTCACAAGAATGGACGTTCTCTTGGAGTGGCGTTTCACCTGAACTCTTCTACTCTTGGAGGTCAAGCCCTCTTTCCCCATGTGCTTTGCAAAAACTGTTCAGTTTCTGTAAATCTCGACCCAGAAACTCCCTGGCATCCTTTTCCTGCTGGTTTCTGCACGCTGCTCACGCTTCCTCCCGGTCAAAGGACTCGAGCGCTTTTGCCGACAGCATCTAAAAGTGAATGTGAGGTAGGAAAGCATGTTGAACCCTAACAAAGATAAACATCAGATGAATATAGTTACTGTGAAGCTGGAAGCGGTCTCTCACGGTCGCCCTCTTCATCTCTCAGGTGTTGATGATGGTTGGTTTGCCGGGTTCTGGTAAAACCCACTGGGCTCAGGCTCACATGCTCCAGAACCCAAGGAAACGTTACAATCTTCTGAGTACAAACTCCATCTTGAACTGCATGAGGGTGAGAAAATCTATCAAGATTATTGTGTGAACTGAAATCATATAGACACAATGTCTGGTTATAATTTATTCATATCAATGTGGAAAAAGAGAGATGGGCTGAATGAAAATGCTAATGCATTTCCTGCCTCGATGGCGCTTATAGAAAAGAAATACCGAAAATAATTACTCCGTCAACAACCGTTTGATCTGTAATTCCTTACCACAGCAGCTCCCTCTTAGTGAAATGGTTGTAGTCGATGTGGAGTTCATCAAAAGACTGTCAACACCAAACACAGCAGCTCAACATCCACATACAGTTTGGGATTCGTCTCGTTTGCCCACTTTCACTTGGCTAAACAGTTTAGTTTGCACATGCCACCAGGTTATAGATTTATGGAAAACTATAAACCACAGCAGCTCTGGTCATGTGACCAAAAGCACAAATCCTATCGGTTGTCCATTTTTTCATCAAAGCGTGTTGAAAAAGTGATTAGAACAAAAAAATAAATAAATTGCATTGATGGCATGTGAATGTTGATTCACATTAAAAATGTTTATTGTATCGGGTTTTTTTTTTGTGATGAATATTATCATGCTGTAAATGGGCCTTTACCATAAAGATGAGTTCCAGACTAGTACCAATGTTATTTTAGCATATTTATACAGTTAATATTGTTTCTTCTTCATTATTATTATTATTAGGTATGTTTATTTCTTATTATACTAGTATATTATAATATAGAATCATAGTATTTTTTATATTATGAGTTTAAGCTTTATTTTTATATGCTTTTGGCATTTTTATTAACATATATATATATATATTATATATATAGTTTTAATTTATTAGTTTCACTTTTAGTAATTTTAGTACTTTAAAACTTTATTTTAGAAGAGTTGATATGTATATTTATTCATTTATTTATAGTTTTATTCTATATATTTCAGTTTAAGTTATTTTAGTACATTAAAACTATTTATATTAGTTGCCAAGGCTAATATTTATATTATTAATATTTTATTTTATTATTTTACTATTTTAGTAGTTTAAGTTAAAAATAACAATACTGACTAGTACAGAGTTCACACAATCCTGAAAAATATGATTTCCAGGTCTGGGAGAGCCACAGAAATTAGTAAAATCTTAATTCCTACTCTAGCATTTCCTTTGTTACTCATTGAGCGTGGATCTATTTTCTTTATTTTCCTGTCCTGTAGGAGCCTCCTGGAGCCAATCACAGAGAGCTGATGCTGCAGCAGGCCACTCAATGCATCAGTCAGCTGATCAGAAGAGCTGCAGCCAGGAGGAGGAACTACATCCTCGATCAGGTAGTGAGGAATACATGTGCAGTCAGGTGGGCCAGAGCTGCAGCAGGGTTCCCGCGGGTCCTGAAAAAGTCTGAAAAAGTCTTACATTTAGTTGCATCAAATTTAAGGCCATAAAAGTCTTAAATTGTACAAGAAAGTCTTAATTATGATTTCAAGAGGTCTTAATTTTGGAGACGGTAAGACAAGAATTGCGATATGGCTTAATGTAACGATTAAACTTCAAAAAGCTATGATTTCATTAAATAAACGTGTGCCGCACATTTCAAAGTCCAGTGCTGCGCTGCTTTGTTTACTGCTGTTACCAGGAAAACGGTTCTATTTCTGCCGTTCTGAAAGCGCCACCTGCTGGCAGAGAATGAATGTACATTTTCAATGAGCCTGTTGTTTTTGTTCAGACCAATGTGAAAATCAACTCATGTTTTTACCCTGCAAACACGCAGAGCTGTAAATGTGAACTGGTGGATCGATAAGATGATAGTGCATTATAAAAATTTAAACAGTAAAATGTATTTATATGTAATTTAACAAATATAATAATTTATTGATAATCATTGTTTAAATTAATATAATTAATACTTTTGACTCTTCAAAACATTTTCTTAAAAATGTTTTAAAGGCTGAAATGTGAAGTGCATCATTTTATAAAACTTTGTTTTTGTGAAAACTTGTATCTGAACTGTAAATCATGCTTTTTACAGTCATTTTACAGTTTAATATGTTATTATAGACATTGCCTTACCCCATTTGTGCAGGTCTTAAAAAGTCTTAAATTGCTTAAAAGCTTAAAAACCCTGCAGAAACTCTGTTCAGAAAATGCACGTTCTCACTTTTTCACTTTCGTCTTCAAGGCCAACATTTATCCATCTGCCCGGCGACACAAGATGCTGTGTTTCCATGGTTACCAGCGAAGAGCGGTGGTGGTTCTTCCACCTGATGAGGTGTGGAAGAGACGTCTTATACAGCGGCAAGAGCAGGAGGGCACAGCTCTTCAGGAAACATCTCTTCTCAAAGCCAAAGGTGAGACTTAAATGACCCGATCATGAGTGTCAAGACACATTACGGCTGCACACTCATGAAACAGTTGTGTTCCTCTCTCCTTCTGTTTCCAGCGAGCTTCACGCTGCCGGAGCAGGGAGAGCATCTGGATCAGGTGATGTTTGTGGAGCTCAGCTCCGACGAGGCCCTGAAGCTCTTAACGCATTATAAAGAGGAAGCTCGCCGCCTCCTGCCCACACCTCCCAAACGCAAAAAACACAGACAAGAAAGTCAAAACCGCCCCGTTCATCACTGTGGTAAGAAGAGAAGATTTCACTTCTGCTGTTGCATCGTTGAGATCTTGATCCTAGAGCATGATATTGAATTTTCAAATCATGAACATGTGTCTTTTCATTTTTCAAGGATGGAGAGGAGGTCCATTCGGCTCACACTATACATCCCAGAAAGCACAGGTAAGCTTGTTAATGTGATGTTACACGATTAGATATTCAAAATAAAATCTGTAGGAACCAATGGTGGACAGTAACAAAGTATTTTTATCAGTATCTGTAGTTTATTTGACTACATTCCAAAGTATCATACTTTTTACATCACTGCATTTCTTAAAAACATCGTTCCTCGTTACTATGAACAGAAGAAATTGCGATAGACGTGAAGATGCAATAGTGGTGTCCAATTCTTGAACAAGTGGATTCTTTTTAATGAACCTGTTAAATCAGTTCGCAAATTGCACTGAACGATTCATTTGTGATTTGGACTGATCAGACTGCAACTGTTCTCAAGTCAACAACTTACTGATTCAAATGATTTGGTCAGAGCGAGTCTCCAGTGAATGACTCACTGATTCAAATGATCCAGTCAGAGTGACCCTGCGTCCCAATGTGCATACTATCCACCCTATCTGCCCTAAATAGTATTGAAAATTACTAATATCACATAGAATTTAGGATGGATAGTATGCACATTGGGATGCAGGCCAAGTCTCCAGTAAACAACTCACTGATTCAAATGATTTGGTCAGAGCGAGTCTCCAGTTAACAATTCAGTGAATTCACAAGTCTGATTCAAAATGAGCCGAGAATGGTAGATCCTCGGAGCTTGAATGTGACTCGTTGCGCAAAAAGAAAGTTACTAATGCCGAATTTTAGTATTTATTATTGTAAATGAAAATCATATTTAGGTCACGACTGTCAGTTGTTTAACTAAATCTCCAATAAAAGCGCAAGCTGTTTAAGTCCACTTTTTGAAGGAGCAGACTCCCAAGTCACGACGGAGGGGAAAATTACGAAGAAAATAAAATTGGGCAGGTTTTGTTTCGCAGACCTGGCAAAACTGCATGAAGTACATGTTGAAATTACAAAATAATGATTCATACATTTTACTTTTAAAGGTGCTGTATGTAGGATTTTGACTCTAAAGCATAAAAATACCATAATATGCTTGCAGACATTTAGGAAACATGTTAAGTTAATATACTTGTTTATCTGAAAAACAATGCTGCAGTCAGTTATTCTCCTTTGAAAATGTGCAGTCCGGCCCGGAATGTCTGTGTTTGTTATGGTTTGTGAAACACTGCCAGTTTACCCAATTGTATTTTGGCACCCCGGGTTGCCTGTTGCCGGAAAACACAGTGTATTTAATTTAATTAATTGTCATGTGCGCTCGTTCCTGTTGGTGTCGTTAATCTGGCATCCTCCGCATGCGTCAAATCTGAGGAGGAGGGGCTGGTGAAAAAAACCGTCTCCAATATTTTGAATTTGGACTGCAATACCTAGTTCAACCGCCAATACCTGTCAATCCTACATACAGCACCTTTAATACTTAAAGGGGTCATCGGATGCAAAATTCACTTTTCAAGTTGTTTGAACAAAAATGTGTGTTGGAAGTGTGTGTACACATTCACCTTATAATGATAAAAATCCCCCCTGTGTTTTTTTTAAATCCCCTTTCTCAAATCAGGCTGTTCTGAGATTCCTGTCAGAATGACGTAGTTCTGTACAGGCCCCTCCCACGATAGTTGATTGACAAGGCCATCTTACCTTAGACCCGCCCTGAGTGAGCTGAGAGCTGTCTGCCATTGTGTTGACTCCGGTGCAGGGGAAGACAAGATGTCTCCGATTAAGCGATTGAGGTGTTTTGTTGTTGGATGTAATAATGAATAAAGCAGTCGTCATTTACTCCTGACATCTGAGCCGCTGAAGACGCAGAGGATTAACGGTACTTTCGCTTTGAAGTGAATGTGCCGATCCCAAATCTGCCTAAATGTGTCTGTTCGCGCGAATCATTCGTGATCCAGCTTCATCTACAGAAGGAGTATAAGGGTTTTTTATGAATCTTTGCAAATCGCCTTTCCTAATAACGTGCTAGTTAGCCAGTTTCGCAGCTAAAGTGAACAGTACTGCTTGTCACTCCACGGAAGAGAGGGGCGGGGTCAGCAGAGCTCATTAGCATTTAAAGCGACATGGACTAAAAAACAGCTTGCTAAAAACAGAGCTGATTTTGACAGGGTAAAAAGGGTGTGTCTTACACTACCATTGAGAAATTTTAACCAAAGTATGTTATAGACTTTTCATTAAGACCCTAAAGAATCATATCAACTTGTGGAAAATGGGCATCCGATGACCCCTTTAAGTCAAATACTTTCGTACTTATAGGATTCAAAGTGTTTATTGTCATGTGCACAGTGAGGAAAATCAAATTTCCCTGTACAATGAAATTCTTTCTTTGCTGTCCACATTGAATGCAAGACAGTGCAAATTATGTAAAAATAAAAAAACAGACATACACATAAATAAAATAGAAATAATAAAAAGTACAGCTATGTTGCAGGAGAAGAAATAGACTGTGAATATAGAAATATAGACTATGTACATCTGTATGTGCGAGTGGCAATACTGACTTGTGCAAACAACAATATAGTGATGTGCAATATTAACATTAACGTGTCCACATGTAGCAGTAATATGTATTATATCTCTGTGTGCAATATTGGCTTATGTACAGAACAGTAGTACAGTGGCATGTAACAAATTGAGTGCAACTACATAATAATAATAATAATAATAATAATAATAATAATAGCAGCTTTAACATTAATAATGTGCAAATCAAGATTGAGCTACTTGATAAGAGATAGCAGCAGTAACGTGCAAAATTGAGCTGTAGCAGTTCAGTCTACATATTCTATGAGATATGTGAGACTAGTCTGTGTCCACTGGTTACCTGTTTAAAAGTCTAATGGCTGAGGGGAAGAAGGAGTTCCTTGATCTGGAGGTCCTGCATTTCACACTCCTGTACCTCCGTCCTGAGGGTAGGAGTGTGAACAGTCCATGTTGTGGGTGGGTGGGGTCCTTAAGGATGGAGGCAGCTCTCCTGTGAACTCTGCGATGGTAAATGGCCTGCAGAGAGGGCAGTGGAGCTCTAATGATCTTCTCGGCAGTCTTCACCACTCTCTGCAGACATTTGCGGTCCCTCACTGTAGTGCTGCCATACCACACAGTGATGCAACTGGTCAAAACGCTCTCAATATACTCTAGTATAATTGAAACAGAGTACTTAATACTTTTACTAGAGTAATATTTTATTAGGATATTTATAGTTTGACTCAGGAACTGTATATATTGACGGATTGTACTCTTAGGGTTGCCATCCATCTGCCTTCGGTTGCTCTTACGGATGCAGCAGCGACCCACAGCGATACAGGAATTATTACAGACCGTACACTGGTCAGGTAAGAAAATCATACGAGTGCCAATCTGTGGACGTTTGAAAAATAGAATTGACAAAAATGCATCTACTTAATAGATCTGTTTTTCTTGCAGGGGAGCTTGTCTGAGCAAAACCAGAGTTGTTATGGCAGTGTGTATTATGGCTGTTTGAGTTAGTCGGAATCGTTCTGATAAACCCAGAACTTTGATGCAGCAGGAAAAACACCCCAATCAGAGCGTGTTTTACTTTGATTAGCAGTGCTTCACCTTTACAAAAATAATTGGTTCTGTCTGTCTGTAATTTCATTAGCAAAGGTCATTGCTTATAATGAGGAGCCAGCTTGAGTACCAGAATGCAGTTTGTTTTTAACGGGTAGTTAAACCTAAAAACTGAACATTATGTCATCTGGCTTTTTTCTGTGGAACACGAAAGCAGTTCAGAATGTCAGAGCAGCTCATACATAGATGGTTATGTTTATATTCATCTGTTACAATTATCAAGGATTGTTAAAATGTATTTTTATGGATGTTCTGAACTTGATAGTTTTATTCTGCTTTTTTAAACACAGAATCATGATTGATTTCATCGACAGCCATATATTTTACCATTAACAGTGTACTGTAGAGAAGACATTTCTTAATATCTCTACTTATTTGCACTACAGCCATTCAAGAACATTTTGTAAATGTGTGTAAATCTCTCTACAGAGCTTCTCCTTGCCATTGTCACATTTAGCTCTTTGTGGCTTGCAGGGGAATATTCTCTGTAAATCTGTTTTAGACAAATATTTATTGTGTTAACTCGACTAATACATTTGAATTGAAAATGTTTCTCATCAGGTTAATACATCTAACATCAATAGTGGGACTACAAAGTGAACATTTTCCAGATATTATTTTATTAACTTGTTTTGGCTTGATAAATGTTCACTTGAGCTTCTTTGAAAAGACTTTGACTGAGAATCCCAAACTGACACTTGCACCAAATTAAAAGGTCTAAGTCATTTCTTTTTAAACCTTTATTAATTTAATATAAAATGTTTCTTTAAATTCTGTCACCAAGAATAAATTTCTAATTAAAGTCTCACAAATAATACATCCCCATTGAAAACGATGCAAAATACACTATACATGTATTCAATACAATAACTTCTGTATAAATATTATGAAAATTATTAAAACTTATAATGGCCACCAGTATGCAAAAAGGGGAAAAAACTACTGTTTTGTAATGTATGTTTTTGCAACCTTTCAAACAAGTCTCTTATATAAAACACTACTATATGCAGGATAAAATAATCTGTTGGCCCTGATAGATCATAAAATAGATTAAAAGAATAGTTAACCAAAAATTAAAATGCTCTCACGCTCAGGCCATCCAAGATGCAGATGAGTTTCTTCATCAGATTTGGAGAAATGTAAAATTGCATTATTTGCTCTTCAATGGATGCTCTGCAGTGAATGGGTGCCGTCAGAACGAGAGTCCAAACAGCTGATAAAAACATCACAATAATCCACACCACTCCATCTAAGGTAAAGTAAGACATTAACAAAAATATGAGTCCATAATCCATAATAATTATAATAATAATTCCTCCAGTGAAGAAAAAAAAAAAAAGAAGTCTGGTCTGAATCAGGAGAGAAATCTGCACAGATCAAGCAGCGTTTACAAGCCAAACTAGTCTAAAACAAATATGTGTGTGGATTTTGATGTGAGAGACAACAGAAGATGGACTTTTTCACTGGAGGAAACATTATTATGGATAATGGACTCGTATTTTAGTGCCTTAATGATGGATCTGTTTCTTACAAACATGCAGCTTTTATCTTAAGACATTAACTGATGGACTGCAGTGGTATGGATTACTTGTTTGGACTCTCATTCTGACGGCACCCATTCACTGCAGAGCATCCATTGCTGAGCAAGTGGTGTAATGCTACATTTCTCCAAATCTGATGAAGAAACTCATCTATATCATCTATGATCTGAGGGTAAGCACATTTTTCAGCAAATGTTCATATCTGGGTGAACTATTCCTTTAAATGATGTAATTACTCATGTTTATATGACGTGCTTGTGCAGTTATTCAGAGGTAGTTGTGTATCTGATTAAATTCAGCAATCAGGCATCACCCTCTGATACAGCAGCACTGCACCTTTCACTGAAGGACACATCTCTGACCACAGGGGGGAGTGCTCGTTTAATTGGAACATTTTCTGTAGAATAGAGTTAAAATGACATGGAAATGCAATATTTTATTGATTGATTGAAATTCCTGTTTATGTACTTGTACTCTGTTTTTGATGATTTTGTAACACTTGTATCATAAGCATTTTGCATATGTAAAGAGAATGTGAATATGAAAAAAAACAGCTCAAGAAGAGTAAGAATAAACAAAGCATCATCTCTTGATGTGGTGGATTAGTCTGTATTTATATAAACGCTTACCGCTCGACTCAGAAACAGTATTTCAGTGGACTCATGGGCCTCTGGACCTCCAAGTCTGTAGAAATCCCTCACTTCTTCTGTTGTCAAAGTGCATCTTCACAGAGTAAATAACACATAAATGACTGGTTCTTTAAGCTAACTGCTCATCATTTACATTTATGCATTTAGCAGACCCTTTTATCCAAAGTGACTTACAGTGCATTCAGGCTATACATTTTTTTATCAGTATGTGTGTTCCCTGGGAATTGAACCCACAACCTTTTGCACTGCTAACGCAATGCTCTACCACTGAGCCACAGGAACTAACTCATCATGTGGATGTGGAAGATTTACACATCATATGAATGATATTTACCGGACATAAAACTCTGCACTGGGTCGTCCTGCACTAGTGTGGTTCAGCGCAATTCCCATAAACAACGGCTTGCTCAGAGAACTGACGGGAACGTTCACCTGTGATGAGAGTAAGAATGACAACAAAAAAGAAAGAGATGATGAGACCACAAAGCAGCATTCATTTTTCCCAGTACGGGTTTGAAGCATCATCTATCGAATGTAAATCCACAGATACACACCTCATCACTGATCTCTGCACACACCGAGGAGAAGATCTCTGAAACAACAGCTCTCTCCTTACCCTGCAGGAGATCAGCACATATGTCCTCCTCACTGACGCCTGGACACAACATCTACAGACACACAGATACTACTGCATTTCATTTGGAATAAAGATTTTTAATTGTGTTTGAAATAAGTCTCTTCTCCTCACCGAGGCAGCATTTATTAGATCAAAAATTGTGAAATATTACTACAATTTACAATAAATGTTTTCTATGTGAATGTACAGTAAAATGTTATTTTATTTCTGTGATCAAAGCTGAATTTTCAGCATCATTACTCCAGTCTTCAGTGTCACATGATCTTCAGACATCACTCTAATATGCTGATTTACTGCTCAAGAAACATTATTATTATTATTATCAATGTTGAAAACAGTCGTGCTGCCCAATATTTTTGTGGAAAAAACTTTGATTGTTTGATGAATAGAAGGTTAAAAAAAACTGCATTTATTTGAATAAGATTTTTTTTTGCAAGATTTAATGCATCAATTTAATGCAACAGATGGATTCTAAAACAGTCCACAATAACAATTCAGTCTTTAGTTCATAGTCATGCAGAACCATTCACTTGAAAAGCATGTAGTGATGTGTGAAATTGAGCTTTTCGAAACTCTGAATCAATTAAACCATTGTGTCGCAAAATGATTCACTGTTTCGAAGCGCTCCAATCGGATCACATATCTCGAAACATTTGATTTAGACTTCAGAGTGCAGTTTGCAAATAATTTGATTCAGGTCAGGGCTTCAGAGCGGGTTTGTGAATTATTATTTTTTTCCTGACCAAAAAAATTGCTCACGCTACATGTGTAGCATCTGTGTTTGAATCGTGATTAAAATGCAGTGGTTGCCTCTAATTTCAAATGGCTAAAAGCTAAAAGCTTTATTTGCTTAAAGAAAAAAAAAAGTCAACTGGTATTGGAATCGGACAATTTACTTGTAAAAAAAAAATCAGAATCAGCCATGAAAAGTCATCAGTGGATCACTAATTCAAATAAAAAGTTATTATATATTGTGACAGTATTTCATAATACCGTTTTTACTAATAAATGTGGCCTTGGTGAGCAGAAGAGTACATTTACGAAAGGACTTCTCCTGATGATGGCAGTAATGTGTTTCTGACCTTTGGCTCAGGATGACCTCCAGGTATGTCTAACAGGCCTGCAGCCTCTGCCACTTTCTGACTTCTCCTCAGCAGGACGACGTCTCCGTCAGCCGTGGCCATGACAGCACCGACCCCCAGCGGCTGTGCGAGGAAGGCCTGCGGATCTGCGCATTCGTTCTGTCCGTGACTCTGCAGCCTCCCCGCCTCTCGTGACCAGTTAGTCCCGAGATAGTCTTTATAACAGGTCAGGCCTAACTGTAATGTGAGCACACACGATTGCTCATCTTTGGCTGAGGATTTATCAGCACGTTCTAATTGGTCTCCTTCACCACGTTGTGAGTGTGTTAGGTTTTGGACGGCCTGTTCTGCCACTGGTCCTTTTTCCACGACGGAGAGCACCGCTGAATGCAATCTGAATTTAGCTCCATTGAAGAGCCACGGTTCTTTGGTCACTCGGTCACTCCATACAGCTTCAATGTGCTGCTCGATTTCAGGAAAACTCTGCCGATTGAACCTAGTGTGGGATTGCAGCAAGTCAAAGATTTTGACATTTTTTGTAGCATCAAAAATTTATCTGTATTGCTGTCAAACAATTAATCACATCCAAATTAAAAGTTTTTGTTTACATAATATGTGTGTGTGTACAGTGTATATTTATTATGTATATATAAATGCACACACATACAGTATATATTTTATTTTTGTTATATTAATATTTATTGTAATTATTATTAATATATATATATAACCACATACATATATATATTTATATATAAATATATATATATATATATATATATATATATATTAATATATATATACACACACATGCATACATACATTATATTTTCAAAATATATACTGTATGTGTGTGTATTTATATATACAGTATACATAATAAATATACAAGGCTGTCAAACTATTAATCGTGATTAATCATCCAAAATAAAAGTCAGTGTTTACATAATATATGTATGTGTACTGTGCATATTTAGTATGAATATATAAATACACACTCATGCATGTATATATTTAAGAAAAATATGTTATTTTATATATAAAATATTTATATATGATCTAAATTATATATTTACATATAAATATTTTTTTAAATATATACATGTATGCGTGTGTATTGATATATACACACAAATATAATGTAAACAATCTTTTATTTTGGATGTGATTAATCGTTTGACAGCACTAGCTGGTCACCAGTTATTCATTACAATCCTATTTTGTGACAGTTTAATATTTAAAAGTACAAATGTTTTTAACTAATATGACATAATATTAGTGTTGCCGTCTGGTCGACGCTACAGAGCTCTGAGCAGCAGAACGAGCAGACACAGGAACAGATTGTTCCCCAAGCAATCCATCTCATGAACACCTGACATTAACGTGGAACACACAACACTATTATACATTAGTTATTCACCACACATACATATATAATTTTTTTTTTTTTTTTTTTTTCATTTCAAATTTGCACGTCAGACCTGTACACACATGATTGTCTGTATTGCATAGTGTTTTTGCTATTTTGTACATTGCCTATTTGTATATTTGTATATTGTTCTCTTGTTGTCTGTGTCCTGTTGCTGTCTTTCTGTGGAGCTTCTGTCACTATAACAAATTCCTCGTATGTGTAAACATACCTGGCCAATAAAGCTCATTCTGATTCTGATTCTCAAATAATTTAGGACACATACTTGTGCTGGATATTTAAACTGTACCTGTGTGAAATGTCTACGTGAATCTGCTGTTCTCCGAGAGCCTGCGCTGGGTCACAGTGCAGCATGAGAGACACCTCTGGATCCATCACAACACCCTCAAACTTCTCCAAAGTGTTCTCCCAGCATGGGTGTCTTCTCAGAGCCTACCTAGATATGATTTCTGAGCAGCACATCTAGACAGAAAGTTTGTTTTGAGACAGTTGATCAGCTGAGAAACATCTGACAGATAACGTCATCTACTATAAAAGTTATATTAGCCTAGAAAAACAGCGAGCTAAGTTAACAGAAAGATGCCGTTTAATTAATAAGAAACGCTACATTTAAATGTACTTTCGAGAGTGCTACTTGTTCTGTTGTTTACAATATAACGTTACAGCTACTAAGCTAAACTTCCTTCCTTACCTAAACCGAAAACAGACTCTTAACTCAACAACTTCCGGAAGCGCTGTACTTCAAAATAAAGGTCTGCAATCTGCTGAAAACGATAAAGATTAAATAGAAAAACAACTAAACGTACTGTAATGCGTTTAAATTGAGCACATGATACACGCTATATTTTCTTCATCTCTTAAAAACATAATCTGTATTTTTAGAAAAGCGCACCTGAGAGTCCAGTATATTAAAAGTAGTGCTGTCAAACGATTAATCGCTTCCAAAATAAAAGTTTTTGTTTACAAAATATATGTGTGTACTGTATATTTATTATGTATATAAAAACAAACACATGCATGTATATATTTAAGAAAAATATGTTATGTTTATTTATTAAATATATTTGTATTTAATATAAAATATAAGAATATAAATGAATAAACATGTAAATATTTTCAATATATACATTGTATGTGTATGTACACAGTACACATATATAATGTAAACAAAAACTTTTATTTTGGATGTGATTAATTGTTTGACAGCACTACTTTTTCCAAGTAAAGTGAAACTGGCTCAATTATCATATCTTGTGTTGTACATATAATTTATTCTTTTGTCTTGGCAGGAGAGAGGAAGCTTTGCCTAATGGGTCTGAAGAGATTATTTAAACAGAATTATATGAATAGAAAATTGAATTTTTTTGATGTTACTCAAACTATGATTTCATTCTACATCAGTAGTATTTGCATACTTTTCTACATATCTACACCACACTTTTATCCCAAGTGAGGCGTGAAATGCCTGTTTAGCTGACTTTAAATTGACATTTTATCAAAAAAAAATACCAATTATTTCCAGTGCTCCATCAATATTTAATAAACAAAATTCTTCATTCATCATACACTTTGAAAGATGTTAGCTTTTCTCTAAACTACCAAATTACAATGACAAGCCAACAATGTTTGATTTAAAAAAAAAATAATAATAAAGTTTGTTTGCTGAATTTGTGTTTTTATTTTACATTTTCATGTGGGATTTTTTCATCTGACTAATTTACACAGACATAAATGATATAAATAGTCACGTGACACATTCTCATCGATTACGTTCTTAATACACACAATATCAAGTTGCCCACAATTAAGGCAACTTATTTTCTGGACATCAAGAAGAGAGAGGTTGCCCATGAGACAACCGTCTGCAATTCCCAGGTTTTAAAAAATACAATGTAAAAGTGTTCTGATAAGACAATAGAAATACACTGTTTTTATATTCTGTCCAGAACTAGAAGATTTAAAATTCTGTCATTCATGTTTAAGGAATAGAAAGTGCGAGACAAGACCACCAACCGAAAGAACCGAACTTAAAATAACACAACCGCTCATTAAAGAAGAAAGATATCCTTTTAGCCAATTAAATACCCCCATATAGAACTATTATACAGGACAAAAAGGGTCTAAGAAAACACCAAAATAATTCAATTGCATAACTGATTTGAATATTCTAACAATTAATGAATCCGATTAAAAGGTAATGTTTAACAAAGCATTGCCGCAAATTATCCGATACATCTGGTCATTAATCATCTTCATTATAAGAATAGCCAGTGCAAAAAAACAGGTCATTGTTTTACAAATCAATGCATCACAAAAAAATCAAAAAAGCGAAATGAATCTTATCGACAGGTGCATTTGGTAGCAATCATCTCCTCGTACTCTTTATAAGCAATGGAGCCGTCGTTCTCAATGGTCAAAACACTTAACGGATTATATTCTGAAGGCACACATGAAGGTCTGGGCACAGAGGAGTCTAGCTTCTCATAAATGATGTTCTGTACCATCGTGTGCACCGGCGACCCATAAATATATCCCACAGCCCTCGGACAAGATCCCTTACAGTACCTCGGGTTGTATTTGTGAGGCGCTATGATCCAATGGTCCAGTTTGAGCTGACCGAAGCTCACTTTGAAATCATACAAGTCACAGTCATCTGTGGGAAAGTCGTACATGGGGACGAATTTGGGAATGCTGGTTTCCGGACTTGCATGCGGTGAATTGGTGCTCTTTAGTGTGCCTCGTCTCTTTCGTGAAGCTGAATCCCACCATGTGGACTGTCCATCCCAGCGGTTTGACGTCAGATCTACCATCCGACCTCGTGAGGCTCTTCTCTGGTACGCAAGCTCACTGGTGTCGTTAAGGTAAAGGAGGAGAGATGGAGATCTGTGAGTTAACTCCACCGGGCTCTTATGAACCTGGCCTCCAGGTCTGGGGATCATGTCTTCAACACAAGTCAGGTTGATCAGCAGATGGATGTCTTTCTTATGGGCTTGAATGAGAGGATGGAGGAAGGACGTCACGTCGACCTCCACCCAGCGGCGGCGGACCCGTCTCTCGGTGTGAACGCGGAAGCTGAGAAGAGGGACCGACTGCTGCGTACCGAAGTGTGGAGAACACATCTGATCCTTCGAGGGCTTCTGCTCTTTCACGTCGAGATAGCAGAGCGATGTGAAGGGGGCGATGTGGTTGTGGTCAAAAGAGTAAAGCAGGACCGACTTTAGCAGCTGCTCCTGAGACATCACTCGATTCAGACTGTAGGAAATATCCTGCATGAAGAACTCTGCCAAGAGAACACATAGCACCATTGAGGAACACGTCCTTTGCTTGACTTCAGTTATACTGTGTTTATTTATTGCTTGAGTGACTTGTGATTGTTTGACTGCAGTTTGTTTGGAATGAAATTACGTCATTTTGCATCAACTCAACCAGGGGCCTGTTTCATAAAACAAGTTTACCAAATAAGCCAGGCTTATTTCAGTTAGTCTGACTTATTTTGAACCGTTGCATAAACTTAGCCACCATGTTAAGACTGTGTCTTAAGAACTAGTTTGAGAAACTAGCAGTTGCCAAGAGGTAATCAGTCTTACTTTTTCAATACAAATAAGACCAATCTACCTTTTCATAACTGAAATTAAAAAGTTATGACCACTCTTGAAGAAAATAAATCAGATGACTAACTTTTTAAGACTAGTCTAAACAGTTTATGCAACCAGCCCAATTCAGACTAACTGAAATAAACCTGGCTTATTTGGTAAACTTGTTTTATGAAACAGGCTCCTGAGATGCCTTCCTCAAATTTTTGATTTTGTTAAACATTTATGTAAACATTAATTTACTTATTCTGATTGAATAAATACATAAATGAATTAGAAAGCCAAAATATTAAGCATCATGGATGTATATTTACGGAGTAATCCACTGTTTTGTAGAGAAGAGTCCAAATGACCATTTTCACCTGAGATTTGGAGCCAAATTACATGATGGGAAAAATGACTTTAGAAAGACGGCAGCATCAGTATTTTAATTTTACACAGAGATTGGAGGTCTGCTAGTAAAAATATCTTGACTTTAGCAATCTCTGTTGCATTATATGCCAATGGTGACCAATCAAAAATGGGGAACAAACACTTTTGAAGTTCACTCTCCAAAGTGTACATGCCTGTAACTCAAGAAATATTAAAGATATCTCAATATCAGTTTAAATTACGGTTCTTAATAAACTTTTCTTTTGTAATTTTCATTTTTAAGACCCTGTATGGTTCAATGCCAGAGATATTTCAGAGAATAATATAAGAGAATAATTGTTGAATACTACCCATTTTCAGTAGATGTAGGTTGTTTCTCTCGGTCAAAACAATTGTACAGAACATACTCTGAGTGCTAAAAATGCACTGAAGAGGTCAAGGCATATAAACTTGCTCTCAGTAGTCTATTGACAAAATTCTACACATTATTTCCATTTTTGATCCATCACAATTGGCATATAATGCAACAAAGATTGCTAAAGTCAACAGATTTTACTAATAAACCCACCAATCTCGGTGTAAAAATAATATAATGATGCTGCCATCTTTCTGAAGTCATTTTACCCCCGTAATTTGGTTCTGAATCTCAATTGAAAACAATAACAAAACTTTCAAGACTTATTTTTTGAAATGGTATAATAACTGAATAGCCGCTGAAGAATGACACTACCCACAATCCTTAAGTTAGTTCACTCAAATGAAGGAAATGTTGATCCAAACCCACAAGACTTTCACTCGTTCTCAAGAAATTAATGAAGAGAGTTTTATTGAAACCTCTGTCCACCAAAGCTCATAAAGAGATCGTAAAAGAAATCATTTGAAGTCTTCTGAAGAGAAAACTCTTATGGGTTTGGAATGACATTAGTTTGAGTAAATTATGACAATTTTTGGGTGAACTTTCCCCTTGGGTCCACCAATCAGGGAAAGTGTTGTGACCATAGTCTCCCTACAAAATGTAGATAATTGTATATGCCTATATATTTTGCAGTAAATGTAAAATATTTTGCACTGTATTTCAATGAAAAATACACATTCTGGAGTACTTCTCAGATTTTCAAATTATTATTATTATTATTTTTTTCAAACAAAGGTAATAATATCTTTTAGTTGGTTGTTTTGGTTCATGGCTTTGAACATTAGATTTGTCTTTTCTTTTGCATTTTCAATACATTTTGCCTAAAGAATAAGATTAACTTTATTGAACAGTATAAGCAAGATCACGCTTGCAATCATGCTGTTGCTACTTAATATCCTACATCAATATATTAATGTGATATATCCTGCTGCTGATATTGAACTGTATTTTATGAAGTATGTGAACTACTTTGGAAAATTTAAGTTATCCAAGTATTCCATGAATATAGATAACTTACATAGCTACTGTAAACAGTTAAGTAAATTTCAGAAATTGTAAGGACAGAATAGCATAGTATTCTGAACACAGATCGATGTTATGGGTCTAAAGCATGATAGTAAACATGTCTGATCAGGCTCTCAGCATCAGATAACAGTAATCAGAAGCAGGTATACCTCGGTTTTGCTCCACACACTCCTCTCGAGGGGTGATCAGACGGGCAGTGTTGTACAGGTGAGAGGCCTCGTGACTCCTGTCCGGTTTAGATGATAGTTTATACAGTCTCTTCATGTACCGCACATATCTGGAGTCAGGTTTGGCTCGTGGTGTGAACCCTTCCCATGGGTTCTGCTCCGACAAAGCCTTCAGCAAAGGGCTCAGGATATTACCATGGTGAAGGGACGAGTCGGGTTCAACAGACTCGTTTTCCAAGTTGTAACATGATGTAAATGACAGGCCGATAATCACGAGAATCATAAAGTAACAACGTGCACCACATTTAAAAAGCGGCGTCGCCATAATAACTAGAGTCCGGAGAAGAGTTCAGAGTCTCCGGCCAAACCGCGCTTCCGTCGCCCTTACCTGACACAGGTGTGCGCAATCAGGACCACTTCTTTCTTTCTTTTTTTTTTTTTTTTTAGGCGGAAAAGCCTAAAATTATTTAACAAAAATGTTAATATACGTAGTACGATTTCACAGATTTTGATTTTACACTTCTCAAACAATGCAACATTTCTTTTAGATCCGCTGTCGACGAGTTTGAGAAGATATGGTTTGGATTTTATGGACAAAAAGTGCAATTGGTTAACAAAAGAAACACGGCTAATGACTTTAGGGGAGTTCAGGGTCTGCGTCAGGGGACAACTGAGTGGCTACTCATATATATATATATATATATATATATATATATATATATATATATATATATATATAGGCTATTTATAGGCTTTTCCCTTGTTGTGCAGAACATTTGTTTAAGGTAAGTCCTCTTTTCCCTGGACGTCTCCTGTCTGTGGTTTCTAAGTTGCTTAATAAATGCCCGTGTTTTCCCATTGTTGTCACATTTGTTTATAGTTATGACTTAAAAGTAGGCTATTTTGACCAATAGCGTGCAGGTATTGCACATTATCGACCAATCGTGGCGTGCGAGAAGGCGGGATCTACAAAATAAAAGTTTTTGTTCACATAATATAGTATGTGTGTGTGGTGTGTATATATTCATAATGTATATATAAATACATACACATACAGTATATATTTTGAAAATATTTTCATGTACATATTTATATTAATATAATTTATATTATATATAAATAGGCTATTTAATATATAAATATAACATATTTTTCTTAAACATACATGCATGTGTGTGTATATATATATATATATATATATATATATATATGCATAATAAAGATACACACTACACACACATATATTATGCGAGCAATAACTTTTATTACGGATGCGATAAATCGTTTGACAGCACGAAATATAATGTATGAGAACGTTAATAAATAAAAACAAAGCCAAAACCCGGACATTTTAGAAATCCAGTCCAGGACATGTCTGGGAAAAAGCTGCTTATAATGAATGAATAAACGTAGTCCTACTGTACATTCATTGTCCCCATCATGCATGTCTTAGTATTTTGAATAAAATATTAAAATAAGTGCTTTTAAAAATGGAAAATACTAGGATTCTTTGGTCAAAATATCACCATTTATAGAGGTAAACCTTCTTGTGATGTTCTCATGGTGCCATGTAGGCTAACGTTTAACCTGAAAAACTGGCAGTTTATTAAGAAATATCATTTTAAAGCATTTCTTCATTTTTGTTTCATCAAAATGATGAAAAAACAAAATATTTTTTTTATTGGAATGGAAAGATTTATTATTTTAAAAAATATCAAAATTACGTTCCCTAACGATATAACCTGGCAGGAAGTGACATCACTGTGGGAAAACAACAGCATAAATATACATGCAATTTAAAGAATTTTGCAACATCACCTCAAATTGCCAACTTTTATTGAAAATGAATGGCTTCCAATCACTCCTTTCAAATTGCTGTCAAATGATACCTTTATTAAATTGTTCAACTTAAGGCTTGTTTACCCCTGACCCAACAAATGCTAAAAGACATGATTGTTGTTGTAAGTGATTGTAATGATATTGTCAAAGCTTGAAGGATAAGACCATCTCTGATATTGTTTCTCTGTGTCGTTATCAGTATAACTGTGGTGTGTGGACTTAGCTATTCTCAATTAATAAAACCTTATAGATGTCATACTTGGTTTGAAATGCTATTTAAAGTTCTGTTTACCAACATTCTAAATCCAACTGCATTCAAATGAAACTTTAGAATGTTTGAGCATGGAATTACAAACATGACATCATTCTGAATGTTACATGTGTTGTTTGTTTGACAAAAATACCAGAAAACAATGCCATCTGTGCCTTATTTTATTATCTTTAATTTAATTTTTGAAAGGGTTACTGTGGAGCTGTTAATAAATGATCATTTCCTAGCTAAATAAGCTATTTGACATTTGTATTTTTAGCAGCCCATTAGATAATAAGCATTTTTTCCATGACACTCGCAGTGAATTGAGGAGGTTTAATGTTGAGGCTGACCGTGGGATCCTGCATAATGGCCGAGAAATGAATAAGAGAAACATCCCACAGGTCAAACAATGACCCTATAAATTAGTCAGCAAGACACAAAGAACAATTCTTTAGCTTTCTCTAACACACATACTAACTGCCTACATTTGTGACGGACAGATAATGCTGAGACCATAAAATGAAGAATTCACAACTCATTCAACATTATATACATAAACTTGAATTAAATATGAATACCAGTAATAAAATAAATAATGCTTATGTAATTCTAGTTAGAATGTGCAACTTAAGAGCTCAAATTTGTATCAGGATAGCTTCATGTTCAACAGTGAACCGCTCTAAACCCAGAGGATATATTTTCTGAAACGACCTTCCCCTCGCCGCTCTAACTGAGAGGAAAGGGCACTTACATCATTCCAGATCACTGCACACCAGTCAAAAGACTCTGAATGAAGTTATGCTAAGCTCCAGCACCCATGAAATCACGCCTGAATCACTGCCTGACTGTGACAAAGGCCTCATTATAGTTTCCAGGCTGTTTGATGAATTCCTGGTTAAAACTGTGCTTTCATGCTTACACATTAGATCAGTAAAGTGGTTATTTGCATAAAGGTTGACCTAAATTTACCTTGGCTTATTTAAAAATTAAAGAACCAAGCTACAGTTTCTCTCTTCAGTATTACACAGACATCACATCAAGCGTAATGAGTTCAAGGACAACATGCTACATCCCACACAGAGGTCTCTCTCTCTCTCTCTCTTTCCATTCATTCAGCAGCATGAGTGCTTCTCTAGGCATTATTCACAGCACAGCAATCAGATAAGAAAGATGACAGAGTCACTGTTTGAGGAAAGTCGAAAAATGTTCTCAAGTCACATGGTGACATTATTTTTCTGACAATGGAGCATATTTTCCCCAAATGCATTACATAGGAGTCAGATATTTTATTTTTGAGATTTTTTGTAATTCCTAATACTCTCAATAATGATTCAGAGATAGATTAAAAATATTGTAACAAGGTTTTTCATTCTAAATTAGGAGCACTACAATTAGTACCATGAAATACTTCGCAATTACTCATCCTCAGGCCATCCGAGATGTAGATGAGTTTGCTTCTTCATCAGATTTAGAGAAATGTAGCATTACATCACTTACTCATCAATGGATCCTCTGCAGTGAATGGGTGCCGTCAGAATGAGAGTCCAAACAGCTGATAAAAACATCACAATAATCCACACCACTCCAGTCCATCAGTTAATGTCTTATGAAGTGAAAAGCTGTGTTTATAAGAAACAAAACAAGCATAATATTGCTTTCTCCGGTGAAGAATTCATCTCGACTGAATCAGGAGAGAAATCTGCACAGATCAAGCATCGTTTACAAGCTAAAACAGCTCTAAACAAATATGTGGCTGGATTTTGATGTGAGAGACAACAGGGGATGGACTTTTTCACGGGAGGAAGCGTTATTATAGATTATGGACTATATTGATATTTTAGCCAGAAGCAACAATTTAAAGTTAAAGTTAATGATGGATTTAGTTATTATAAACACACAGCTTTTGTCTTCTCCAGATGTTAATTGATGGACTGGAGAGGTGTGGATTACTTGTGTATTATTGTGATGTTTTTATCAGCTGTTTGGACTCTCATTCTGACGGCACCCATTCACTGCAGAGCATCTATTGATGAGCAAGTGATGTAATGATAAATTTCTCAAAATCTGTTCCATCTCATCTACATCTTGGATGGCCTGAGGAGTAAATTTTAAGAATTACATTTTTTAATTTTATTAAATTTTAATTGTTTAGTTTTGCATTTAAAGCATGATCATTTTTTTAGGAAATCTTTTCATGGAAATGTAACCCAATATTTACATAACACATTTTTGTCTTTCTTTTGGGGTAAAACACGACCTGTACATGTTCTTCAGCCTTTCAGCTGTGTTAGTACTAAATGCATTTTCCTGTTACTTATCAACCTCATTAACAAACATAATCATCAGTAGACACAAGACTGTCACTGTACAATCACCAATTAAATTAACACATTATATTAAACCTACAACAAGTAATACAAGTCTATTTTTAGTGCGCGTTGTTATCTGTCAGTTGGGATATTTTACTGTAACAGTTTGCGATTAAGTGTGATGTTTTTTCTGGGGTCTTCACGATCATCTCTGATGAAGTGGAAGCTCGGTCGACGTCTGTATTTCTTTATATGTCCAGCGATGTGGGGCAGAAATAGTTTACTCAGGGTGTTGAATCCTTTAGGGAGGTCTGAGAGGTTCTGTGCATCCTTCTGCAGGCTGTGAGGGTCTCCGAGCATCTTTCTGATTTCAATGGACACGTCAGGACTTAGATAATGGTAGGGTTTTTTACCACTGTTATCCCGTATGTTAGTGTTGGCACCGTATTCACTCACCAGCAGAGATAACACACATTCACGACTGTGAATGGCAGCTATGTGGAGCGCTGTGTATCCTTCATAAGACTTGGCATTCACATCGATCCCTGCGCCTCTCTGTCTGGAAACATCAATGACTTTACACACCATTTCACCGTTTCCGCTTTTAGCAGCCCAATGCAGGATGGTGAATCCAGACATGAAATTTGGCTTGTCTGCCAGTCGAGGGTCTTCCAGCAGGAGGCTGTAGATCTGACGCCAGCTTCCCGTTGCTGATTTCACAAGCCACTCATGCTCCATTGATCCCAAAGGAATCCCATCTGAGTCTTTAGCCTCATTCCCACCAGATTTGAGGAGTTTGCTACACCTTCTCAGTTGCAGTGAACCCTGCGCATCGAACTCCTTTCGTTTGGCTCTCAGAGACCTGTAGAGAAAGCCTTCTCCAGCAACACAGCTCTGATATGCTTTGGCTTTCATAGCTCGCTCTGCAGGCGCTGGAGATGGTGGTTTAGCATCTACTAGTAGTGTTTTTAGGCTTGTTTTTCTCTTTTCCTCCTGCTGCAGCTCACATGATGGAGATTTTACAGCTACGAGAGCAAAAACAGCCCCTGTTTTGCCACTTCTAGCATCACTTGCCACATTAAGCACTCTTGCTGTCAAAGACTCGCTCACATTATAGTCAGATGGTGTTCCTGCGTGAACAAACTCAACATCAAATCCACTTTTACTGCTATTACTCACAGCTTGAGGAGAGCAATGACAATAATTGTTATTAATAATATCCACATTCTCTATTTCACTGGAATCACGCACGGATTTGATGCTGCATTGAGGTTCAATTAAACTGTGTTTTTCACCTGAGATGAATCCAAGGTACTTTTTCTTCACAGCCACGTACTTTACATCATTGACTTGTTGCACCGCGGCGATGTTGTTGACCAGGCGTTTGAACAGCTCTCGGTTTTGATCGCTGGAGTTTAGAAGTCCTCTGAAGCTGCTCACGAGCTCCGAGTTCTTCACTTTCCCCCCGCGCTCCAGTAAAAAGCTTAGGATCATATCTTGAGTCAATGCCATTTCCCCGCCGCTGTACTTTTTCTTCTTTAGTGTCTGTGTGAGATGTTTCAAAAACAACCTGCTGTTTCCGGTTCTCCTCTGAAATCCGCGTGCCTCTGATCCAAGACCAGCACGTGAACGCGCGGCGGATGAGTGAAGGATGCGGCTGCGCGTGCACGGCGGAGGGGAGCGGAGTTCACGCGCAGCAGCATCCTCTCTAAGGATTTGTAAGTGTGCATCTCGTCCACAACTCTAACTCTATTCAAACGTATCTAATAGCACATTAACTCATTAAATACACAGACAAACAAAGAAATCCTCCAACCCGATCTCACGAAAGTGCGTATAAATAGTACGCCAATTAAAAACAAAAACTCATGGTATTGATACGCAAAAATTGACTTTGGCGTGTATATGCTATGCAATATGATTAGGGTTGTGGGGTAGATGCTTGTATCATATGCACGTGAAAACTGCGTATTACACGCCAAACACGTGCGTATCATATCAACGCCAGAGTCCATCTTTGAGTATCAATAGCACGAGTTTTTGTTTTTATTTGGCGTACTATTTATACGCATTTTCATGAGACCAGGAAATGCATGCTGAGAATATGGTGGTTTGCATGCCATCTTCTGGTTAGTTCATGTTTATGGCTCTGGTAATATTTTCACAAGTAGGACATTCTCCAGTCTTTCAGTGGTGCTTGAATTTTGTCTCCGTGTTTAGTGCTAATTTGGTATAAAATAAATTTTGACACTTTATTCGGTTAGGCCTACATATTCTGTTGTATTCTGTTTATTGTGTTTATTTTTAAGACATGCCGATAGTATTAACAATTAATATTCCTTTGTACACCACTGGAAAAGCACAATATCCATGATTGATGTTCATGATGGAGGCTGGCTTTACTAAATACAAATGCTGGTAGACCTGTTGATCTCCATATAGGCTATTGATGGGGAAAACACCAATTTATACACTCTAAAAATAACACAATTTTATTTATATTTCATTAAAAACATTATATTTTGAATTAGAGTACCCCATCAAACGACAATTTAATGTTGGTTGTTTTGGGGAAACAACTCACACAAAAGAGTTTTATTATTATTATTATTATTAGCTATAAACAGATGTAACAGAATGACATTATATCACATTGGGAGCAAGACAATAATGTAGGTTATACCTTTTGAACAGATTCACATTTCTTACAGATTTCTTATTATAAGAGTCAGAAATAATACACATACTGTATAGAGTTTAAATCTTCAAGAACAATTCTAAAGAAAGGCTTACGCTTATAAAATCCACATTTATGTATAAAATTTTAGCCAGGAACAAAATAAAGTTGAATAAATAAAAACGTATTTCAATGAGATATCAGGAATTATACCACAAAAAACACTCAATATGTTTTTCCAGAGATTCTTAGTATACTCACAATACCAAACAAGATGAGCCAAATGTTCAGTGTGCTGATCACAGAGAGGAGCCATTTACATCAAAGTCATCAGAAATAAACCTTTGTTAAAAACATCAAAAACTGTAGGATGTAAGATAGCATTGATGTTTAAGACACTTCATTGAATTTCTGAAGTCCATACTGTAAAAAAAAAAAGTTGGGCTACCTTAAAATTTTAAGTCAACCAGCTTCAGCAGATTCAGATTCAAAAATCTGCGGAAGCTGGTTGCCTTAAAATTTTAAGGTAGCCCAACTTTTTTTTTTTTTTTTTTGTACAGTGCAGTTAATACATATCTCTTCCAATAAAAGACATCATTAGGGCAAGATCCCTCGAGGAGAGAATGAACAGTTATATGACTTTATGGTAAGGGCTCATTTACAAACAACCTGAGAAAACTGGTTATTAAAACCATTCATAAACATAACAATCCCAGAAGGAATGGCTCCAACAATAACAAATTCTCTCCCTGAAACTGGGATTTTATAGTAGGACAAAAATTCCTCATATTTAAAAGGCATTACTTTGTCATTAAATAACTGACAAACCAAAATATTGCCCAACTATTAAAGAAAATTGATTTATTTTTGTACAGTAAATCTCTGTTGTGCCAAATTATATAAGCTAACTATATGCGGGGGGGGGGGGGGGGGGGGATTATGCTTGTAAATTAAGTTGTTAAAAGTTTCAAGATTCAAGATTTTATCCTAGATTAAATATAAATATGAAGATTAACAAGATTTTATTATTTTAAAAGACATTGTGTTGTGAAAATAAGATAGCTTGGAAGAATTTTTTTTTCAGGATTATAATTACTAAAAAAAAAAAAAAATGATACCACCTAACTTATAAAACATAACATTTGGTATAAAGTGCCATAACTTCACACTAGAGAGTCCTGCAGCACTGAAATGCGAGGACGCTGAAAGCTGAAAGTGAAACTAGCGCGTTCATTGGTCGCTGAGCTGAGGCTGGTTTTAATGTTTAGGGGTGCGTGCATAAAGTAACTGACCTAGAAATAAATACTGTCCAACAGCCGCAGAAATCTGAATATAATATTCGGTGTTATTGAACAGCAGCCCGTTTGAAGGTAAGATCGCTTCACGACGATCACTCAGAGGCATTGCTAACTCGTTAACTACGATTACAAGATTATTATCTGCGACTGCATCAGGTTATGTGTCTGAAAACATCACATCAGAGAACTGTCAGCGCATACAACTTAATAACGTGCTTGCTTTGACTGTTATGTAAGTTCATGTATTTTGGCGGTGTTATATTGGCATCGTTGTTTTTGCGGCCTGTCCCTGAGGATGTCCCTGTTTTTACTACAACAGCCATGAAATACGTCAAATATTACCTAATTATGGAGTCAATTTAATGCCACATAGACTTGCAAGAGAATTGAAGCATTGCAAAAAAAAATAAAGTTTTGCAAACGAAAATAAAGTTTTGCAAACGAAAATGAAAGTATTGAGAAAAAATAAATGTGCTTTGTAAACAAAAATGAAGTATTGCAAAAGAAAATGAAGTATTGCGAGGAAAAAAAGATGTTTTGCAAAAAAAAAAACAAGAATTGCAAAATATACATGAAACAGAGCAAAAGCAATGATTTTGCAATACATATTTTCCATGGCCATATCTACTAATTTATTTGCAATGCTGCTTTTATTTTGCGTTTCAGTCAAGTTTGAGCTTGCGATACCGTTTTCCCTTTGCGCTGCACGTTTCTGCGCGTCTCACTTTGTGGCACTGTTTTGACATGGGGGTGGAGTCAAGTGACGGGGGCGTGTACAACAGGCCTGGGCATGCCTCCCTGGAAGTGACGTCATCGGCCCAAGACGCAGATCACAGCTGATCCTGGCACATTATTGAGCAGAGGCATGCGGGTGGATCGTTTCTTTTATTCACTAGCTTTAAAACATGCATGTTTTCATTTGATCAACTTTATTAACAAATGTATATGTGTATTAGCAGCGTTTGCTCAAGATAAAGAAGTTGTTAATGTGAACATCTGCTGTTTATTTCTCTCAGTGTGCACACTTTTATAGCATTAAAATATGTTTTGTTTCATTTGATTAACTAAATGTGTATTAACAGTGCTTATTTAAAATCTCTTAACCTGTGGGAGAACGCCAGCACACAGCGTTCTTTGTTTACATTAGTTCAGAGTTACTGCTAGTTTTAATGTAAAAGAATGCAATTAACTTCATAAACATCATTAAAAAGGTCTAACACTCAAGCTGCATATCGATCTCGACTTCGTATTTCATTTACATAGCTCCTGGCATAAATTAAGAAAGGACTGAAAAAAAACAAAAAAACAAGCTTCTTTTTGGTTTAGTTTTGTTGTGGCCACGAGATATTAAGTCGTGGGAACCTGATAATACTGTATGTAGTGTTCTCGTGGCCACGTGTTTAATCATGCATAAACAAACCCACGTGACCATTGCAACCTGGGATTATCAGGGATTGATAAAATATAGTTATCCATATACTTACAAGACGTGTGGGATGGATAAAAATGTTTTATTGTCGGCCTATTTTAATATATATAGCCTACTTTATGTAACATCATAATAAACTTAATTGGAATGCTCTCTACATCGCATGCAATGCAGTCCGGTAGCCTACGGTTAACACTTCAACCACCAGAGGTCGCTGTATACCTAAAAGCACCAGCGGGTCAAATTTACCCATGCCATGCCTACTGTTTTGATATGACTAAAAACATTATGCCACTGTCACAATGTCTAGAGTCATCAAATTATTATTTTTAGTCATCAGTTATGTTTTTGTCCTGTTGTTTTACATTCACAGCTATTTTAAAGCAGGTTACACTAATCACTTTTCTTAATGATGAATATAAACCAGCCTGCAATGACAATGAGAATTACAAGGAAATAAAGACATATTTGGGTGGTGAAATATTATAGCTAATAAAATGTTTTAACATTACCCATGTTAAATTACCCTAAAAAGACTATTATAAGCAATAATAATTCACCTTTCTGCAAAGGATATATGATACAATGACAAATTCAAGCACACAGTTTCACCTAATTTAGTATTAATTTAGTTATATAATTTATAATTTGAATAAGAGAACAACACCTTATGGGGTAATCATAAATATTGTTTTATTCATTACATCATAATTCAGTTTTTTTTTTCAGGAACAAATAAGCAACACAGTAGCAAACCATATACAATAAAAAAATTGCGAAACAAAAATTAATAAATAATCCAAAATTTGAACATTTATGAGTAGAGGAATGAAAATCTAAAACATCATTTGAACGTGCATAACACTTACAATGACAGCGCAACAATAAATGAATTATGCATAAATTGGTCCCGATTGCACTTATAGGTGTAAATGCCCCGTTTTTATTCTGGTTTTATCTAAACATTTTTAACAACAGTGGATTGTAAATGACACAATTTTAGTAAAAGTCAATGACTGTACGAGACTTAGATATTTTTTTATTGAAAATATATTATGTAGCCTATTTGAAAAATAGCCATGGGTAAAATTACCATGTGGTGGTGTTAATATAATAATTTAATAATGTAATATATATTTTTTTAAATGTATAATTTCTTAATTCAAAATAAGATATTAATAAATACACCTCTGAAAATACCAGGTTGCTATGGTCACGCGGGTTTGTTTACCCATTAATATCTGGTGGGCAAGAGAAATTTAAACCAAAAAGACTCAAGCTTCAATTTTTTTTTCTTCTTTTTTTTGCACCTTTTTAATGATGTTTATGAAGTTAATTGCATTCTTTTACATTAAAACTAGCAGTAACTCTGAACTAATGTAAACAAAGAACGCTGTGTGCTGGCGTTCTCCCACAGGTTAAGAGATTTTAAACAAGCACTGTTAATACACATTTAGTTAATCAAATGAAACAAAACATATTTTAATGCTATAAACAGGCACGTGCAGAGGGGGGGGGGGCTGTGGGTGCTTGAGCACCTGCCCATTTTCCCCTTGATGCCCAAAGTGCCCTTTTGTCAAGGCAATTTTTTTTTTTTTTTTTGTGTGATTAAACGCCCTTTTGTGAAGGCCTGCCCAGTCTAACTATTAGTAAAATTAATTAATAATAGTTTAGCGGTAAATTAAATTATCCTCATGACCTTTCACCTGACGATCTCATCCAGGAACATCCCTCACGTTCAAACACGCCTTTAGGGTGCCTTCAATAACGTCCGCGGCTGCCGGTAAGTGGAGTTCTCAGCGGAGCGGTGTGCTTGTAAACTTATATTATTGAATTATTATTATTTTAGGAGAACGGCGTGAACAGATCATGCACAGCAGTTATATTGCTGTGTGTAGTCTGTGGAAGCAAGGTTAGCTCTGCAGCAAGGGGCTACAATATTTTTGTTCAATGTTTTTCTAATGACAATTTTATGATTGGTTTATAAAGGCTACTACGAACACCCTTTTCCCATTTTATCACAGAATAATTCAGGAAATATATTTTATAGTTTCTATACTAAATGAAATGTCAATCAGTACTGCATTTTTCATATAGTTTATTTATTTATTACCTGAAGATAACTTGGAAAAACGCACATAAACCCTATATTTTCGCAATCTTTTATTGTCTTCACGTTTCATCAGTAAAATCGTTTCTGATTTTTATTCAGCTCAGCTACAGCAATAACCATGTGAGTTTGTCCATATGCACGTCAAAAGTTTCTGCGCGAGAGCGCCCTCTGACTTCGAGTATGAATTAAACATGCACTGCACGAGAGTGTTCAGCTCTCCTGATATTCATATCTCCTCATTTTGGATACGAATAAAACGTCAGGTCATGTCTCTTTAATTTAAATCTAGATTTAAATCTAGAAACCTCTATGTGAAAACACCTGCTCGAGCTTGAATAAAGTGCCGGGGACAAATTTACATTTATTAAAATTAATATTAAAAATGCAGCTAACGTAGTTCTACACACAGCAATAAAAACAAAGGTGCTTGTTCTCTTTCGTTCTTGCTGTTTAATTGGGAAAAGTTTAAAGCGCTTCGAGGTGCCTTGTTTTTTTTAATGTTATCTGACTAAAAACTATTCATACTTTGAACTATTATTATTACAGTATTTATATAAAAAAACGTAGAGTGCCTTAAAAATAATTATCACAACACTGGGCTTATACTGATTTTCTCAGTATAAAAATATTTTTTTTTTGATTTGTCCTCCGAATTATACTTATCAATCCTGTTTTTATAATCATTATCATTAAAAAAATGAATACATTCAGAAGAGGATTATAATAGAATTAAGATAAGACAGGAATATTTTTTTCTACAACAACAACAGTAGTGTTTACAACAGCAAAACCACCATACCCTGTAAACACAATAACAACAACAATAATAATAATAATATAATTCCAGAGTAATTAAGAGGTGCAAAAAATGTCTTTAACATTTAAACTTAAAATGGTCTTTTCTGTTCTGTGTTTCTTTTTCAAACCTGCGTCATGGCATTTGCTGCTGTATCAATACAGAAGCATCCACTTCGATACACATATCAGCAAGCAGCACAGCCCTATTAAAAGCCCTGCTCCATGTGCCCCTTTCATACTTTGAGCACCTGCCCCTCCAAAGGTCTCTGCACGGCCCTGTTATAAAAGTGTGCACACTGAGAGAAATAAACAGCAGATGTTCACATTAACAACTTCTTTATCTTGAGCAAACGCTGCTAATACACATATACATTTGTTAATAAAGTTGATCAAATGAAAACATGCATGTTTTAAAGCTAGTGAATAAAAGAAACGATCCACCCGCATGCCTCTGCTCAATAATGTGCCAGGATCAGCTGTGATCTGCGTCTTGGGCCGATGACGTCACTTCCAGGGAGGCATGCCCAGGCCTGTTGGACACGCCCCCGTCCCTTGACCCCGCCCCCATGTCAAAACAGTGCCACAAAGTGAGACGCGCAGAAACGTGCAGCGCAAAGGGAAAACGGTATTGCAAGCTCAAACTTGACTGAAACGCAAAATAAAAGCAGCATTGCAAATAAATTAGTAGATATGGCCATGGAAAATATGTATTGCAAAATCATTGCTTTTGCTCTGTTTCATGTATATTTTGCAATTCTTGTTTTTTTTTTTTGCAAAACATCTTTTTTCCTCGCAATACTTCATTTTCTTTTGCAATACTTCATTTTTGTTTACAAAGCACATTTATTTTTTCTCAATACTTTCATTTTCGTTTGCAAAACTTTATTTTCTTTTGCAAAACTTTATTTTCTTTTGCAAAACTTTATTTTCTTTTGCAAAACTTTATTTTCTTTTGCAATGCTTCAATTCTCTTGCAAGTCTATGTGGCATTAAATTGACTCCATACCTAATATGATCAAGTTACTCCAGTGCGCGAGCTTTGCTTTTAACTGGAGCAGTTAAGCACTTTTAATAACACACTTAAATTAACCTAATTTACAAATTACCCCTTATTATATGGGATATAATACATAATTATATGGAATGTAATATATGGAATCAATTAAGGTATATACAGTCAGTGTATGAATATTAATTAGTAAAACAGACATGGCTTTGTTATACTGGGCAAACGTCAGATAATTAACCCGTTTAATCCCCATTTTTTTTCCCAGACATGAAAATATATACATGATGTGTCATTAGTAACCCTTTGAAATAATCAATCATTTATCAAATCAATTATTTGTGTGTGAAAAATTGTGTTTTATGGTGGGAAAATGTGTATACTGAATTAACATATTTCTGCAGTCATCAAAATTGTTATATATCTCAGCCCAGCTATTTTAAACTCTGTTTAATCACATTCTAGGGTTATATTGTATACATAAAACCCTTATACAACACTGACAGGAAAACTGAGATAAAAGACAAAAAAAAAATACAACCATCAACATATTTCAAAATTGTTACTTTATTGTAACACATATCATAAAATTGTTATATTAGTGCTACCTACCAGTATTACAACATCAATATTGTAGCTTAACTGAATTTAGTGCAATATTCACTGTAACTTTGTCATTGCATCATTTCAGCACAGCCTTCACTAATAACAGCTATTAGTTTTATATGTATAGTGCATGCACTGTATTATTATCCCACTGCTCACTGTTGTTGCCATCAACATGTTTACTCAAACTTAATAATTGTGAAATCATATATTAATGCTAGACACCTTAAAGATAACATACCAAACAATCTTTGTCATATCTTTGTTATCATACTTGTTTTGAAGCTTTGATGCAGTCATCATCTTCTCACGCTGCACACAGAAAATAAACTGCTCTGGTCATGTGACACTGCACATATTTGTAATTGAGACCCTTTAGGTGCCTGATGTTTGTCATGTAGCAAATATCATGTTTCTGATTTCTGACATAATCCTTAATTTAGTTTGCTTGTACATATATTGTATTGTGACCTATTAATGTTGCAATGATATTAGCCTAATTGATTTGAATTATTTGAATCTAATGTTTGTTGTTTTATTTTGTCATTTTTGTTTTCTAGGTTTAACAGTATGCAATCTTTACAAGCACCTCCTGGAAATGAGCTTGAATGACCGGCGACGTTCAGTTTCTCAACACGAAACCACACTTAAATTGACAAAGTAGAAAAGAGATTAATAACTGAATTTAACATTTAAAGTTGTTATGGCACAAAAGCTGACACACTCTGTTGAGCTGCCCAAAGACCAGGATGATTCAGATTCAAAACAGAAAAAGCAGCTCCTCGCTGTGTCCGGTAGGTCTAAGATCATGTCATTTTTTCAAACATGTCGACTTGTATTTATGTTTCATAGCATGTAAAAGTGCAATTATGTTTCATTATGTAATAGTAGGTTTTCTGCCCTTACTGCGACTTTTTTTTCAGTCAGAATCAGCTTTAGTATTTCAGTTGTGCTTCAGAATGACTGGTCAGTGAAGTGGTAAAATGAAAAGCTTAAATGCATTGAAAGCCAGATGTTATTCTACAGAAGATCATGGGGTGAGGCAGAGGGTCCAGTCGATGGATGCTGTAAGTACTTTCAGGAAAGCTGATCAGCCTTGGAGACCTCGTCTCATCTCTGCTCCTCCAAACGCTGCTGTGAAATACGGCAGAAAACTGAGGAGAATCACAGATGAGTTTGACGTTCTGCTCGATGAAAAGGTAAGATGAACTGGGAGCAGGGGATGGTTTCAACTATTATTCAACAAATTCAGTCACTTGTGTCCTACCATGAGAACTTTGTTCATACAGAGGTGGCTAAAATTATTAGTACACTAGTATGTTCAGCAGCTAAAAATAGTTTTAAGTCAGTTATTTCTATCTTTTGCTGTAGTGTGTCAGTAGGAAATATCAGTTTACATTTCCAAACATTCAATTTGCCATTAATTGTAATAATCCAGTGAGATGTTTGAGATCTGATCTGATCACCATCAGTCTGTCTGGAGTCACATGAAGAAACAGAACAAACTGAGACTCAATCCAGAAGAACTGTGTCTCAAGACGCTTCAAGAAACCTCCTGCAAACTTACAGTATACTGTTAAAAGTTTTAGTCGTGTGTAAAAAGCTGTAAAATGAGGAGGGCTGGGTTTTGACACAAATTTCACGATTTGATTCTCATTCACAAGCTTGCGATTCAATTCGATTCAATATTGATTATTTTGGATATCTCAGGTACAGTACATGACAAATTTTATCAAGGAAAAAAATCTCTCAGCTAAATGCTGCAAAATATACATGAGTCAGATGGTACTACATTACTATAATATTGAAGGTTAAAATGATTTGTAGACTTAAAATACACTTGATGTTTTTATAATAATAAAGTTACAATTAAATTCTAATTCAATTTCTAATTCTAATTTTTTAATATAGGCTAAACATTTAAATGGTGGCTGTTATAAAAAAACCTGACGGATTTATTCAAACAAAATAAACATTGTAAAAATTATAATAAATGTTATATTTAGCAATATGCCCCTCTACAGTTCATTTTTCTAGCTGACTAATGAGTTTCACCAAATATGTTTTTCTGAGGTAAATGTGACGTTACGTGACATTGTTTACAAGCCGTTATATTGACGTCTTTGCGCGGCTGAAACACTGATTGAGTGATTACACGAGACAGGATACGGATTGTAAAGTTGTACTGTTTCTTTTACCGTACCTTCAGATGTTTAGTCATGTTTATTTTGTGCTGAAACTGGTGTTAAAGTGGAGGAGATGATCAGTTCACTGAGGCGCTACAGCGATCTGTCACTCCACATTAAACAGCGCCAAAACAGTATTTATTGTTTAAATATTGCAATACAATGGACAGAATTTGAAATCTGAGACTTTGTTTCATATTAAAAGTACCAAAGCACAATGCTTATTGCAATTCATAGGATGTGATGTTCTGTCCATTAACTGAAAACAGGCTAGACTAATTGATTCTTGGGAATTATGAATCGATATTGTTTCGTAAAAATGAGAATCGAATAAAATCGTGATATATATATTTTTTACCCAGCCCCGAGGATGCTGTCAGAAATTAATGTCATACATTTTCTTTATCATTTAACTTGAAGCGTCTTGAGACACAGTTCTTCTGGATTTAGTCTCAGTTTGTTCTGTTTCTTCATGTGACTCCAGACAGACTGATGATGATCAGATCAGACAGAAATATCACTGGATTATTACAATTAATGGTAAAATTAATGTTTGGAAATGTAAACTGATATTTCCTACTGACACACTACAGCAAAAGATAGAAATAACTGACTTAAAACCATTTTTAGCTGCTGAAAATACTAGTGTGCTAATAATTTTAGCCACCGCTGTACACCTTGGGGCCTCATTTATAAAGCGTGCGTACGCTCAGATTTGATCTTTGAGTGTGCGTACGCTTAAATCCACGCCAAAGTTCATATTTATAAAAACGGTCTTTGATGTGGAAAAGTGCTTAGCGTCACGTCAGGGTCTGAGCAGACATACGCACTTTTTATTGTCGGGAGTATTGCAGGTTTTTTAAAATATAAGCTGTTCTTGCAGCTCGCTGTTCTAAATTATGATGATTGGTGTTCTTTTATATGTTAATGATATTAATTACGAGTCGTTTACAAGGCAGAGAGCTGAAACCAGTCAATTGCATGCAAGTTCAAGATCATTGGCGATTCATAGATTTCACATCTGAAAGAGACGCGTACGCGCGATTTCTGTTCGTACGTTCATTCTATGAATCGCACGTACGCATATCTTAGAAATGATCGTAAGATCAAATTTAGGATGGTTTCTGCGCAACATTTTATAAATGAGGCCCCTTGTCTGCAAACATCTGCCTTCAGATGAAGAGGATGTGGAGCAGACCAGCATCTCAGATACGGCAGTATGCTTGAGCTTCTTCTGGAGTCATAAAGAGTCTGACACAGAGGAGGACACAAAACCCGTATCATCCACTACAGCTTCACCAACACTGCTTCTTCAGCTTCCGTTGATCAAACTCTTAAACACGTATATTGTTTAACAAGTGTTTGTTTGATTTTAAGATGTCAATGAGAAAATTGCATATATACATGGATAAATGACTGTCAAGCTCTAAACACTTAAAGGTGCTGTAATTTTTGACTGAACTTAAGTATAAAAATAGCATAGTATGTTTGCAGATATTTAGGAAACATGTTAAGTTCACACACTTGTTTCTCTGAAAAACAACACTACAGCCAGTTATTCTACTTTAAAATGTGCATTCAGTGTCAGAATATCTGTTATTGTTTTGGTCTGTGTGACTCCGCCCACTGCCAGTTTAACCAATAGGATTTTCACATCCCGGGTTGCCAGTATTGCAGTCATGAAAGCAACGAACTGGGTCAGAGATCACAGATTCTACCTGACCTGAAAAGCTTCAGTATGCATCTAAAAAGCTCTGTGAGCAGAGGAATATTAAAACTCAGCTCAAATTACAGTAAAAGGCCTGTCGCCTTCCATTGTGAAATGCGCTCGTTCCTATTGTGTGTTCTCAATCTGGCAACCCGCTTGAGCATCGAGTCTGAGGAGGACGGGGTTGAGAGAATGAATTTGGACTGCAATACTCATTTCAACTACTAGCTGTCAGTATTACATACTGCACCTTTAACTATTTTTCTATATATTTTTTAAGACAGTTGTCTGTACAAGAAACAAAATGAGCATAAAGATGAAGTGCTCAAGAGACTTTGGCCACACTGAAGGCCCTTTTTTATTTTCTTGTAGTAAATATTTTTATTAAGGTTTGTCTACAACTCTCAATCAAAATGGTTTTAAAAGGGTTACAATAGTAGACACCATTACTGAATCATGAGTGTTGCTAAAATGACATTTTTGATCTATTTTTATGGCTTTTTCATTTAAAAAAAAGAATAAAAATTGTATTCATCTGAATGTCTGTTTACTATGCTTTGCTTGTCTCGTGCACTAGAAACAGTCCTAGTAGTCATCATAATAATAATCAACTAACTATGCTAAACAGTGTCTGAATCAGAATGCTTATCATTGGTTTATGTCTGATTAATGTACTTGTTGAATTAGAAAACAAATGCATTATGTATAATTACTGGAGAACAATATGAGCTCAAAACAACAGATCAGCACTGTTGTGATGAGTGTAACACAACTGAAGGAATGAAACAAGGAAATTATCAAATGAAACTGGAGGGAATACATATAGTGCTGGGTACATGTAACCTGGATTACATAATCAGATTCCAAAACTTAAGTACTCCTAATTAGATTACATTCCATTTTAAAGTGGTCATAATCAGATTAGTTACTTTTTATACATTACATGACTACATATTTACAAAATGGCAGTAAATTATTCATAATTAGGGGCAGTCGTGGCCTAATGGATAGAGAGTTGGACTTGTAACATTAAGGTTGTGGGTTCGAGTCTCAGGTCTGGCAGGAATTGTCGGTGGGGGGAGTGAATAACCAGCACTCTCTCCACCTTCAATACCACGACTGAGGTGAGACCCTTGAGCAAGACACCGAACCCCCATCTGCTCCCCGGGCGCCGCAGCATTGCCCACTGCTCCAGGTGTGTGTTCACTACTGTGTGTGTGCACTTGGATGGGTTAAATGCAGAGAACAAATTCTGAGTATGGGTCACCATACTTGGTCACACACCACTTCCCTTTCCATAATGTAATGACTCACCCTTTTTATTCTTTTTTCTCTTTTAAATTTTCCTTTCTAAAAACTCTTACTGCATATATACAGTGCCCTCCACTAATATTGGCACCCTTGATAAATATGAGCAAAGGCAGCTGTGAAAATAAATCGGCATTGTTTATCCTTTTGATCTTTCCCTCAAAAAATTCACAAAATTCTAACCTATCATTGAAGTAAAACAATTGAAAGTGGGGAGAAAATCTCATGATGAAATAAATGTTTTTCTCCAATGGATGTTGGCCACAATTATTGGCACCCCTAGAAATTCTTGTGAGCAAAATATCTCTGAAGTATATTCCATTCATATTTACATTTTTTAGCACACCAGGGTGACTAGGAGCATGAAATTGTCCAGCCACGACTTCCTGTTCCACAGGATTATAAATATGAGGAACACAAAGACCAAATTCCCTTAATCATCCATCACAATGAGAAAAACCAAAGATTATATTTCTGATGTGCAGCAAAAGATAATTGAGCTTCACAAATTAGTGAAGTGGCTTTAAGAAAAGAGCTAGAGCAGTGAAAAATCCCATTTCCACCATCAGGACAATAATTAAGAATTTCCAATCAACAGAAAATGTTATGAAACTGCCTGGAAGAGGACGTGTGTCTATATCGTCCTAATGCACGGTGAGGAGGAGAGTTTGAGTGGCTAAAGACTCTCCAAGGATCACAGCTGTAGAATTGCAGAATATAGTTGAGTCTCGGGGTCAGAAAACATTAGAAAAAAATTGTCAAACAGTCCCTACATCACCACATGTTGTTTGGGAGGATTTCAAGAAAAATTCTCCTAGCTCATCCAAAAACAAACTCCAGCATATTCAGTTATCAGACATGACTGTAACTTCAAATGGGACTGGCTTCTATGATCAGATGAAACTAAAAAATGAGCTTTTTAGCAGCAAACACTCAAGATGGGTTTGGTGCACACAGGGATAAAAAAAGTACCCCATGTATACAATGAAATATACTGCTGTATTTTTTATGTTGTGGGCCTATATTTCTGCTGGAGGTCCTGGACATCTTGTTTAGACACATGGCATCATGGATTCTATTAAATACCAACATATAAAAAATCAATAAGTGACTGACTCTGTTAGAAATCTTATAATGGGCCGTGTCTGGATCTTCCAACCGGACAATAATCCAAACACAAACCTCAAAAACGACACAAAAATGGGTCACTGAGCCAAAACCAAGCTTCTGCTATGGCCATTCCCGACCTCTGACCTGAACGCTATAGAAAATGAGTGAGGTGAACTGAAGAGGAGAAGCACCAACATGGAGCTGTGAATCTGAAGGATCTGGAGAGATTCTGTATGAAGGAATGGTCTCTGATCTCTTATCAGGTGTTCTCCAAACTCTTCAGGCATTATAAGAGAAAACTCAGAGCTGTTACCCTGGGAAAAGGACATTGCAATAATTGGGTGCCAATAATTGTGGCCAACATGAACTAGAGAAAGTATTTCTTACACAATGAGATTTCCCCCCATTTTCAATTGTTTTACTTCAATGATAGGTTGGAATTTTGTGAATTTTTGGAATGAAAGATAAAAAGGATAAACAATGCAGATTTATTTTCACAGCCGCCTTTGCTCATATTTATCAAGGGTGCCAATATTAGTGGAGGGCACTGTATATATGTAAACAAACCCTTCTTTCAGGAAACACAGTTTGGGAAACCCTGGTGTAATGAAATGTTCAATGCTGTTGATAAAGAATGGAGAATATTTTATTATGAGTTACATCAAAAAGTAGTCAGAATACATTACCTAATATGTGTAATCCAAAAGATTGTTACTAACTACAATTTTCATCATGTAATCTGTAATCAGTAATAGACTACAATTTGTAAGTAATCCACCCAGCACTGCCATTTCTGACTAATAATTAGAGATCAGAGGTGAACTTTTACTGATTTCTGACTTCATGTTAAAAACTTTCACACAGAAGTCACTTTCAAACCAAATTTCACTTGTGTTCAAGTTGGTCTCCCAAATTTGCAGTGTTGACCAATAGAAATCTTAGTTACTTCTATGTGAGCTATGGTTCACGCCTCTCTGCTGACAATAGACAATACAACTAAATTTGACAGAAATGTTAATGTGACAGCACTTTTAGAAATGTCAAAACTACCAAAATGCTAATCTTATTTTTTTTAAACATTGCAAGCAAGTGCACATTTATATGTAAATCAATAATCCTCTCTTACACCGGGAAAAAAAAGTACTCCATTAATGCATGTTGGCTTATTGAAAACTATCTGTTTATTGAAAGAATAAGATGCAAAACTACAATAAGAATCGTCCCAAACCACATTTAGTAAAACAATCAAGTGCATAAATCACAATTTCAGGACGTTTACATTGTCATTCCACTTTGAACACATTTGGCAATAACAAGCAACAACTAATCATTACTTACTAACGAGTGCACTTGTTTCGTTTAAAGACTGCATCGCTTAATTGACCTTAAATAATACAGTAACAAAACTTCTGCTAGGTATTTTTTTTTACATTATAATCTTCAAAATAATATTTCCTAAGCTTAGAATGTATCAGTCAGTAATGTATTTCAGTAACCTGATTCAGGTCGTGCTGTGACATGTTGAATATTTATGTATCTGTTAAGTGCATTAATGCACAAACGGCTGTATACAGATGTGCTGCGCTCAGTCACACAAAACACTGGGTTTTCAAATCAAATGAAGATAAAAATACTACATTTAAAAGCTTAAAGTTGACGAGCTAATGCACATTTAAATACGGCAAAGGCAGCTCAAGTGTTGCTGAACGATAAAATGAATATGCTGAATCTTAAAAGACACTTAAAATGGTTTAGCGTTTTCTTGGTTACTAACATCACAAACGACCTGCTCCTTCTGAGACAGCAGATCGCTGATTTCTTTGGAATGTAGCACTTGAGGAATATGAAAATGTAGAGTTCATTTGTTCACCTTTAAAATAAATCATCACATTCCTTCATGTCCCACAAAAAAGTATATAATATACCATAAATAAATGTAATAAATATTCACTTAATCATGATCATAAAACACTATAAATCACTTTTAAATTGCTGTTTTCACAAAAATAAAACAGATTTTAGATTTTTTTTGTAGTTGATTTTCCTTACCTGGATTGTCATCCTTAAAGGGCCAGTGCACCCAAAAATGACAATCCAGTCATTTATTCACCCTCAAGTTGTTTCAAAGCTCTACGAGTTTCTTTCTTCTGCAGAACACAACAGAAGATATCATTAATAATGTTGGTAACCAAACCGTTTCTGGTTCCCATTGATATCCATAGTATTTTTTCATAGCATTTAGCAACAGTTTGGTTACAAACATGTGCAAAATACTTTCTTTTTTGTGGCTAAACTCATACAGGTACAACTTGAGTGTGACTAAATGACAGAATTGACATTTTTGTGTGCACTATCCCTTTAAATTGGCCAGCAAGAATACTCGTAATGTAAACAGAGAGCCTCTGACAGCCTTTAGTGATCCGAACGGCCGGACAGCCAAAGCTGTGTAAGCTGACCCATGCAGCATCACAGTGACAAAACTCTCCCGAGGAGACTGAATCAGGACGCCCCTCGTCTACAGGCACTGAGGTAAAGCTCAGACCATCTCCTCCTCGCAGTGAGCGTCTCCCACCAGCAGAGAGTGCTTGTCGGGCTCGCTGAGGGCCATGCTGTTCATCGAGTGCTTGTCGGAGCGCAGTGAGTTGATGGAGACCCGGCTGTAGTTGACGAAGCGGTCGAGCAGGCTGAGTTTGGGCGAGGACCGGCGCAGCTCTCCCATGCCGATGTGAACGCTGACGTCCGACAGGCTGCCGTGTCTTCTCACCTCGCCCAGTCGTCTCTCCAGTTTCTCAGCGCTGGGTTTAGTGTAGCTGCAGAAACAGGAAACGAGGGTCAAGCTTAGGGCTGGGCGATATAGCTAATAATTATAACGACATACTGTTTAAAAGCAGTTTTCATTTTGACAGCAAATTTTGATTTAGTTTTAGTCATAGTCTTTTGACTAAAATGCCATTTAGTTTTAGTCATATTTTAGTCATCTGAATTGTCTTTAGTTTTAGTCTAGTTTTAGTCGACTCCAATGTCAAAATGTCAATCGATTTTCGTCATAGTTTTTGTCATTCTAAACGAGTTTTAGTTCATTATGGTCTCATTTTCGCCGGTGAAAAAAATATCGTTGACGAAAATTATGATAAATTATCCGTCAAAGAAATTTACACTGTTTAATAGGCCTGTCGCGTTAATCAATATCGACTTATGGCACAATATATGTGCATGACCTCAATAATTTTTTGCTGATGCAATATATTTCCATTATATTTACATAAAAATGAATGTCACCATGTTTTGTACATTCCTCTTGCGCCGGTGTCTTTTGCAGCTTCTCGTTCATAACGTGGTGTAGTCATGAGGTGCTCGTTCACATTTAAGAAGTGCTTCTACAAAAAAAAAAAGTTTCATCTGCAGATATGGTCTTAGTTAGGATCTGTGCCTTTGTGCATACAGACATCTCTGCTAAGTAGTGATGGTGTTTCTCAGCACTAGTGTGCACCCTTCATTTACAGAGAAAAGAAGCTCAGGGAAAAATCTCCAGACAACTTCTTTGTGCATTTTTCTTTTTTCTATTTGTTATTTTGCACTTTTTGTTAGAAAATGTACATTTACTGTTTTTTAAGGTATCTAATTTTTAATTTCCATGATCTAAATATTCAAGAATTAAAAGTTTGTTGTGATTTGAAAGTGTCTAGGCCTTCTTGCATTATTATGCTGTTATAATATGATTACATATTCATTCAGTGGCATAAAATGCTCTTAAAATGACAATAATATCGCTTATCGCAATTATTTCTGGGGCAATATATCGCACAACAAAAAGTTGTTATCGTGACAGGCCTATTGTTTAATATTATTCGGTATCGATAATTATTTAAATTTATTAATAACCATTTTGCAGGAAAGAGCAGTAGAAAAAAAGGATTCAATTTAACCAGTGTATTTTTAATTTACACAATCTATTAAGATAATCAACAAATAATTTTAGTTTTAACAGTCAAACATAAAATTAAATTTAAACATCTCCTTTCTTATATTTTATATGCAGATTAGGGTTGTGACGGTGAGGAAATTTTCCCACCGGTTAATCGACCTGTGACAACACCGATAATACCGGTATTACCGTGGTGGGGGGGTTGTTTGAGTTTTCCCTCTTTTCCTAGCTTTCCTTCGGTTTTAAATAGCCTGTAAGCGCCATGCACCTGTTACTTTCACTTTTAAATTCACGGCAATTCGGCGTCAAGCAGTTGTTTGTTTTTAGTTCGTTTGAGTTTTCCCACTTTTCCTCACTTTCCTTTGCTTAAATAGCTTATAAAAGCTCCGTGCGCGTTTTACTTTCATTTTTAAATTAGCTGCAGTTGGGCATCAATTGCTTGAATTCAATTCAAGCAACAACAAAATATAACGTAGAACAAATAACTTTTATTAACAAAACGAATAAAAATACACCATGCTATATGCCTAATATAAAATAACAAATAACTTATAAAGTTTAAATAGGTATACAAAACTAAAAATCAGTAAAGAATGAGGAACAGATAATTATGAAACGTAGAACATTTATTAGCAAAACGAATAAGAAAGTTTGGAGGCACGGACGGCATACGCCTTTATGTAAAATAATGGGGGGGAATATGCACAGTTTAAATAAAATAAAAATCAGCATACTGTGGAACCAAATAAATGAGAAACGAATGTTTTAAAAAACTTCCATTATCACTTAGATCAGTGGTTCTAATAAATCCGTCATGAATCCAGATGCGCTCCACCATGCTGAATGTTACAGTCTATGTGCTGAACACAATTAAAAAATAACTTTCAGTTTTACAGTTCATTTTAGTTTTTACATTAATTAAAAAATGTACTAAACAAATATAAGCTATAATGTTATGTAAAATAATTTCGTTTTTCATATATTATTTTCAGACATGAGCAGATCAATGTACTCACGTATTTAATGTTACGCATTTAACGAACACTTACAAGCGCGCACTTTGGCAGAATTCAATTCAAATAGTCATCAGCAGCCATTAGTTCTGTAAAATTGAGCATCAGAATGAACAAATGTGTTAAGGGAGAAAACGAAATGTGGAAAATGCCAGCGAAGGAACGCATTCAAACAAGAATAGCATCATCATCAGCAGTGAAGAGAGTGCTGGACTCTCGGTTCGCCCCGCCACTCACTTGAAGATGTTCAGGGAAAAAGAAACACTCATAGGCTACTACTTCAGCAATCATCCTTAATTACAGACATGTGGCAAAACATCTCTGGAGAGAACCTCAGCTTATTAAACTCGAAAATGCTATCATATTTGGATCAGTATAGGCTACATTTGTGAACGCACACTTTCTGCAGTGTCGCGCGTCAAGTAACGCTTCCGTGCGCGTCTCACAGACTGAAACTTACAATCACAACTTCATGCTGTTACTCCTTTCGAGCAGAATTTGGTCAGCTCCCGACAGCGTCAGGTGTTTTATTAATGGTGAGTAGAATTATTTATTTATTTCAATAAATGTAATCATTTAGATATCAGAATATTTAGGCTATAAATAATATTATAAATCTGGTTGGTTTGTATTGATGACGTAATATGTAAATGACATGCGTGCAGCCAGTGATACTTGCACTTGGACCATAGTGCGCCCGGTGGAAAAAACGGTTGAGAACCACTGACTTAAATTAATGGCAGAAGTCAACAGCCTTTTCAAAATCCAAAATATTTTTAAAACAGGCACTTTTACATTTCGTTTTGAAACTCTTCCGCTATCGTCGTGTCTGTCTCACCTCACTCTTCTGGTCAGTCAGCTCGACTCACTCTCCTCATGTTTGATAAATTAAATCTGATCTGAGATGCGCGACTGTCGTTCATTCGGTGTGCTGCATTCAGCAGCCGCGTTCAGTTTTAATTGTAGTGTCCTCTAACTGAACTAAATGATTTTTATTACTATAAAAAAATCAAAATGACGGTGAGGGACGGTGCAAGTGACGTAAACGGTGTTGCGGCTTAACACCGGTATCACCGCCAACACCGTCTATCACGGCAAGCCTAATGCAGATTAGCGTTAAAGGGGTCATATGAGGCCATTTCAAGTTTTCCTTTCTCTTTGGAGTGTTATAAGCTGTTTGTGAATATATAAGATCCGTAGAGTTGCAAAGACTAAAGTCTCAAACCCAAAGAGAGATTCTTTATCAAAGACTCATCCATGCCTTCCTAAATCACCTCATTCAAACACGCCTCAACACATCTACTTCACCGTGTTAGACGATTTGCATAACACCGGCCAAATATTTAAGCAAAGAAAGGAGTAACTTTAATTCTCGCTGTAGTGTATTGTTGTCATGGAGATGATGTGTGTTTCCAAATATGGTAAGGGGCGTAACAGTTCCGTCACACACTTGAGGTATTCGGCCAATCACAACGCATATTCAAATATTCCTTTTTTATTCACAATCTCTTCATCGCAGGCATGCATGACACTTATTTCAGCATTTGTGTGTTCTGATGTCACAATTTATTGGCTGTCTGCTTGTCACTCATTGCACGCGCCTTTAAATGAAACGAGCATGAGCTTTGCGGTATATCGAACGTTATTGATGAAGGTGTACCGTCGATAAATACCGATACTGTTTTATTGCCCAGGCCTAGTCAAGTTATCTTTCGATCATCTTAAAACACCTAAAGGAAACGGTTAAAAAGCCTGCCGAATCCAAAATAATAAAACCTGTTACTAAAGCATGCAAAAATGTTAATTAAATCGAACTGTGAACATCAGAGAGGTTTACCATTTGAGTAGGAGGGAGGACAGCACTACAGACACGGAGGAGGCAGCCATCGCAGCAGAGCCCATCCAGGGCTGCAGCACCAAACCCACCGGCATGAACACACCTGCACACAACAGCATCCAATAATGACACTCACAATAATACAGATAAGTGTCTGAATACTTTTTAAAGCATTAGAGGCATAAATCCTGTGCTTTTTGCTGTGAGACCTAACTGATACTTTATTATCCAACATAATACTGACCTTCAATGAAAAGTAGCTACAAACTAAACTTGTACAATATTGTTTATATTGACGTGTACTATTTTATGCTATTGGGAAAAGAACTGTAAAAGATAGATAGATAAGATTAAGATAATTTTTATTTGTCACATACACAATTACATAGAGAGTATATAACCAGTAGTGAAATGTATTCTCTGCATTTAACCCATCCTAAGTGAACACACACCCGGAGCAGTGGGCAGCCAAGTTACAGCGCCCGGGGAGCAGTTGGGGGTTCGGTGTCTTGCTCAAGGACACCTCAGTCGTGGTATTGAAGGAGGAAACTCCCCCCACCAACAATCCCTGCCGGACCTGAGATTCGAACCCACAACCTTCCGCTTACAAGTCCGACTCGCTATCCATTAGGCCACGACTGCCCCCAAAACATTGGAGAAATAAAAAGAATTCAGTCAGCCTTTTTTTTTTTTTTTCAAATAAATGCTGTTCCTTTGAACTTTCTATTCATCAAAAAATAAAAAAAAGTTTTAGCAATGATAATAATCAGAAATGTTTCTTGAGCAGCAATATTAGAATGATTTCTAAAGGCTCATGTGACTAATGCTGAGCTTTGATCACAGCAATAAATTACATTTTATAATATATCCACATAGAAAACGGTTATTTTAAATTGTAAAAATATTTCACTGTTTTTACTGTATTTTTGATCAAATTAATGCAGCCTTGGTGAGCAGAAGAGACATAATTAAACACCTTACTGACCCCAAACTTTCAAACAATTGGATGAATAGAAAATGTAATAGCTAATTTATTTTTTAGTTCAACATGTCCAATATTTTGTGGTTTTTAGAAAATGCTAAATTTTTCTCATCATTTGTTGACTTTATTTCTTAAGCATTTCAGGCTCTATTCTGTACCTTGTTTGTGGAAAGTGCCAGTAATACTGATATAATGCAATATTTTTATCTTATTTGGTTTAGTTGTTCTTACCTGCAGCAATGGGAATCCCCACAAGATTGTAGATCAGTGCAAATACAAAGTTGATTCTGATTCTTTTCACGGTCTTCTTAGAGAGGTCGATACTCGCAACAACATCAAGAAGATCATTCTGTTTATAACAAAAAAATAAATTGATGAATCAAAAAGTGCCATCTCAAGAAACTTATGTTAATCTAAACCATACAGTTTTGTGTTTGGGTTAAAAAAGGAGGTAAGAAAAGGAAACAAATTTCTAGCCCTACAAATGATTAAAAATGATACTTTTGTAAAAATAAAATAAATTATTTTTAAAAATCTCAAACAGGCAGATTTTATACTTTTATATTCTAATCATCTAAGTGCAAGCCTTCAGATCAGCAGGTTAAGACTGTGACAACATTAATTCAGTTTTTTTTTAATTCAACCACAACATGTCTCAACATAACACAGCCATTACAGTCTTCATTAGGGCTACGACGATAAATGATGCAGAATGGATTCATGGATCGATCCTGAGATCTTCCGAATGCATCGCGATTCTCTCAGGAATCGATTCTAAGCTTAGATTTTAACAGCAGATGGTGCTCTACTCTAGTTTTTATCCGCACACTCAAATGCTCATGAAGAAGAGAGCTGAAGAGCGCTTGTGCGTTCGGCTGAGTCTGTAATTTCACCTCGGCTCAGAATGCTTTTATGACGCCAGATTAATATAAACACAGCCCACTGTGAACACGCTTGCAATTCGCTTCAACCTTTTCGAATTTTATGAATGATGAATGAACGTTTAAATTAAGTGATTTTAGTGTTTTGTCATCTAGGTGAACTTTAAAAAATGTCAGGTGGTGCGACCATGATTTATCTTAAAATTAATTAATTTTCTTAACATGCATAAACATTTTTTATAAGTTCTCAGTAATTAAAGTGTTTGGAAACAAAGTATTTACTTTTTTTTTTATAATTATCTCCTATTTTAGTAATAAATAATTATTTACAAAAACTCAAAAAATTAAATACTTTGTTTCTAAACACTTTAATTATTGAAAACTTAAAAAAAAAAATTATACATGTTAAGGAAGTTAATTAATTTTAAGATAAATCATGGTCGCACCACCTGACATTGTTTTATTCATCTAGATGAAAAAATACTAAAATCACTTAATTTAAAATTCTAATATGAATTTATGTGCACACAACATTCTTAATGTTTGAACAATTGCAATAGATATTATTTTTGCATTTGTCAAAAATCCTTATGTCATTGACCAGTAATCTCATTTTGTTAAAAAAAATCATGAGAAAATCAAATCGTGAAATCAAAATCGTGAATCGAATCGTGAGTTGAGTGAATCGTTACATCCCTAGCATTCGGAAAATCTCAATCGATGCTGAATCATTTCTCGATACACGATGCATCAATTTATTTTCCCAGCCCTAGTCTTCATACCCTGATGAGCACCACGTCGGCTGCCTCGATGGCTACATCCGTGCCTGTGCCTATAGCGATCCCCACATCTGCCATGGCCAGTGCCGGCGAGTCGTTCACTCCATCGCCCACCATTGCGACGCGTTTTCCCGCCTGCTGGAGCTGCTCCACTTTCGCCACCTTGTGAGATGGCAAGACTTCTGCAAACACCTTCCTGATGCCCACCTGGAAAAAAAAACACAACCTCAGCTCCTAAAAATCACCGCTCCAGGAGAACAATTATTACTGAAGGGAATGTTAAAGGCTGCTGTACCTGGGCAGCGATGGCTCGAGCTGTTTTGCTGTTGTCTCCCGTCATCAGCACGACCTCCAGCCCCATCGCTGTGAGAGTGTGGACGGCCAGCTCAGCCTCAGGCTTCACCGTGTCCGCTATGGCCACCATTGCACAAAGCTCATCTGAGAAGGAAACAGCACACATGCTCAAAATAAACAATGTGCACATTTATCAGTCTTGAACTGCAATTAATTAACCTCCATTTGTGACCCTGGACACAAACCAGTCATAAGTAGCACAGGTATATTTGTAGCAATAGCCAACAATACATTGGTCAAAATTATAAATTTTTCGGTTACAGTTTATTTTAAGATGTCCTTGTTACAGTGTAATTAAACATTTAAGTACCGAGTAATGTTAATTAGCTACATGTACTTAATATATGGGTAGGTTAGGATTAGGGTTACTTGCATGTAATTATGCATGATTTATTGTTATTATAATAGTAAGTGTATATGTAACGTGTAACAAGGACACCTTAAAATAAAGTGTTACCGATTTTATTATTATTAAGTAGGATATTAAGTAAAGATCATGTTCCATGAAGATATTTTGTAAATTTCCTACCGTAAATATAACAAAACGTATTTTTTGATTAGTAATATGCATTGCTAAGAACTTCATTTGAACAACTTTAAAGGTGATTTTCTCAATATTTTGATTTTTTTGCACCCTCAGATTCCAGATATTCAAATAGTTGCATATCAGCCAAATATTGTCCTATCATAACAAACCATACATCAATTGAAAGCTTATTTATTCAGCTTTCAGATGATCTATAAATCTCAATTTTGCCAGCATGGGTCACATATTTAGTCAGAGGCAGCCCTAGAACTGAATGCATCATTATTTACCAAGGTCAGAAATATTTTTACAATACTTTTACAATCAAACTCTTGCCTGATGTTTCATATGGAAATTCCTAGTGATCAAAGTGTGTCTGAAATCACAGCGTCTCACTCACTGTCCACAGCCACCAGCACAGCAGTGCGTCCTCTCTTCTCGTGCTCCGTCATGGCTTCATCCACATCTGCTCGAATCTGCAGCGCGTTCCTCCTCATCCACTCTCTGTTCCCTATCAGCACGGTGAACGAGGCCGTCTGGACTACAACTGAAACCACAAACCCAAGCATTATGGTGTGTTCACACCAGAGGTTGCATTACACTTTAACATTTCATCATTTTGATGGACAGGGTTGTAAAAATACCGTCATAATCTATTATTACCCGTCATTTTAATTTTTAATATTTGAATTATAATAACACCTTTAATTGCCTGTATTTTTGTTCACATTTTCATTTTTAATAATGAACCTACAGGATGAGCATATAGGCGTATGCATTTATTTATTCATGAAGAGACCAGATGAACAGAGACTGTGCATCACTTATCATATTCAACAACATACATGATTAAAGCGGAGACACGTGACAGCGGAGGCCACTAAAAACATCAAAATATGCTAGGGCTGGGTAAAACAAAAAACTATTTCTCGATTTTAATAGATTCTCATTTTTATGAACCAATATCGATTCTTAAATCCCAATCTATTCTGTTTTCAGTTGATGAATGAACCGTACATATAGTGCACCTCCCATCCAATAAATCCAATATGTGTACGTTACATTTTACTACTGTATATACACTGACATTTTTTTACATTTACATTTTTTTATTGATAGCAGCATTTCTGTAGCCATGATAATAAAATATAACAAGCCAACCACTACAACTGATTTTATTTGTTTTTTATGCTCCAGATACCTATATCATAAATTGCGGGGTGCCTACAGACGGCTACAATAATGCTCTCTTCCATTTTCTGATTCAACTGGACTTGTTAATAAGCTCTTCGCTGATTGGCTTGCGCGAGAACATGTCATACGAATTTTCTGCTCAAGTTGAAATTTTTGAACTTGCTCAGAAGACGCGATTGAGGCGAATATCGCACATTCGCATCACGCATTTTGCGTCGCTAATTCGCCTCTATTCGTGTCTTTGCATTGACTTTGTAGAGCCCCTTTCACACAGAGATTCCGGAAAATACACGGGGTAATGTGTTCCGGCATTTGTTCCCGGATCGTCAGATTTGCTGCATTCACACTGCCAGTGATTTTCCGGAATCTGTGCGTGCATTCACACACAACCCGTAAAGACACGTGACCTTTCATGTGACGTGTATAATGCGCGCTCACCATTTCACTAAACTGGAGAATGATTTCAGCTTCAGCGCAGATAGTGAGGAGCTCCCTGTTTGCTGCTTCATTCTAGTTTACACATTTTTCGTCGTGTGAACGTTGATCTGCCTTCAAAACAACCGGTAAAACTGCTGAACGATAAAGTGCGTCATCACTACCACACACTCGTTACGGCATTGATCCGGCTTTTGTTCACACAGCACTCGTTCCGGAACTGAACCCGGCAATGTTACTAGGTCCCAACCCGGGGATCAATCCCGGGAATTAATCCCGGGACGTGTTTGCGTTCACACAGAAGGCACTCCGGCAATTTTCTGGCAATTTTCCGGGACCAACGTGCAGTGTGAATGGGGCTTATGTAATCTACTCGTGCGAATAATTAAATTCGTGTTTAGTGTGAACACACCATTACACTCTCAGAACTTTCAGATTTGTATTTCATTTCGAGTATGCAGCCAATGGGATCCTAAAGAAGCAGTCATGTGACACTCACTGAGCGGCTGCGGGTCCTTGATGAGTGGATGGTCATTGCCGTGCGCTCTGGTATCGCTGATCTGGATCAAGACGGCATTGCGCTGGTTCTCCTCGCTGTCGCTGTCGTCTCTCTTCAGCAGGTTTTCTGTGTTACTGACCAGACACCTGATCCCACAACCTGGCACGGCCTGGAAATCTGTACAGGTGCCAAGAGACTCCGTAGCAAGCTCCTGAACACAGATGAAGCATTGTGAATCTAAAGGCCAAATACAGACTCTCATGTAAATCAGGAGTGCACAGAAAGCACCGATACAGGGAGTGATGTTTAAAACAGTCACAAAATACCCTAAAACTAGCTGTACTGAAACTGATTTGGCACTAAGAGCAGGTGTTTAGACACAGCAAATATATTAGTAAGATTTTAAGTTTTTGAAAAGTCTCTCATGTTCAGCAAGGCAAGCAAAAATACAGTAAAAAAATATTACAGCTTAAAATAGCTGTTTTCTATTTGAATATATGCTAATGTAATTTATTCCAGTGATCAAAGCTGTATTTTCAGCATCATTACTGCAGTCTTCAGTGTTACATGATCCTTCAGAAATCATTTTAATATGATGATTCGCTGCTCAAGAAACACTTCTGATTATTATCATTGTTGAAAACAGTTCTGCTGCTCTATTTATCAAAAATTTGATAAATAGAAAGTTCAAAAGAAAAGCATTTATTTGAAATGTGAATCTTTTGGTATAATTTAGATCTAAAAGCCCTTGTCATGCAGACACACTTTGGTAATTATGGCTTAATTTAACAATTATGTCTTAAAAATTTACTGTATTTTTTAAAATACATTAAAAAAAAACAATAATTAGTAAATGTAGTTATTTAAAGTTGCACCTAAGAAAATACTTTAATATTTTCAGTAAAGTTCATGTCATTTGACAACAGTTTTAGAAATGAAAAAGTTTTGAATAAAAATGATTTGTGTCATAATAAATACATAGCTTTACAATGTTATTAATTACATATAAAAATTATTCTTAATTATTTTTTTTTAACTATAGATTTTCAGCCGTTGCAATTTATTTACATATTTTAGTTAAATGTGTAACTTGGCTTAATTTAGCTTGGCTTAATTTACCATGTAAATACTACCACAGTCTTTAAGTAAAGAAACAACGCACCATGAAGTCAAACTGACCTGTTTGCTATATTTGGTGATGGCGGCACCCAATGGATGTTCACTGTTATTTTCAGCAGTGCCGACGATCGCCAGCAGCTTAGAGCGTGGCATCCGATTCCCCTCCACCAGCATCTTCACCTGCACCACTTTGGGAGCTCCGTGCGTGATGGTGCCGGTTTTATCAAACACCACAGTCTGAATCTAAAAGCACAAACAGATTTATAAAATGGTCTTCCTCTGAACAACACGACAGCATTAAAATCAGTGGCCCATCTCTGACCTTGTGTGCCATCTCTAACGGCTCTCCTCCCTTGATGAGGATCCCGTTCTGGGCTCCCACACCGGTTCCCACCATAACCGCGGTCGGGGTGGCCAGACCCAGAGAGCAAGGGCAGGCGATGCAGAGGACAGTGATGGAGGCCTGGAAGGCGAAGCGGATGACGGCCTCTGCCTCAGAGATGCTCTTATCATAACCCTGCAGAGAGAGACATTGACTAATTCAATGTAAACATAAACCTGGTCTTGCATTAAAGGAATAGTTCACCTAAACATGAACATTGGCTGTTAATTTACTCACCCTCAGGGCATCCAAGATGTAGGTGACTTTTTTTTCAGTAGAACAGCAAAGAAGATTTTTAGCTGAAACCGTGCTCCTTGGTGATTCATACAATGTAAGTCAATGGCTGTCCGTTTTTGAGAATAAAAAAATACACATCAAGGAACAATACCTGTGGCTCCTGACAATATATTGAGGTCTTATGAAGCGAAACTATCAGTCTGAACAGCATTACTATCAGTTACAGCATTATTATCTGTAATCCAGAGCCTCAGGCAAATGGAGAAATCTGATTCTTTTCTGTGAGCTGGTTCTTTCGGACAGTTCGTTTTAATGAACTTGTTCAAATCACTAGTTTGTTTAGGTAATCACTCAATGACGTAACATATGCGCAATTATATTACTAAAGCACCCAATAATTATGTGAAATGTGGATGTTTTACGTGTCTAAAGCATATAAAGTGAGCTAACTTGTCTTCATCAGCTCACCTTTTTACATAAACAATGAGAAACCATAAAAACGTTAATTTGGTCCCTTCATTCAAGTGTTCGGTTCACACATGCGCATATCAGCGGCTCATCGGTCTTCGGTCCGAGTCGAACTGCTTCCTCAGTTCAGTGACTGTTTGAGGAACCGGAGCACTGAATGATTCATTCATCACAGGATCAGATATCCCGCTATTGTGGCTTATTTCCAGTCGGAGTGACTGTCAGTCGTCTGAAAGTGAGATTTGATTGAGTAACTTGTAGATCTGTGCTGCTCGAGCCGTGAACCGATTCAGAAGCTTCAGTCAGATTTGATGAACTGATTCAGCTTGTTCACAAAAGAATGATTAGTTTGTGACCCGGACATCACTCCGGACCGTTTGTCTGAGGCTCTGGATTACAGGTCATAATGCTGTAAATAATGCTCATTTTCTTGCACAGACCAGACACTTCATAAGGCCTCAATATATTGTCAGGAGCCATGGGTAATAATTTTGTGTTCCTTGATATGCTTTTTTATTCTAAAAAAATGTGCAGCCACTGATATGCATTTTATAAATCACCAAGGACCATGGTTTCAGATAAAATTCTTCTTTACTGTTCTACTGAAGAAAAAAGTAATCTCGGATGGCTTGAGGGTGAGTAAATTAACAACACATTTTCATTTTTTGGAGAACTATCCTTTTAAAACCCTAAAGTATGAATATTTTCAAGAGGACATATCATGGAAAACAGGATTTTTCTTGCCCTTCTGAAATAAGAGTTCAATGTACTGTGTAAACACACTCTAATGTTCACAAAGCTAACCTAGACTAATTGAAACCTTGACTTAACCTTAAGCAAGTGGATTTCAGAGAAAAAACTAAATGCTTCCAAAACAGCATTCTGGCTCAACCTAAGACGAACATGCATCTACAGAGACGGCTTCACTCACAGGGAAATACTTCTCCACAAGCGGAAAGTTCACAAAGCCGATCAGAATCCAGGCTACGAGAGTCAGGAAGGAAACCCCAACGATGAACGGGACGAAGTAGCCGCTGATCTTATCTGCAAACTGCTGGATGGGAGCCTGAGATTGGAAAGTTTAAAAGAAGGTGATGTGAAGACCAACGGTGAGGTTAGATATGCAGGTCCTGTACACTGGATAAAGAGAATGCACTGACAGTCAAATGTTTGGACAAACATCACTGAGTTTGTTTCTCATGATATTAAAAACCTTTAGATTTAAAGCACTGCTTCTCAACCAGGGGCCGGCCGGGGCCCAGGAGGGGCCTCAGCAAATTTCCAAGGGGGCCTCATTAAATTATTTAAAATAACACAAAGCTAATATAATAACAAAAACAACAAATGCTAAAACAACTAAAAATCTAAATATATTTATTGTAATTATTAAAAATAAGACAAAGCTAGGCCAAAAAATGTTCCACCGGACTAGAAAAACCTTAATATAAGAGGAAGACCAAGGTGTGATTTATAGACCTGGAAAAGTAATGTAATTTGGTAATATTCTTACATCCACCTGAACATTTTTTAATGAATATACACTTTGCTACATATTTTTTAAAATCATTATCTAATAAAATCACATATGACTGGAAAAGTCGTTGAGACTTTTAAAAATTGCTGTGGACAATGAAGGGGGCCTTTGAGTCAAAAACATACAAAAATAAATAAATTAATTAATTAAATAACCAGATAGTGAAGAGTTTAATTTTTTTTTTTTTTAAGACTAAAAAATTTTTAATTTTTTAACACTTTTTGGTTACTACAAAATTAATTATTTATTTTATTTCATAGTTTTGATGGCTTTGTTTTTTTCTAGTTTAATAGTAAGGCATGAGTATTTGTCCAAACTTTCAACTGTAATGCAACTGGACAATATCATAGCCATAGTTTAGGCTATATTTTTATTATTCAGATTTTGTCAAATTTGACATGAATTCAATAATATAAAGAAAAAAATTAAAAGTACAATTGACAGAACTACTGTCTTGCAACTAAATAAATAAATGCACATTAATCTGGACTAATCTGGAGAATCAGAACCTGTTATTTCAAAAGACATGCTGTGAGAGCAGATGCTGAGCTGACAGACGCACCTTTGAAGTCTGTGCCTCCTCCACCAGTTTGACGATCTGAGAGAGGGTGGTGTCTGTGCCCACATGAGTGGCTTTGATCAGCAGAGAGCCGTTCTGATTGATGGAGCCCGCGATCACGGTGCTCCCCGGCTTCTTAGTGACGGGCATGGCTTCACCTGCACCACAAGACACATCATTATACCTCTAGATTTCAGTCACTGCACAAATGGGCAAATAAAGGGAAAAAACATTACACAGAAGGTCAATTTCTAGTCAAATTTGAGGAGAGGATTGCTATGCAGTTGTTCGACACTGCTAGGATGTTATGTAGTTACTTACTGGCCCAAGTAATAAGAGCACACCCCATGTCTAATTAAATGACATAGATCTTGCCATACTGAAAAAATGATTTCCCAATATTTATTGAGATTTATTCGAGAACAATAATTAAATGATACTTTGCTGAGTGTGTTTTTGTGCTGGTACACTGGCTGATTTAGGCCTGTGGTGGATTAATAAATATGACACTAAAACCACCAGTAGGTGGCAGCACGTCCCTGTCGTAATGAGTGATTCATTGAATCATTCATTCAAACAATTCATTCAAAGCGGATGATCCATTTAGAAACGAAGCATGTGGCTGTCTTTATGAATGAATCATTGAATTACTGACTCAAATGATTCGTTCAAAAGCATTAATTCAGGAACGAAAAAACACCACAGTGTTGCTCTGAGATGCACAAATGTTGTTCTGGCGTTGACTGGAAGCATTTTCGTGGGCGAAACAGAGAAAAACAGACAATATTGTGTCTAAAATGTAACTCACTCAATATTAACTTCCTGTTTGTTGAACTGTATAAAATGTAAATCACATTTGTGATCAAGCTCACGCACCAACATTTAGGAAAACAGCTGTTGCTTGTGCCATATTGTGTAACTATACAAGTATTAAAGGTGCTATAGGTGATTGTCTTCAGAAACATTTTTTGTTAAGCTGGTTGAAAGTTTCTTCACATCCCGATAGCAATCATTAAGTTAAGTGATCTAAACTGTATTTATCTGGCAGGCAATCATTAACAACCTGATCTTTCTTCCTGGTATTGTAGTACTTTTACTAACTGTACTATAAAGTTTTCTCAGCGGTGAATGACACATGATGTATTGTAGTAATGTCTCTGGTTCATCTGATCTGTGTGCGTATATGCCTTCAGGGGCGTGGCTTAGGACGGCGATTTGCAGGGAGGGTGGGACGTTCACTTTCAGTGCTATCAGGATAAAGTTAGTATTTTCCAAGATGTCCTACTGCACCTTTAAATAAAAAAAATCATGCTGGGATATTCTTTTTTGTTTTCATAAAGCAAAAATGGTTGCCAGGTTGAGAAGATTAAGTATACCAATGGGCAGAAAATGTATCAATTCAAGAAAAAAACTTGACATCTTAAACTCTTGACATCTGGCAACCGCAACAATGAATGCTTGTAGAGGCTTGCTACCAATGCAAGATAATGCAAGTGGCAAATTAAACTGAATTTTTTTCTGCATAAACAACCAGTGGGCAACCAGTGTGACCCTGGACCACAAAACCAGTCTTAAAGGGATAGTTCACTTTGAAATTAAAATTTGGTATCTATCAGCTTACCCCAAGGGCATCCAAGATGTAGGTGTCTTTGTTTCTTCAGTAGATCCAATTTTGATGTTTTTAGGTCAAACCGTTCTAGTCTGTCAGTCATATAATGGCAGGTATAGGTCACTGTCTCTAAGATTTATACATAATCTAAAAGCTGAATAAATTCCACTGATGTATGGTTTGTTATGATAGGACAATATTTGGCTGAGATACAACTATTTGAAAATCTGGAATCTGAGGGTGCAAAAAAAATCGAAATATTGAGAAAATAGCCTTTAAAGTTGTCCAAATGAAGTCCTTAGCAATGCATATTACTAAACAAAAATGAAGTTTTGATACATTTACAGTAGGAAATTGACAAAATATCTTCATGGAACATGATCTTTACTTAATATCCTAATGATTTTTTGCATAAAAGAAAAATGGATAATTTTGACCCACACAATGTATTGTTGGCTATTGCTACAAATATACCTGTGTTACTTATGACTGCTTTTGTGCTCCAGGGTCACATATGATTATGCTCTATAAATCGAGAGAAGCAGAAACTGTGGTCATGATTAACATGCGATTCATCGTTTAGCCCTAGTATATGGAACACACAACAATTATCCTGCCTCGTTTGATTGCTCTCATATTAGTAAAGAGAAAAGTGCCCTCTTGAACCTGTAATGAGAGACTCGTCTGCCATCGAGTGTCCTTCAATCACTCGGCCATCGACTGGAAACTTCCCTCCGGGCACAACCTTCACAACATCTCCTCTCTGCACAAGTTCCACATCCACCTGCTCCTCGCTGAGAGACAGAGAGATACACAAGGTCATATGTGCAAAGCAGTCAGCTTTAATAGGAAATACAAATTCACAGCACAGGAGACGCACAAACCTCAACACAGACATGTCATCTTTCAGTGTAACAACAGTGGCCTCTGTCGCCTGTAAAGACATCAGCTTGGACAGAGCCTCCGAGGTCTTACTCTGCGATTAAAGACAAAGCCGTATAAACATTAGTGCAGAACAATGCAACAAATTAAGAGATATAATTCTGCATTCTTATAATTCTGATAATAAATTATTCAAGAAATGGCTAAAAACACATCTCTTCAATCTGTACTTGACCCTCTAACACTAGCACTCTCTATTATATTTCTATTCTATCTACTCATTTTCTTTTTATTTACTTATAAAAAAAATAACGCTTGATTATTTAACACTTGCACTCTTTACAATACTTGCTTTCTTTTTATTTAAAAAATAGATCATTTAACACTAGTATTCTCTATTCTTTTTCTATTCTATATTTTGAACATCAGAGCTTCTCCATCATTGGACACTTTTAAATCTAGCTTAAAGACTTATTTTTACTCTTTAGCATTTGAGTGATGCTGTGTATGTACTTTGAATGGTTTAATTGGTGTTTTATGAATTTACATTTTAATTGTTTTTGATACTTGTTTTATTTTCCGTTGTCTTTTTCCCCCCTTTTCTCTTTTAAATTCAGTTTTCTCTTTTGAATTCAAATTTTAATTGTAAAGCACTTTGGATCAACTACGGTTGTGTTAAACTTGTGCTCTATAAATAAAATGTGCCTTGCCTATTCTATCTACTTGTTTTTCTTTTTATTTAAAAAATGATCCCCTAACACTAATGTTCTCAATTCTTTTTCTTTTCTTCCGACTTTTTTTTCTTTGTAAAAAAAAAAAAAAAGGAAAAACAAAACCCTCTAACACTAGCACTCTCTATTCTATTTCTATTCTATCTACTCGTTTTCTTTTATTTATTTATAAATAAAATAACGCTTGATCCTTTAACACTTGCACTCTTTACAATACTTGCTTTCTTTTTATTTAAAAAATAGAGCATCTAACACTACTATTCTCTATTCTTTTCTATTCTATCTACTTGTTTTTATTTTTATTTTAAAAAATTATCCTCTAACACTAATGTTCTCAATTCTTTATCTCAATTGAATTTTCTATTCTTTCGACTTTTCTTTCTTTATAAAAATAAATAAATAACTTAAAAAAAAAGGAAAAAAAGAGACCCTCTAACACCAACGTTCTCTATTCTTTTTCTGTTCTGTCTACTTGTTTTCTTTTTATTTATTACTTAAAAAAACAACCTTGCTACATCTACTGAATTAGGCTAACTGAGACAGCACTTGCATATTATTGCTCTTTTGTTGGTTTTGATTGCATCTACTGCATTTGTAAGCCGCTTTGGATAAAAGTGTTTGTTAAATGCCTAAATGTAAACGTAAATAATTACAAGCATACAGATGAATAGCTTGTGTAACTGGAAATGCTTGTTCACCTTTGCTATCTGCTCCAGCCACCTGCCCAGCGAGATGAAGACAAACAGCATGGGTGGAGTATCAAAAAAGGTGATGGGGTTCACTTTCGCTCGCTCCACCATGGCAACCAGGAGAATCACCAATGAATATGTGAAGGCGATTGTTGTTGCCAGAACAATCAACACATCCATATTGGCCGTCCTGTGCTTGACAGCTTTATAGGCTTGACAGTAGAAATACCGCCCACCGATAAACTATTTAAGACAGACAAAACCAGTATGGTGACTAAACATAAAAAGATCTTTCATAAAGTATGTCTTGGCATATTTTCAGTAAGCAAGGAACTTAAACATAGAAAGTGCATTAATAAGCCACAAACTGGCAGGTAACCGACCTGCACAGGGATACAGAAGAGAAACGAGATCAGGTTCATGATGGAGAGGCCCGGCAGAAGCTGTTTCTCCAGGAACATGGCGGAGTGGTACTTCTCTCTGTCCTCGGCTGTGGCGTTGTGGTGGTGGGACATGTCGATCTGGTGATCCACGATTATCATGTACATCATCATGCCCATAACAGGCACGCAGAAAAACAAGCTGATGAGAAATGATCTCTTCCATCTGCGAGGAAACAGGATACCAACATTAGCTCTACTACCTTGTGAGCTGCCTAACTAGACTGCATTTTAAGAGACCGTTCACATAGAAAGTGTTTTACATTCCATTGTTTTGTAAATGCACTAGACCAGGGGTTTTCAAACCTGTCCTGGAGGCACCCCTGCTCTGCACATTTTGCATGTCTCCCTCATCTAACACACCTGATTCAAATCATCAGCTCATTAGTAGAGACTGCAAGACCTGATTTGGGTGTGTCTAATAAGGGAGACATACAAAATGTGCAGAGCAGGGGTGCCTCCAGGACACGTTTGAAAACCACTACAGTAGACCGTAGGGATGCAACGATTCACTCAACTCACGATTCGATTCATGATTTTGATTTCATGATTCGATATGATTCACAATTTTTTTTTTTTTACAAAATGAGATTTAAGAAATTATAAATTTCAAGAAAAACAAAATGCAGCACGTTTCTTTGTGAAATTGAAATATAACACTATAATAATATACTAATATAGCACTTGCATATCATTGTTGGTTTTGATTGCTTCTATTCTCCTCATTTGTAAGTCGCTTTGGATAAAAGCGTCTGCTAAATAACAAAATGTATATGTAATGTAAATGTAAATAAAACAATTGAAATTTTAAAACAAGCTCAAAATCAAATAAATAAGTAACAAATAAAATAAATCTCTTCATATAAACAAAATAAGGCTTTGTCTGTGCTCTTTCCATTTAAAATGGAAGGCAACCACTGCATTTTAAATCATGATCCAAACAAAGATGCTGCACACATGCAACATGAGCAGTTTTTAATCTAAATTAGACTGTATAATTTCGAAATTTGAAGCAAAAACAGAATGGTCTGACTTCATTCAAAAATGGTCAAACGGTCCGGAGTGATGTCCGGTTCACGAACTAACCTTATTTAGACCAATTTTTTTTTTTGTGAACTAGTTCACCAAATCGGACTGAAGCATCTGAATCAGTTCACGGCTCGAGCAGCACAAGTTACTCAATCAAATGACTTTGATTTCAATCACTGACAATCACTCTGACTCAAAATGAGCCAAAATAGCGGCGTATCTGATCCTGTGATGAATGAACTCATTCAGTGCTCCGGTTCCTCTAACAGTCCCTGAACCGAGGAAACAGTTCGACTCGGACCGAAGACCGATGAGCATGGTGTGAGCGTGCGTGAACACTTGAATGAAGGGACCAAATGAAAGTTTTTATGGTTTCTCATTGTATATGTAAAAAGGAGAGCTGATGAAGACAAGTTAATTCACTTTATTTGCTTTGGACATGTAAAACATTCACTTTTTACATCATTATTGGGTGCATTAACAATATAATTGTGTATATGTTACATATTTGTAACATTTCTCACTTTCACTTTGCGTGATAATGTAAGCAAACTAGTGAACCGAAAGAACCAGATTACGCAAAAGAAACAGATTTATCCGTTTGTCTGAGACTCTGGATTACAGGTAATAATGTTGTAAATAATGGTCAAGTTGTCTTGCACAGAAGACCTCATAAGACCTCAATATGTAGTCAGGAGACACGGGTAATAATTTATTCTTAAAAATATGAAGATTAAAAGATTTTTGGCGATGACCCTTCCTAAAACTTCAGACTCTAATATAGTCTACCCGTGTGCATCACATAAGCATCGCTATATTGCGCAGCACAATGTAAAGCTCTTCAAGTGCGTCACTCAGGAGGATTTGTTTTAATTCTGAAGCTTCCTAAGATGCTGAAGGTAGGCAGTGCTCAGCAAGGCAGCTCACTAGATTATTTAATACCTCTGGAAACAGCATTTGAACAAAGAAGTTATGTTGAAATTCTATGATTATTATGTTAGGTAATTATGTTTTAAATACATTTATTTCAGAAAGGTACTGCTCTTATTCGCTCATGTACTTACTGTTGGATCTCACAGCTGTGATCCAAGTGACTCCCAGGACGATCTTTCTTCACCAGAGAGGCTGTAAATCCCATGTTCTGTCCATCAAAAAAGGGAAGTTCATGTCAGAACACATGCTACAAAACGGTTATCACGGTTCCCTATAATATTATTTATAGCTTTGTTCCAGAACATATTCAACTGACACACAACTTAAGCTCTTGGTGTAAAAACAATCACTGATTATATACTTTATACTTATCAAATTGCTGAACTATTTGAAATTGCATGTGTATGTATGTATGTATGTATTATATAAATTATATATGTATTATTATATATATATATATATATATATATATATCACACACAGTATATATATATATATATATATATATATATATATATATACACACATATTTATACATGCATACATACATATATATACATCCATGATATTTGCGTATCCAGCTTGTGTATAATCTACTGCACCTTTGCATATTACTGTGTGTGTATATATGTGTACATTATGTAGAATGTGTACATACAGTGTATAATGTGTATTGATAATTGTAAGTATGTCTAACAGTACACTGTGTACTGAGTATATGTATGTGTATATTGCACATTGTCTGTATAAGTCTGTAAGTATGTAATGGTACTGTCTATATGTTAATTGTTTCTGCACTGTATGGAGCACACTCTCAATAATTTCACTCATCAAGGCACATGTGCTGTGATGATGTGACAATAAAAGTGATTTGATATATATAATGTGTGCGTGTGAGTGTGCGTGAACATGAAAGTGAATTCACCTCTATCCATCTGATTACATCTCTTGGGCCGGTCACCTCTGGGTCATATTTGATGTGGGCTTTATTAGTTGCCAAGGCAACTGAAGCATAGAGGATGCCCTTCTGCTTCATCAGGTTAGACTCAATTTTGTGAACACAGGAGGCACATGTCATCCCTCTGACCTATTAAAAACAGACACGTCATCCACAAACTTGTCTTGATAATAAAAAAAAAGGGTTAAAAATCAACAATAGGATCTGTGGACATACTAACCACAAGCTCCAGGGTACCATCAGAGCCGTCATAATTCTCCATCACTGAAGCTGTGAAACCGAGCTCTCGGATAAACTCTGCTATTCTCTGAGGATCGATGATCGACGGGCTGTATCGAACCTCGGCTTTACTGGCCATCAGTGCAACCAAAACTGAGTGTACACCTGAGGAAAAAAGACATGATGCCACATTAAATACAGCCATTCTTAGATTTTAACACAACATTTACATTTTTGTTTATGTAAATAAGCATTACACCTATTATTATACATTTGTTCTGATCAATTTTAAACACCATCACTATGATTTAATACAGTGCAATTATATTCAAGCATGATTTTGTTTTGTAAAGACCAGGGATTACCATTGCTGGGTAGAAACTGATTACATGTAATCTGAATTGCGTAATCAGATACCTTGTTTTAAAAATAAGTACTTGTGAGTATATTACATTTTAAAATGCTCATAATAATCAATTACCATTGCTTTTTAATGGATTACATGATTACATATAATTTCCACAATATAAGTAAATTATTCATAATTTATTGATGCTCCCTAATTCTTTTTTCTTTTTTAATTTTCCTTTCTAAAAATCACATTGATGGTCAATGGTCACATTAACATGCAGGTAAACAAATAAATCATCTATATTTTATACTTATATTAAATATAAAATATTAAAAACATAAAATATTTATATTTTTAGTGTTCAAATTTTTACATAATTATTATTTTACAATTTATTATTTAATTAGTAGCTTAACCCACTGCATTTTATTTAATTATTTAATTATTACAAACCCACTGCATTTCTTACATTAAGCCCAGTTTGGGAAACCCTGGTGTAATGTTTAATGCATTTTATGATAAAATTTTTTTTTTTAAAATTCTGTTTGCTTTTTTTATATTAATGTGGTTAATGGTAAGTTTAAAACAAGCTTGATTTAAAAAGTTATCTAAAAGTAGTCAGAATACATTATCTAAGGTTAGTAACTTCGATTATGTTACTAACTACAGTTTTCATCATGTCATCTGTAATCAGTAACGGACACAGCACTGGGGGTTACCATGCTCGTTCTTCAGGTTCCTCTCAATGTTGGCCACGCAGGAGGCACAGGTCATTCCACCAATCTGGATAAAACATTTGGAAATAGTGTTTGTTGAAGGCTCAGCGTCACTCTCTGCTTCATTCTCTTTCACAGCTGACCAGACCGGAGATAACGACGAGCTCCGGACAGACGGTGCTGGGCTTTTGACCACTGAAGGCACCAATGAATTTGTCTCTGTAAACAAGACAGAACAAAGTTAAAAGTGACCTGATATTGGTTTCAGTGGAAATGACAATATAGGACATTGTTGCTGTGTTTTCTGAAATTGCCTAATCTGCACCCCAAAGCAATAACATAACATGAAAAAAAACAACGATATATCACAAAGATGTTGTGGCCACAAATTAAGAATTTATTCCTATAACTTATTAATTTGTTCCTTCCTTTTAGTTAAATTAAAATGAACTATACTATCCTAAAGTAAAATTTTATCAAACGTTAACAGAACGAGACAAATGTAAAGATGTGGTTGTTAGGAGAATCTCATAAAACCTGTCAAGAACACATCTGGTTCATATTTTAAGACTGTGGCATTCTCACCAATTCTCATTACTGCAAAGCTAAAAAAATAAAAAAAATAAGGACCATTAAGAATAAAATATTGTTTAATTAAATTGAAACATCATGGTATCACTGAACTGTTTGTGAGATGTTTTTTTTTTTTCTTTTTTTTTTTCATTAACACTGAGTCATGAGGACTTGAATTTCTGTATTCTATAAATAGATCATCTGGACACATGACACTATTGAGAACTGGGAAGGAAATGAATGTGCTGTTGTCATGACAATAGTGTCACAGTACCAGAAAATCCTGACCGCCCTAAACTAGACTTCACATCTTAATGCAAAACGTTATTTATTATTTTTGTTCATTTTACTGTGTGGTGAAATATGACCAAGACATGTTCCTTGTGAAGTTGGTGTTATGCACCTTTTTTGATCCAGTGTCTGTCTTCATATATGGTATTAAATATGTTAAATGCAAGCTCAAATGCAAAAACAAATCTCCTTGGTTTTCATGCATGAAGTAAGCACATTTTAACTTCCTTTACCATATTTGATGAGCTCTATTTATGTGCACTGATCAATGTGTACATGTGAAGAAGAGCCTAAATTAAATCTGCTCATCATTTAAAGTGATCATCATGTATCCTCAGAACACTGGTTAGATTCATGTCTTTTTACGAATATTCTGAGGAGTCATTGTTTTGGTGGAATAAACTTTCAATGGAGGGACAGAAATCTCTCATATTTCATTAAAATATCTTCATTTGTGTTTCAAATTTGAATGAAAGTCTTGCGGATTTTACTGAATTTTAATTTTTGGGTGACCTTAAACTTTTAGAATATTGTTTTACCTACTCATACTAAATTACCAAAGACAGACACATTTTTGGAAGTTGCATTCAAAACGAACCTGGCTAAAAACAAATTGGGCATGATGCCTCAGATTCACCCAGTTTTTGTCACTCTTATGATTCAGGTTTATTATATGCAGTGCTTGGTAGTAACTGATTACATGTAATCTGGATTACGTAATCAGATTCCAAAAATAAGTACTTGTAATTTGAATATATTACATTTTAAAATACCCTTAATCAGACTAGTTACTTTTTTATTGATTGCGTGATTAAATATCATTCACACAAGTCTTTGTTTTTAGAAAGCTTTGGTCTTTCAAACACATTAAAACGCACAAATTCACATTATTTCATATTTACAAGTAATGCAGGGATTCACAAACTTTTTTTGTCATAAGCACCTCTTTCATCTAATATATTTACTTGAAGTACCCCTAAGATTTTAAGGTAAAAAGTTAATAATTAAGTAACACATTTGCATGTTCTCAGTTCTGATGTTAGTTAATGGTCACATGACATATAGACAAATAAAATATTTCATCTTTTTTAGTAAGTGTTTTATTTTGATCGTTGTTTATTTTAATTTTACTTTTTTATGATTTAGTTTTCATTAAACTCACAAACCCTTGCATATAAATATGATACAAGATCATAATTTAAATCAATGTGATAAACGAGTTAGGTCAAAAGTAATCAAAAAGTACTCCGATTACATAATCTAAATTGTGTATTGTAATGGATTACGTTACTAACTACAATTTTTGTCATGTAATTTGGAATCAGTAACAGACTACAATTTGTAAGTAATCTACTAGCACTAATTATGTTTTTGTTAAGTGCTGCATCAGAGGTATTTATGACCAAAAATCACCATAATTGGGACATTGTAGAGCTGTTATCCAGTCTATATAACTGTCAGTAGTAAAGACATATAGAAGGGAAGATAGGAGCAGCACTTACCAGGGAGAAAAGCATCAAAGCCCATGTCCTCTATGGCGGCCCTCAGCTCCTCAGGGGTCATCACTAAAGGGTCATACTCAAAGGTTCCCTGATGATTGGCCAGTGACACTTGGGCCGATCTCACTCCTTTCTTCTGGGAGATCATGTCCTTGATGGACTTAACACAGGAGCCACAGGTCATGCCCTCGATGTGGATCTCTGCGACTGATACCAGCGGCTGGAGGAAGCTTGGCTCTGGGGAAGTTGGGAGCATAGCTTTAAACTTCCCTGGAGGAAGGCCTTCGATGGCTTTCAGTAGCTCCACCGCTGAGATTTGTTTTGGGTTGTGTTGAATTGAAGCTTGTGTGTTCTCCAAGGACACGACGACCAAACTCACTCCAGGGATCTTGGATATATTGTCCTGAATATTGACCACGCAAGACTTGCAGTGCATTCCTGTCACCTGAAGCACTGTAGTGATGCTGGAGTCTGTGGACGGCTCTGAAAGCTTCTCCTCCGGAGTCTGTTTGGGAGCGCTGAGCAGGCGCTCTACTTCACTCGCTGAAAGCTTTAACTGACGAGGTTTTGACTTAACAACGGCTTTGAAACCAGCCACCTCGATTTGGTTCACAATCTCATCCACCGTGATGAAGTAAGGCAGGTACACTACAGCGGCCTCCTGGGATTCTAGAGAGACTGAAAAAACACAGACAAAACCAAAATCAATAATACTCAGAAAATGTTAGTCTTTAAGAGTTAATAAGAATATGCTCTTCTCAATAAATAACATTTTCCATTTCAAAATTCCATACATTTCCAGACTCAAATTTCCAAACCTCTCAGTAGACCATATTAAACAAATGGTTCTTAGAGAATTATTTTCAGCTTTATATTTGGTATTAAGTACAGTCATCTGTAAATATTTTTTTTCTCAGGATTTTTTTCATTGATGAGCCCCTAAAATAAAAAAAAAATAAAAAAAAATACAGACTTTTACTTTTGCATCTTTTACACAAGAAACTTTTTTGTGCCCTCGAGAAACTATTCACATGGGAATTTTTTGCATGCTTACACATAATGTCTAGTTTTAAATAACCTATTTCCTTTGTGCATCACTGCCATCTTACTATGAATAAAAGGAGAGCATGGATGCACATGAATTAACAGATCTACTTGCTTAAAATTTTGGCTTTTCTTATGGTAGTAGTACCTCTAATATCAAGGCCTAATGTCCAATTTAGCACATCCTCTGCGGTGGCCGAGAAACCATGACACGAAATGCACTGATGGCATAATTTGCCAAGTTCAAGGGTCTATAAAAAAAGACTGGTACTGTAAAAAAAAGAAAAAGTGTTTAAAATTTGGCTTTCATTAGGGCAGTATGCCATATTTCAAGGCCTTAGGTCTCTTTAACGCATACTTTGTGGAGGCCAAGAAACAACACCGCGAAAGATAACTATAAAGATAACTATAAAGATAAAGATATAGTTCTAAAAAATCCTTCTCAATATTAAAGAATAGCAGAGTCCACACTAGGGTTGGGTATCGTTTGGGTTTTTTCGATACCGGTGCCAAATCGATACTTTTAAAACGGTGCCGGTGCCTAAACGGTGCCTGAACCGATACTTGTTTTATATATATATATATATATATATATATATATATATACAGCGGGGAAAATAAGTATTTGACACATCAGCATTTTTATCAGTAAGGGGATTTCTAAGTGGGCTATTGACACAAAATTTCCACCAGATGTAGCCATCAAGCCAAATATTGAATTCATACAAAGAAATCAGAACATTTAAGTATACAAGTTGAGTCATAATAAATAAAGTAAAATGACACAGGGAATAAGTATTGAACACATGAAGATAACAAGGTGCAAAATGGCATAGAAAGCAAGGAGATCACCTGAAATCTGTCAGTATTGAGAGAGAACCCCTGCCCCCTATCAGTACTAATTGATATCAGCTGCTTTAGTCCTAATTGATGGCCTATAAAGGCTTCTCATTACCTAGGAGGCACACAGGAAAGACTTCATGATGGGTAAAAGCAAAGAACTCTCTGTAGATCTTCGTAATCTTATCGTTGAAAAGCATTTTGATGGGAATGGTTATAGGCGCATTTCCAGAATGCTGAATGTTCATGTGAGCACTGTGGGGGCCATTACCCGGAAATGGAAAGAGCATCAGTTCACCATAAACCGGCCACGATCAGGTGCTCTACGTAAGATCCCTGTCCGAGGAGTCCAAAGAATAATCAGGAGAGTTCTCCAAGAGCCAAGAACCACTCGGGCAGAACTTCAGGAAGACCTTGCATCAGCAGGTACTGTTGTTTCAAAGAAAACTATAAGCAATGCACTGAACCGCCATGGCATCCATGCACGCTCACCACGCAAGACTCCATTGCTGAACAAAAAGCATGTTGAGGCTCGGTTAAAGTTTGCGAAAGAGCATTTGGAGAAGCCTGTGGATTATTGGGAGACTATAGTATGGTCAGATGAAAGCGAAATTGAACTTTTTGGCAGTCATTCTACACACCATGTTTGGAGAAGAAATGGCACTGCCCACCACCCCAAGAACACCATACCAACAGTTAAGTTTGGGGGTGGAAGCATCATGGTTTGGGGCTGCTTTTCATCAAGGGGTACTGGCAGACTTCATATTATTGAAGGCAGGATGAATGGAGAAATGTACCGGGACATTCTGGATAAAAATCTACTGCCATCTACCAGAAAGCTGAAAATGAAAAGAGGGTGGACATTTCAGCAAGACAATGATCCCAAACACAAGGCCAAGGACACAATGAAGTGGTTTCAAAGAAAGAAAATCAAGCTGCTTGAATGGCCCAGTCAATCACCTGACCTAAATCCCATAGAAAATCTATGGAGAGAACTGAAGATCAAAGTTCATAAAAGAGGCCCAAGGAACCTTCAAGATTTAAAGACCATTTGTGTGGAAGAATGGGCCAGAATCACTCCTGAGCAATGCAGACGACTGGTCTCTCCATACAAGAGGCGTCTAGAAGCTGTAATCACCAACAAAGGCTTTTCTACAAAGTATTAAATAAAGTGTTCAATACTTATTCCCTGTGTCATTTTACTTTATTTATTATGACTCAACTTGTATACTTAAATGTTCTGATTTCTTTGTATGAATTCAATATTTGGCTTGATGGCTACATCTGGTGGAAATTTTGTGTCAATAGCCCACTTAGAAATCCCCTTACTGATAAAAATGCTGATGTGTCAAATACTTATTTTCCCCGCTGTATATATATATATATATATATATACACATATACATGCATACATGCATACATACATTCATACATGTGCACACACACACACACACACACACACACACACACTGTATATGGAACTAATGAGGCTCCAGGAAATCCCCAATATGGACAAAGGCATTGCTATTCCTGTAACTGAGTAAACAGAAGATATAAACGTTTTGAATGATAAAACAAATACATTAAACACTCGGCTATGACAATATATAGTTTGTCTGTGTTATTCAAGCCATCTCTGGTATTTTCATAATTAAGTATATTTAAAATCCATTGCTAATCAATGCATTAGTAGCCTGTGGAACATATTTTCTACCTCATTCTGTGACAAGAAGCTATCAGATCACAAAAGGAAACATTTAACTGGTGTTGTGGACTAAGAAGGTTATAATGTTCTGTTTTGTTGGTTTAAACAGGTTTAAAAACGCGAATACAAGAGTATTTTAGCTTTAGGCATTTTAATTAAAGCTAGGGCTGGGCGGTATATAGAGTTTGTACGATATATCGATATATTCTTTATAACCGATACGCTATTATGAAGCAATACAGTTAATATTGATATACAGTAGTTTGATACGAGCGCATCTGATAAAATATCTAGGGAGGACACAGACTGAACTGCTGCGGAGAAAGTGCATAATACAATTTGTTCTAAACATGTGACAAGCTTTATATGAAGGGCTATATAAAAAAACTCGTAAGATACAGTAGCCTATAGTTTATAGTTTCAGTTTAAAGCGGCTCGCGCTCACAGATGCTCTGACAGAAAGGCTGCGTGTGCCGCTGACAGAGACGCTTCTCGCGCTGTTTAATGTGTTTGCTGTTTTCCGTAATGCATAACTTACAATTCACAGGTATATTCTCCATCTGTAAATGTTAGAAAGCCATGGAAATATTTCCATTTTGCTGTCAGAAGTGCGTGAGCTTTTGCTTTGCGATTCTCTGCTAAACTTCACAGACTTCATTTAGAATGAGCGCCGCCGTGCGCCAAACAGACGGCGCGTAATGAAATAGGAGCGCAATAACTCTGACTAAAATATACATTTTGCTGAAATATTTGTAGTTGTAGCCTGTGATGCTTCTTAAGTGCGTTTTGGAGAAACAAAGGACAAATATTTTAATCGATCGCTCAGGCATGGCACCGAAATGAGGCACCGAAATATGCGTTCTGATTCGGTTCTAGTACATACCGGTTACATAGGTACCGGTTCTCGGTACCCAACCCTAGTCCACACCACAGCTATAATGATAAAGGCACAGAAAAACAATATCGTTGGAATCACTTTCAGAATGACTTTTTCCAGCTGATGAACGATACAAACATTGACACCCAATCAAAATCAATCCTGCTATAATGAGCTCGAGAACTTAAAGCAGCGTGCGCCGAGAATAAACAGACGATATCGTCCGCTGGTGTGGATGCTAATATCGTTATCATCCTTGGTGTGAACGGGGCTTAAAAGTTAGATTTTTAGCCTGGTCTGCCCAAGTACTCGTCGCTGTCAAAATTATTGTGATTGACAATCAAATTAAAGTATGCAGACCGTGAATTCCAGTGCATCAGTTTTCACGGTGAAAATGAGCCAGGTATGAAGGTAGTAGCGAAATATTTCATATTTGACAACTGTTTTACAATAGAAATGTTAAACGACCAAGAATAATATGCAGGGATGCAAACTACTCAACTGTTTTCCCAAAGATGGCCATTTTGAATTGAAAATATGGTATAATTTACGTGATTCATGTAATTCCTAACTGATTGTGACAAGATATGATATGTTTTGCATTTTTGAAATATTAGGCATACTGATATGTGTGCATATTTAAGATTATTTGCAAACAGTTCAAAATGATTACAAGTACTTAATTTTTAAAATCTGATTACGTAATCCAGGTTACATGTAATCCGTTACTAGGGGTGTAAGAAAATATCGATACACGTGAGTATTGCGATATTTTGTTTAGCGATACTGTATCGATTCTCAAAAACGGAATATCGATATTAAAAAAAAAAAAAAAAAAAAAAAAAAAGTCATACAGAATTCATGGTAGTATCCCGACCGCTAGAGAGCAGTCTTCATCTCTGAACTTTAACAGTGACAGGAAATACTAGCATTAGAGCACACCACTAATGTTTGCGTTAATATAGTCGCTGCCAGTAATGGAGGATGAAAGAATTGTTCTAGCTCTCGTTTCGGTGTACAAAGATTAAGTGTGGCGGCTTTTGTGGTAACCTCCGCTCCGGGACCACAGCGCGTGTGCCACCTCGGTCCCGCCGCTTGAAGAGCCTTCGCGCGGCGTGCGGCAGGGTCGCTGCGCGGCTGCAGCTTTCTCTCGTGTTGGGGGCGTTTTGTGCAGTTGGGGCGGTGCTCGCATCACGGTCTCGGCGATTCCACGCAGAACATAAATACAAACTGAAAAACCTGTGAAATCGTACTGAGATATGTTTGACTCCGCGCCATTTTTTCATGAATGACTTTTGGGACTTCACCTTGTCCGTCCAACAAAGACCTTTACTGTTAGCTGCTCTCACAGCGCGGGGCGGTTGTAGGGGGGGGGGGGGGGGAGGGGTGGGGTCAGATCCCAATGACAAATAAGTTGCCCCCATTTACTTACACAAATTTGAGAATCGAGATATTTCATGATATAATTTTGGGGAATATTATCCGAAATAAAAAAATTATAAAAAATACATATTAATTAAAACCTCCTGGCTGGAAACAAATTAGTAATGGTTTTAAACTGGTTAACTAATAGACTTGTATTGGTTTTACTGGAAACTGTAATGGACCACGCTTGTGGTCTCTAAAATTGGTTCTGCCTTCTATTGGTGGCTTGATTAAAACCAATAAATCCTAATGAATATGTCTCAAAACACTACAGAAAAAACGATATTGATTTCACAGTGGTAAACAGCTTTAGATGATTATGTATGGCATGTTTGTAATGAGTAGTGCTTGAACTTGCTGAACTGACCATGAAAATGTTTCTGTTGATGGTTGTTATTTTAGTTCTATTGCATCTCTTTTTCGTAGTGTTACAGGCTAATTAAGCTTACAGTGTTTTTATTAAATCCACATTAAATACAAAGTGAGTCGTATTAACAGTATTTATGGTATGTAACCCATTCATCTGTGCCCCTCAAGAAAATAATGACGGGCTTTGATGCCCCTAGTTAATACACTTACAGTATTAGGCTACTTTGCCCATCGCCTATTATAGACCAAATAACAATCTATTAAAGGTGCAAAATGCATTTATCTTACACATATTTGAGAATAGAGATATTTCATGATATATTTTGGGGATATATCGAATAAAAAAATTATAATAAATAATATTAATAAAACCCCTGCTGAAAAAATTAGTAATGGTTTTACTGGTTATAATGGGACTTGTATTGGTTTTACTGGAAACTGCAATGGACCCTGTTGGTCTCTAATTGGTTGCCTTCTATTGGTGGCTTGTTAAAACCAATAAATCCTAATGGAATATGTCTCAAAACACACTACAGAAAACCGTTTTTTTATGGTTAAAAGTTGATGGTTTGAAATGTTTGTAATAGTATTTGTAGTGGAAACCATTAAATTTTCTGTGATGGTTTTATTTTATTTATTCATTTTTTTCGTAGGAACATAAGCCTATATCAGTTATACAGTGGTATACAGTGGTATAACCCTTCACTTGTGCCCCCTCAAAAATAATGAGTGCATGATGCCCCTGACACTACAATACAAAATTATTTGTCAAATAAATGAAACATGATGAAACATTCATTTTAGTTGTTATAGATTAATTCTAGAGACTGCAGACTCAGTGATACATGACGTGGTGAAAAATGACTGAATGAATAATACTTAAAGTAGGTTAAGATAAATTTTAAAATTGTGCCCCCTAAAAGCACAAGTGGCCCCTGTCTGGCCCCCCAGTTACTGTGGTCTAGAACCGCCCCTGCTCACAGCAGCAAAAAAATTGCTAGTCAACCGCTGGAATCCTCCTCACACAATGGACAGACGAACCTGGACGGTGTATTTGTTGGACATTATCTCAATGGAACTCTTCTCGTACACATGGATCTAACGTGGAAACTGTAAATTCATGGCATTCAGCTTTTAATGTTGTCTTCTTTTCTAAAATCTTTGTAAAAATCTTTTTATTGTTATTTGTTTATCTATTAATATTAATTAATGTATTTATTTATATATATTAAGTCTACCAAGGGGTGGGGTGGGGTGTAATGGGTTGGGGTGGGTTTAAATTTGTACAGCTGCTTTTTGTTTTGTAGTACTGTTCCACAAAATAAAACTCAAACAATTGTTAACAAAAAAAAAGAAAAAACCTGTGAAATCCAAGTTGAAACGTTCTGACAATGTTCAACATCTGTATTTATTTTATTGTTTTACAATTGTTTTGTTTTCTTTAGGAATCCAGCAAGCAATTTATTTTTCATGAATACTAATCAGATGTAATTTTTTGTTCAGATCAAAATGTTATGACATTGTATATTACAATTGTAAACTTAAACTGTGAACCTTTAAAACAGGGTCTAAAAATATAAATGGTCTATTTTTATAAATACATTTTATACATACATTTAACTAAAGAATCCTGCAAGCACTTAAATTTTTCCCCTTGACTCGTACTGCACAAAAAGTGGTTCAATAATGTTGAATGTTACAGGGACTGATTATTGCAAATGCAGATCCCAGTGTGTTCTGGTTAATAAACTATTTTTATTTATTTATTGCTAAGGTTTGCATAAAGTGGTGTGCTCTTGATGACAGTTTTCCTAAAAATATATCCTATTCCTAAAATAAGAAATATCCCAATATATCGCCTTGCTTACAGTATTGCAATGTTTATTTATTTATTTTTTATTTAATGTTTTATTTGTTAGGGACAGATACAATAAACATAGATGGAACTGAAACAAAGTCATCCCATGCATGTACCATAGTGCTTATAGCCAAAGCAATTTATTTTTCATGAATACTAATCAGATGTAATTTTTTGTTCAGATCGATGCGCTGAGAATAAACAGACCATATCGTCCGCTGGTGTGGAGGCTAATATCGTTATCTTTATAGTTATCATTCTTGGTGTGAACGGGGCTTAAAAGTTAGATTTTTAGCCTGGTCTGCCTAAGTACTCTTCGCTGTCAAAATTATTGTGATTGACAATCAAATTAAGGTATGCAAACCGCGAATTCCAGTGCATCAGTTTTCACAGTGAAAATGAGCCAGGTATGAAGGTAGTAGCGAAATATTTCATATTTGACAACTGTTTTACAATAGAACTGTTAAACGACCAAGAATAATATGCAGGGATGCAAACTACTCAACTGTTTTGAATTGAATTGAATTGAAAATATGGTATAATTTATGTGATTCCTAACTGATTGTGACAAGATATGATATGTTTTGCACTTTTGAAATATTAGGCATACTGATATGTGTGCATATTTAAGAATATTATTTGCAAACAGTTCAAAATGATTACAAGTACTTAATTTTTAAAATCTGATTACGTAATCCAGGTTACATGTAATCCGTTACCGTTACTATCCAGCACTGGTCATAACCATATCATTGATTTATTTGTAATCAATTCTCTCCTGCTGGCAGATATATAGATATATAGATAGATAGATATTTTCCCCCAAGGGAAGCGTTGCCACACATAGAGTGTAAGTCTGTGGGAAACACTAATGCAGGGATTTACAAATGTTTTTGTTGGCCAAAGCCTTAAAATAAAATATTTACATGAAATATCATATGAATTTTACGATTTTGTTGCTATCAAAAAATAGAATATATTTTCTCTTTGCTTTTTTATATGAATATATTATGTTTAATGGTAAGTTTAGTACAAGCTGAATGAAAAAAAAAATAATCTAAAAGTAATTTAAAAAAGTAGTCAGGATACATCACCTAAAATGAGTCCCCTAGATTACAATACTAACTACAATTTTCGTCATGTAATCTGTAATCAGTAACAAACTACAATATGCAAGTAATCAACCCAGCTCTGGTTACGGCCTGGCCTTAGTGCAACTTTAAGCAAGATATGAGAAAGGGAAGGTCATATTGCATTAACCTAAATGTATAGATTGTGTAAGATCTCATTTCTTATCTACAGTACAATGGCACAATGTCAATGACTTTAACCTTGATTTTACTATATAAACTTCACGATGCATGACATGATTCACCAGAAAATGTTAAAGTTCAATGTGACGATTGTTTTACTGAAGCGAAGGCAAATGTCACAGGCTTCATACCTTTAATCTTCTCAACGCCTTTTAACTTCCCAATCTTGCCCTCTATGGTTGTAGTGCAGGACAGGCACACCATTCCTTCAATACGCATTTTCACTGCTTCCACTCCGCTGGAGGAGCGAGAACTCGGCCCTTCCTGCGCATCAGGAGCCAGGCAGCTCATCACTTCCCCAAGCCGCTCCGCACTGATCAGAGACGGGACAAACGTCACAGCCAGGCCTTGGTTATCAGCGCTGTCCTGCGTCTCCAGCACCCCTTTAGATTGGTCCAGTGCGCTTCGTGCCTGCTGGATAGAGTCTGTGCTACAGCCTGCTGTGCTGAAGACTTTGGTTTCTGTTTGGACTGGTGTTGACGTGGCGTTTGTCAGGCTGCACTCAAAGCCCATGTCTTCAATGGCCTCTGCAAGGGATTCTGGACCATGGCGAGTGTGGTCATAGGTCACAGTTGCATTACTCAGCTCCAGAGACACCTGTGGAACAAAGAAAGCTCATAATGTGGCAATCTGTCTTCTAAAATAGTAAACTGGCCAATAAAAGCCACACGGTTACTCGTAGAGCAGCATTGTTCCAGTAACTAGATATGCCACACATGCTTGTGATTGCACAACACCTCATTATACTGCAGATATTTCGGTTCTGGAAGCTGATTGCCTAATGCAGCATTCCAGCTGTACTCTAATACATGATATTAGTTTAGATAGATCACTGAACAGCATATTAATTAATATAAATAACCTTCTTGAGAACCTTTCCAGCAAGATTACTGACTCCTGGTATAACAGCTGAAGATGCATATCAAAATACATATGTTGACTTTTATGATGCATACCTCTGACATTAGAGTTTCATCAGAATATGAGTTTTCTTTAGGCTATACATTTAGGACATACATTTTATGATTTACTCTGTTGTGAATAACATGATGTTAACCGATAAAACCCGCTGTTAATTTTCTGCTACATTCAAAACAATTATCTCATAATTGGGAAAATGGTAGTGCTGTTAAATGATTAATCGAAATTAATCGCATTCAAAATAAAATATTTTGTTTACATAATATATGTGTGTACTGTGTATATTTATTATGAATATATAAATACACACATGCATGTATTTTGAAAATATTTACAAGCATATATGTATATTCATATAATTTATATTATTTAAAAATATATCTAAATATATAATCTGAACATATTTTTCTTAGATATATACATGTATTTGTGTGTATTTATATATACATAATAAATATACGCAGTACACACACATATATCATGTAAACAATTATTTTGAATGTGATTTATCATTTGACAGCACTAGAAAATTTATATTCTTTTAGATAGCTGCCAATTTTCTTTTGGGACCAGTAAGATTTTTTATGGTTTTTAAAGAAGTCTCGTATGCGCATCAAGGAGTTTATGTGATTAAAAAAAAAAAAAAAAAAACAGTAATATTGTGAAATAATATTACAATTCAAAATAACCGTTTTCTGTTTTAATATACTTAATATAACTTATTTCTCTGATGCAAAGCTGAATTTTCATGATCCTAATTCAGAAATCATTCTAATATGCTGATTTATTATCAGTGTTGGAAACTTTTGGGATGTTGTTAGATTTTGCTGTATTTGTCTGAGCAGTGGTTTGGGTGCTCGCCAGTGTGTTGGGTTTCTCTAGTTCATAAAATAAGTAAGCTTGACCAGAGTTGTTGTGGGGAGAAGAATTTCTTGAATGTAGCTGTGTAGCAGGTCTTCAACAAGTTCAAGTTCAAGTTCAAGATGTATTGGTCACATACACAATTATACAGAGAGTATTAACCAGCAGTGAAATGTGAGTCAGGTCCGCTCCATGGACAGTGCAATATTATAGAATACAACCCAAAGAAGTATACATAAAATGAAATGAATAAAAAAAAAATATATAAAATATAAAATAATGTGCATGATAGTAACAGCGATGTTAGCTTGTCATTCTTCAAAATATCTTAACCCTTAGAGTCCTAGCTTCTCCTGTGAGACAGAACTTTATACATGAAGACAAAAAGGCTAGAAACAATAGATAGATACTGTTGGGATCTCCTGCAGATCTACAAGAAGTTCCTGAGGAGTGCTGTTCTTTTCTTATTCTAAACATATGGACCATTTGGTTCACACCTTTACAGACAGTTTCTGTTGATTGCATCTGAGGTGCAGTCACATGTAAAGCATCTGACTAAAGATACACATAATCTTTCAATGCGGTTTAATATTTTTTGGAACCAGTGATACTGGTTCAAGATTATTTGATGAATAAAAAGTAAAAAAAAAACAGCATTTATTCAAAACAGAAATCTTTTGTAACAATATACACTACCGTTCAAAAGTTTGGGGTCAGTATATTTAAAATTTTTTTTTTTTTAAAGTAATTCGTGCTTTTATTCAGCAAGGATTCAGCAATGTTAAATTGATAAAAAGTAATTGTAAAAACTTATTACAAAATATTTCTATTTTGTATAAATGCTGTTCTTTGCAACTTTTTATTCCTGAGAAAAGTATCTCAGGTTCCAAAAAAATATTAGGCGGCAAAAGCTGTTCTCACCATTGATAACAATCAGCATATCAGAATAATTTCTGAAGGATCATGTGACACTGAAGACTGGAGTAATGATGCTGAAAATTCAGCTTTGATCACAGAAAAAAAATCTACTTTAAAGTATATTAAAATAGAAAATTATTTTAAATTATAATAATATTTCAAAATATTAAAAAAATATTTTAACTGTATTTTTGATTAAATAAATGATGCCTTGGTGAGCATAAGAGACTTTGTTTAAAAGACACAAAAAAAATCTGATCACAAACTTTTGAATGGTGGTGTAGGTATTATTTAATTTCTTTAAGCCTGTGTTTTGCTAATCATTACATTTGCATGAGCTTTAAACTATCACATGTGCATGTGATTCCTCAAGCAGCTCACGCTGGTGATTCACATGTCATCATATGACCCTTAAACCCTCAAATCCTCACGAGACGACACCAGGAAGTTTGTTTCCGCACAATAAGCACAATTCTAGACCGAGCTGCTTCTTTGTGTTCAGTGCATTGACTGCTCTCTTAGACAGAAGCATACGGTTTGTTTCTGTGTTTAACAAAGACATTTACAGTATTTGGCATTCGACAGTACAGGTCGACCACCAGACGGCCTTTTAAAGGTTAAAACAGCATCTCAGACAAACAAACTATTAAATTATCCGCTCATTTGACCCGTGTCTGCAGGGTAACTGTGTTTTAAGGGAAAGGGCAGGACGAATTAGCAACAATTAGGTTTTGTCTCTAAGCTGAACATACGAGTGGCTTTCTTCAATTACGCGACTGTTGCTGGAGGGAAGGCTCTGGCAAATATTATTACCACCATATATTTCTGTCAGATTGCTTTGTCAGCCACCCAGAGAGCCAAGAGTCTAGTCACATACAATGATTCAAGGAAATTTAATCTGTGGCTTAGCTAGATTTATGTGTGTTTGTTTAGGGATAAAGGTTGAAATTTACACTCATTATCATTGTGGGAAGCTCCATAAGCTTAAATAGCACATAAGAAATGTGTTAATAATAGTGAAACTAAACATATGCTCAGACCAGTAATAAACTCAGAGAGATATTTAGTCTAGCAATAAACTTGGATACATTATGGTCTATTAAAATTGTATATTAAATGTTTCATTGTGGAATAAAACCTTTAATATACAACTAAATACATATCTGTTTAACATACATATGCAACTATAAGGCATGAAGATATTAAAATTTTAAACACTGCAAACAAATATATATGTTTTATGTACATACACATTTTACATACATACATATATCACATATTTTGCACAACGTTTACTGAAAATACACTATAAGGAAATGTTTATAGACTGAATGTATACTTTGAAACCCACACAAGGAAGTAGTAACACTTTTGTTAACTGGCCAAGCATGTATGGTTACAATTTCAATAATTGCATTCATAAAAAGATTAATTTAAAGATAACAACAGAGGTAATCATCACGTCGATTCATTTATAATGACTTTGTTTATTTGGTGTGATAAGCATTAATGCCGCTCTCACCTGTATATGATTGACACCTGGCAGACCCCCAATCCGGCCCTCGATGGACTGGACACAGGAGCCGCAGGTCATGCCCTCGACCCCCAGAGTCACACGACACAGGTTAGCTCTCAACGCCATTCCTCCTCTGGAAGATGAGAGCAAACAAGACGGCATGTACAAACATGCATGTAAAACTGACACGCAAGTGTCAATCACTGGACACACAAGCAGCTTTCTGACCCACGAGAGCAGACATCAGTCATTTTCTTCAACCACTTTAGACATAGTGAAACAAATATGACCAAATAAAAGGGCAGTTTCGCAGCATATTTGAAACAGAAGCAAACTATGAAAAACAACTGCATGAATGGTATTTTAAGGTACTTTAAAAAATACCACGTTATTATCAAGACTAAAACATGGTACTTTTATAAGTAGTTTTTGCTAGTATTAAACAAACTGTTAACACAATTGTAATAACAGTCTCATAAAATAAACTTGACTGTCCTAACAATTAAGCATAGTTAACCCACTAAACACCTTGTGAATGTTACTGATACACTTGAATTAATTTGAATTTAATTAAAGCCTTCCTTCCAGGAGACAAAATACCCAAACGTGACTAAGGCAACGTACACTGAATAAATCAATATTTACACAATTTTGACATCACAAGCCTGTTTTTATGTTAATACAAGACTACAAAATGACAACAAAATTGAAAAAAAATAATAATAATAATAAAGTCGGTATTTTATCTCTCTGTTTAATGCCTGTTTGAATAATGAAAATTTATGACATTAAGTCTATGAAACATTTAATAATGTTCCATTTGTTTAGCATTAATTAACCGCATTAGTCAACATAAACTGACCCTAATGTGTTTATAAATCTTAGTTAATATTAATTCCAACATTTACTAATAATTTATTCAAATCGATCGTTATATCTGTTATTTAATGGACCTGAGCTAACTAATAATAGACAACTAACAACGTTAATAAATATGAATAATAACTGTAACAAATGTATTTCTCATTGTTAATGTTATTTAATGCATTAACCTTGTTATAAAATGTCAGCTCATAAACTAATATAATTATAATCCGAGCGACATGATAAACACTTGACCATTACAGAAGAGCTACAAGTTTCATCCGAAATACTGCTAATTATTAATAAAACAAAGCTTTGACATGTCATTAAACGTTATTTACAAAAAACTAATAAAACTTAACGTTACATTAGTACGTTACATGAGGAAAAAACAGTATTTCAGGCAGATTTAGGGAGATGTGTGCCTCGTTTGAGCTCTCTATCCTCAAGCTAACATAAACAGCAGATGCTAAGCGCACAAAACAGCACGATTTCTTTACCTTTTAGGCGAAGTGATGATCCAGAGTCACAGGAACAGCGAGTTTGAGCCTCGCAGGACGTTTAAATCACTTGTTAGGGAAGTTTTACGGTCACTTTCACATTGACAGCAGCAGTTAGCTGGCTAACATGTACTTTCTCCCTCGTCTCGAGCAGCCGTTAGGTCCTCACTTGTATGAAACCGGTCCACATCGAGCGAGACACAAACATGTGTGGTGTGCGCCCACAGCAGGAGAGTGTGTCCTTACAGAAGTCACGCTGCAGATTGTTAAATCCATGCGGAATGTCGGGTTATCAGTCACACAAACTACAACCATAGAGACTACAACGCACATCTTTCCCAGCGTGTTCAAGAGCGTCAACTGACGCTGCCGACACTGACGTCGTGGCAGATTCAAGGGCTTCAGTAATGCGTCGCCACGTATGGGAAGTTTGTGATGGGATAAACTACTGTATTTTTATTTGAGCTCAACATCCAACACCACTGTTCTATACGTTTTTTTTTAACCAAAATAAAATAAATAATATATCAGATACATCATATAACAATATCAGAACACTGTTTTGTTAGATCTGCTTTAATAGCGAGTATGGCAAGCTGAATAAGCTTTTAAAGTGCCCCTATTATGGGTTATGAAAGATTCATATTTTGGTTTTGGGAGTCGACAACAACAGGTCGACATGCATGCAAGGTCAAAAAACACTTTCATTTATTTATAATATGCATTTACCTTATTTGCTCAACGACTCCCAAACTATTCGCTCAACGATTCATTTTTCCAAACCCCTCCTTTGCGTGACGCTAATCTGCGGTGATTGGTCCGATTGGTCGATTTCATTTAAAGCAGTGCTGCTTTGTGTACAGCGTTACCGGGGAAACAGATATTTTTATTGCCAAAAGTAGCGAGCGCGATACCGTTCGGTACTGAAATTTTAAAAACGTCCATTTCCCGCAAACATTTGAGTGCTGTTGTGCAGATTCTTAAAAAGCGCTGATTGGTCATTGTGTTCATGCGCTCAACAGATATGACTGTGATTGGCTACAGTGATCATCGCTTCACCCTCTTCACCGAGCGCTCACACAGAAGCACATGAGAGCGTTTGAAAGCCTCATTTATCAGATCCGTCACCGTCAGCGGATCCCTAATATATATGCACATAGACAGATCCGCAGGTAAGATGTTCTTAAAATTTCAGTACCGAATGGTATCGGGGTCGGTACTTGGTTGTAACAGCAGCTACGCTTATTTCGTCATCCCGAGGCAATTAGGAATTACACAAGCTTCAGTCTGGATCCAACCGTTATGAAGATCTGAGATGACCGAACACCTGAGAAGAGATGATGCCAACCCCCTCAAAGGACCTCAGAGGATGCTAACCCTGGAACAACATAAAACTACCAAATTTTGCTTAATCGCAATCGCAAAGTTTAATCGCAACATATAATCATTGCAGTTAATAGTGTTCACCATCTGTTTGATTATGTGTAATTTGTAACTGACTGCATGATTTTTACTATACATTTGTGCCATAGTCACCACTAATAACCTACTCCTAAATATAATGTAGAAACTTACAATTTTCTGTAAAGCTGCTTTGCAACGATTTGTATCCTGAAAAGCACTACACAAATAAACTTGAATTGAATTTTCACAACAATTCAATTCTTACTAGTAAAACAAAATTAAAGCTAATTTAACTTGCCATAGCTTTTAATATTTTCAGTGTTACTCATAGTAATGTCATTTTTACAAGTAACAATTCAGCGAGACAGCCCTCTAATTAAATTCTTACTAGTAATAGTTATGAATAAAGAGCTCTCTAATTCAGTTCTTACCAGTGTAACCCCTCTGGCGTTGAGGACCGATGTCATGCAGTCGTGTACTTACGTTATCCCAAAAGTTCCCAAGGATTTATAAATCCAGAGAAATTCCAATTGTAAATAATGGCTCATCCCTGGTCATTGTTGCCTATCAATGATGTAATATCCGCACTATCCTCAGTTTCCACTTGTAGACACTAAAAAATGCTGCTGTACAGTTAAACTAAATCCATTACGTCTGTTGCGAATAAAATGAAAATTAAATGAAAAGTGTTGACTGCAGCATTAAATTTAGATCTGCTTAATGTTGCACCATGAATAATTTTATGCTTTTTGACAGTGTTGTGCATTATAACAATCTAGAGGTCGACCGATAGTGGATTTTACCGATAAAATTTAAAAATGAAGCCTATTAGTAAATGTTGAAATGAAATGAACACACTCTAACAAGGAACAATACTTCTACAGCTTTCGTTAATGTTACAAATGGACTCTTAAGTATTACCATTTCATTTCAACAGTCATGCTTAAAGATGGCCATCTTGAAATACCTACAAAAGGCCATATTAAAATTACATGCACAGGTTATTGATATTGTATGTGCACTCTTTATTTGCTGCTATTTTAGAACACTGCATGATTATCTAATTAAAATATTAACAAGTATGCAAGTGAGTGACACACTGTGCAAAAGCACAGCGCTGCGTCTTGGAGAAGTCACGGGTATCACACACACACACACACACACACCAGACGTGTCATGTTCACTTTAAGCAGCGGTCTAAAACTGTTTATTTAATCACCAAATGGACATAAGTTTGCTTCAAGAATGAATTATGTGTCATAAATGAGTTTGAAGTTCGATGTTTAAATAACAGAGCAAACGGAAAGAGAAAGCGCGATCTGTATTACAGCTCTCTATATGAAGCATACAGACTGTATTAGAGCCACGGAAAGACAAACGTTTTGCTGAAAAATGCACAATACATAATTTATAGCCTAGGGCGAGGTCATTATGTACATTAACAATGATTTGGGACAAATAGGCTATAATGTTATTTAATGGGAAACTATGTGAATGGTGCTCTGTTCCGTGGCAGGATTTTCTGAAGTTTCCCGCTCTGTGCAGCGCGCAGTGTCACATACCAAAACAAACAACATTTGCTGTCAGTGATTTCCGCCTCTAGAGGCCGCTCTCATACTGTATAATGATAGCAGACCATTCTCAACCACTCCAGCAACAGATGCAACACAAAGAAAAAAAAAAAAAAAACACCGAAAACTATAGGCATGGATTTTTGCCGATAACCGATTGTTCTGCAAATCAACTATCGGTGCCGATTAATCGGCAAAACCGATGAATCGGTCGATCTCTATAACAATCACACACGAGTCTGTTGAGCTATGAACGCAATGGCCAATCAGAGGCGTTCAGATTAGTGATCGCTGAAACGACAGTGTTTTGTTCAGACTGACTGACTGAATTCTGCTCTCTGCAAATTCTCTCATCATAAAAATCAAAGTGCAGATGTACATATCATGTAAGAGATTCATTCATCATACAGTTTAGAGACAGCTTTATGATTGTAAGGGGAGTTTTTTTGAGATTCCTTAAAATTTAATCAATGTTTTTTGACAATGTAAATGTTCTTTGCTCGCTTTCTCTGTTAATTTATTTGCTCTTTGAATAACTGTGAAAGGTACAGGTAATAAAAAAATAATAATTAATTACCTCATGTGTGAACATGATTCATGGATGGTGAAAACAACATCCATCGTTCCACTCTCTTTCATAGCTTCATCAAGCTTCTCCTTTGTTTTTGAAAATGTGATCTCTAGTGGTGAAAACTTACATATTGTGCCTTTAATTCTTACAAGTAGCAATTGTGATTATAGAACGCTCTAATAATTGTTACTAGTAAAAATGCAATTATGACTAGTAACGCTGGGTGAATGCTAACTTGGCTTGCCATAGATTTGAAGGGGCAGTTGTGGCCTAATGGTTAGAGAGTTGGGCTTGTAACCTGAAGGTCACTGGTTCGATTCTCGCACCGGCAGGAATTGAAGGTGGGGATTGTGAATGAACAGCACTCTCTCCACCTTCTATACCATGACTGAGGTGCCCTTGAGCAAGGCATCGAACCTCCAACTGCTCCCTGGGCACTGGAGCAATGGCTGCCCACTGCTCCGGGTGTGTGTGTGTGTATGTTTGTGTGTGTGTGTTTGTGTGTGTGTACTTGGATGGGTTAAATGCAGAGCACCAATTTCAAGTATGGGTCACCATACTTGACAATACATCACTAATGAGAATGTTTTCAGCGTTACTTGTTGTAAATGCATTTTTACTAGCAGCAGTTTAATGAGAGAGCTCTAATTCACATTGACAGTGCCGGTGTTGTGCCCAATTCTGACCCCTGTCAGATTATTACCCCCCTAGTATTGGTAGGTTTTGGGTTAGGTGTGGGGGAGGGGGTAGGATTAGGCAATCAGATAGCGATTTCAACGAGAGGGGTAATCATTTGGCAGGGGGTCGAAAATGGGCACAACACCGGTTTTTGGTGTCCTGTCCCCGACAGGAGCTTTACTGACTTTTAAAACACGACACAAAATTCACTGCAGAAAAGACTGAACAACCGTGTAGTGGTTATTCACACCAACAGAGTTTGCTGCGAGCTACACTGATTAGATGAGCATTAGCAGATCGATCTGATGGCACATTGTCATTTATCAAAAGGGACGGTGTTATTATTGGTCCCACCACGATGGTCACATACTATTTATGTCAAATGGATAGTTCACCTAAATGAAAATCATTTTCATTTAGGCTACTTCATTTACTTACTGTCATCATTAACTCACCCTCCACTTCTTCCAAATGAGGTTCTTTCTTCTGCGACAAAGATATTTTGAAGAATGCTGCACCAAAACAGTTTTGACGGCAGCCACTGTTCATACTTCCATCATACGTCCCCTTTTAAAGTCATGAACTATTCCATATTCCACATGTATTTTGTTATGTTTGTCAGGAGGCATCTCAAAATGTGTATCCCGTTTCTACATTTACATTTACATTTATGCATTTAGCAGACGCTTTTATCCAAAGCGACTTACAGTGCATTCAGGCTATACATTTTTTTCCGTATGTGTGTTCCCTGGGAATTGAACCCACAACCTTTTGCGCTGCTAACGCAATGCTCTACCACTGAGCCACAGGAACATTTCTATGTATAAAGCCCGTTTCTATGTATAAAGCCTATTTTTATTCCTTACCGTTCAAAAGTTGGGGGTCAGTAAGATTTTAGTTAAGATTTTAAGTCAGTAAGCAACAAACGATTTGTATTTCAAATAAATACTGTTCTTTTAAACTTTTTGTATCAAAGAATCCTGGAAACAATGTATCGCACAAAAAATATGAAGCAAGCAGCACAACTGTTTTCAACATTGATAATAATCAGAAATGTTTCTTGAGCAGCAAATCAGCATATTATTATGATTTCTGAAGATCATGTGACACTGAAGACTGGAGTAATGATGCTGAAAATACAGCTTTGATCACAGAAATAAATATACATAATTACAAAATACTTATTTTAAACTGTAATAATATTTCACAATATTACAGTTTTAATATTAAATGTATTTGATTATATTTTTAAACTATGTTTATCTGTAACAAACTAACATGACTAAACAGTATTTTTTGCTGTGACACTGATATTCCGATGATTCATATTCAGACTGGTCAGTGATCAGCTTGTGTGCTCGGGGCTTTACTTCCATACAAACATATTCACTGCCAACGAAACAGTTCCCATGTTGTCCCGTTTCAGCCAACAAAACACGAAATCACAGGAACAAGATGAATGAGAACAGATGTTCGTCAACAGTCAGAAAGCTGAAGATGAGATGCAGGACTCTTTATCTACCTTATCAACAGCTAGCGTCAGATTCTCATTATACTGAGCTCCTGAGAGGCTTGACGCAGTGTGACGTTTCTCTTGACACACTGACCTACTTTCGCTGAGACTCCACTGAAGATGATAGGCTTATATATATTAATTCATGCAGGTAACCCAGGGAAACTTGCAATATTATATATACAGTATATATATACACAGTATATATATATATATACACACACACACACACATATATATATATATATATATATATATATATATATATATACACATACTATATATATACACATATATACAGTATATATATGTTTATAATAAAATAGAAGCACAACTTAAACATAAATGTGCAATCACATAAAACAGACAGCTGTAAGTCAGTGACTGATTCATTTACATGTATGCATTGATCAATAAAAAAAAAAATACAAAAACACTTCTGATTTGAGGTTTGGGTTGTGTGACATTGAAATGATATCCATTTGAGGCGCGCTCTCTGATCCATGTTTCCTCGCGCTTTATTACTGGACGCTGCTGAGCAACAGACACAGTCACAGACTGAGCTTGCATCTGGTCAAACTTCGCAGCAAAGCAGATCAGAGTGTTTTGGGATGGTATGCCTTTCTATGTTGATGAAGAAGCTCGGAACAAGTGAGTATGATATTCTACAGCGATATGGGTCGTGCAGAATAAAAGTTTGTTGCTGAGGTTTGTGTTAAGGGCTGTATAAGGTATATAGAGAGGAATAAATGCACTGATTTGTAACAAACATGCCATACTGTATTTTGATGTTTTTAGTATTCTTCAAGTAGGCTATTAACAGAAATATAGGCTTGCCTCCACACACACGCGCGCGCGCGCAAAACGTCTTGCACCATAAAGAGAAAATGCTAAAATTAGTGAAAATGCTTATGTTGCATTCGTGTCTGATTAATACTTCTACAGTTTCTTTGCAAATTATAATGTCAGCATAACAACTTGGTTTGGGAATTTCTTTGTATTTAGTTTTTAATGACTGCAGCTTGATCTGCATGAACTCCAAGATTGTGTAAAACCTGGTGATCATGTTCTCCAGCATGATTCGAGAATCGTACAAAAAGCATCATGTGTTTCAGTGGAAGAAAAAAAAACATTTTAACTTCACAGAGTAGGCTACAGTAAATGTCCAATTTTACTAGTAACCCAGAAATAGCAACATTTTAACTTTTCTTTGTTTAAAAATTTTCGAAATCTAGACACTTGCAACATTTTAACAACCTATATTATAATTTATCTATATTTTCACTGTATGTCCTGTACTGTATATATAGTATGCAATAATATGCAAAAGGTGTTTTGAATGTTTTTGAAGTTTCTTCTGCTCACCAAGGCTGCATTTCTTTGATCAAAAATACAGTAAAAATAGTCATATTGTGAAAATATTATTGAAATTTAAAATAGTTGTTTTCTATGTGAATATATTTTAAAATGTAATTTATTTCTGTGATGTAAACCTGTTTCCCTATCAGTCGGTCACTCCGAGTCACGTCGGGTGACCGACGAATTGGGATCTCGCTTAGAGAGACCAATCCACTACGAGTGTATCTAAACGAGCCAATGCACATTGGCATGCGATTATTGCATCCAGCTGCTGCTGATCACAGCGTGAGTATAAGTAAGCAGCAGGTGCAGCGCATATTCAGCTTTTCGCTTCGGAGCCGAGCGGTTCATCGTTCTGCTCCTGACAAGCCTGTCTACTACGGTGTCTGCAAGCAAGCACGCTCTTCCAGAGGACTCTCGTGCTGGTGTTACGGCGCTTCAGCGGCGGTGGTCTTTTTTTCCTTCGAGTGGACTGCACACATCAGATTGCACTACCTCTGATTGTGTTGCAAGCGGCCATCTCCCCTGTGCGCTTCAGCACACTAAGAGAGCAATTTCTCTAAAAGAGCATTCGCGGGTGGAACGTCTTTTCAAAGACGCGTCTTTTTAAAGATGTCCTTCCACCCGTGCGTTTCTGGATGCGGTCGTTACCTGGCGCCGGGTGATGGTCACGATCGCTGCCTCTCGTGTCTGGGCATTAAGCACGCTGAGGCGGCTTTCGTGGACGAGTCATGCTCCCAGTGCGGGAAAATGACCGTCGCGGAGTTGCGGACCAGACTCCGTTTCCTGCAAGGGGGCGGGGTGCCCGTGCCTCTGCCTAGATCTAGGGCTCCCCCTGGCGGCAGCCGGGGGGCGCTACTTCTGGCAGTAGCCGGACTGGTCTTACGGTGACGGTGAGGAATTCCCCTCCAAGGAACCAACCTTCGAGGGCTCCTCTTTCCACCGGCACTTCGCAGCCTGTGGAGCTGCCGAGGGAACTGGCTGGACCCTCCAGTGGGGTACCACTGGTATCCTTTGGTGCTCCCCCCGACGATCGGATGTCGATCGCTGCATCGGAGGGTGAGCCAGACCTGTCTGGAGATGATGATTCGGCACCGCTGCCACCTTCTGGGCGGTCAGCGGTGCCGGATACGGATCCAGAGATGGTGGCTATGCTTGCCCGGGCCGCCGAAAGGGTCGGGCTCGAGTGGAAACCTCCACCGCGTCCCGAACCCTCTAGGTTGGACGATTGGTTTCTCGGGGTGGCTCGCGCTGGTTCTCAGGGCCCCACCCCGGTACCTTTCTTCCCGGAAGTGCATGATGAGCTCACTGGATCGTGGACGGCACCTTTCACTGCCCGAAACCGTTCCAGTGGCTCGTCCTCCCTCACCACCCTCGACGGTGGGGCAGCGCGGGGGTATATGGAGATCCCGCCGGTGGAGCGGTCGGTTGCGATGCAATTGTGTCCAAATACCGCGGCCACTTGGCGTGGAAATCCGTTGCTCCCCTCCCGGGCCTGTAGGTACTCGTCGGCCCTGACCGTAATTAAATTTAATAATGTTCCATTTGTTTAGCATTAATTAACCGCATTAGTCAACATAAACTGACCTAATGTTTTATAAATCTTAGTTAATTTAATTCCAACATTTACTAATAATTTATTCAAATCGATCGTTATATCTGTTATTTAATGGACCTGAGCTAACTAATAATAGACAACTAACAACGTTAATAAATATGAATAATAACTGTAACAAATGTATTTCTCATTGTTAATGTTATTTAATGCATTAACCTTGTTATAAATTGTCAGCTCATAAACTAATATAATTATAATCCGAGCGACATGATAAACACTTGACCATTACAGAAGAGCTACAAGTTTCATCCTGCTAATTATTAATAAAACAAAGCTTTGACATGTCATTAAACGTTATTTACAGAAAACGAATAAAACTTAACGTTACATTAGTACGTTACATGAGGAAAAAACAGTATTTCAGGCAGATTTAGGGAGATGTGTGCCTCGTTTAGTCTCTATCCTCAAGCTAACATAAACAGCAGATGCTAAGCGCACAAAACAGCACGATTTCTTTACCTTTTAGGCGAAGTGATGATCCAGAGTCACAGGAACAGCGAGTTTGAGCCTCGCAGGACGTTTTTTAATCACTTGTTAGGGAAGTTTTACGTCACTTTCACATTGACAGCAGCAGTTAGCTGGCTAACATGTACTTTCTCCCTCGTCTCGAGCAGCCGTTAGGTCCTCACTTGTATGAAACCGGTCCACATCGAGCGAGACACAAACATGTGTGGTGTGCGCCCACAGCAGGAGAGTGTGTCCTTACAGAAGTCACGCTGCAGATTGTTAAATCCATGCGGAATGTCGGGTTATCAGTCACACAAACTACAACCATAGAGACTACAACGCACATCTTTCCCAGCGTGTTCAAGAGCGTCAACTGACGCTGCCGACAACTAGACGTCGTGGCAGATTCAAGGGCTTCAGTAATAGCGTCGCCACGTATGGGATTTGTGATGGGATAAACTACTGTATTTTTATTTGAGCTCAACATCCAACACCATGTTCTATACGTTTTTTTTTAACCAAAATAAAATATATATATATCAGATACATCATATAACAATATCAGAACACTGTTTTGTTAGATCTGCTTTAATAGCGAGTATGGCAAGCTGAATAAGCTTTAAAGGCCCCTATTATGGGTTATGAAAGATTCATATTTTGGTTTTGGGAGTCACAACAACAGGTCGACATGCATGCAAGGTCAAAAAACACTTTCATTTTTTTATAATATGCATTTACCTTATTTGCTCAACGACTCCCAAACTATTCGCTCAACGATTCATTTTTCCAAACCCCTCCTTTGCGTGACGCTAATCTGCGGTGATTGGTCCGATTGGTCGATTTCATTTAAAGCAGTGCTGCTTTGTGTACAGCGTTACCGGGGAAACAGCTATTTTTATTGCCAAAAGTAGCGAGCGCGATACCGTTCGGTACTGAAATTTTAAAAACGTCCATTTCCCGCAAACATTTGAGTGCTGTTGTGCAGATTCTTAAAAAGCGCTGATTGGTCATTGTGTTCACGCGCTCAACAGATATGACTGTGATTGGCTACAGTGATCATCGCTTCACCCTCTTCACCGAGCGCTCACACAGAAGCACATGAGAGCGTTTGAAAGCCTCATTTATCAGATCCGTCACCGTCAGCGGATCCCTAATATATATGCACATAGACAGATCCGCAGGTAAAATTTCAGTACCGAATGGTATCGGGGTCGGTACTTGGTTGTAACAGCAGCTACGCTTATTTCGTCATCCCGAGGCAATTAGGAATTACACAAGCTTCAGTCTGGATCCAACCGTTATGAAGATCTGAGATGACCGAACACCTGAGAAGAGATGATGCCAACCCCTCAAAGGACCTCAGAGGATGCTAACCCTGGAACAACATATAAAACTACCAAATTTTGCTTAATCGCAATCGCAAAGTTTAATCGCAACATATAATCATTGCAGTTAATAGTGTTCACCGTCTGTTTGATTATGTGTAATTTGTAACTGACTGCATGATTTTTACTATACATTTGTGCCATAGTCACCACTAATAACCTACTCCTAAATATAATGTAGAAACTTACAATTTTCTGTAAAGCTGCTTTGCAACGATTTGTATCCTGAAAAGCACTACACAAATAAACTTGAATTGAATTTTCACAACAATTCAATTCTTACTAGTAAAACAAAATTAAAGCTAATTTAACTTGCCATAGCTTTTAATATTTTCAGTGTTACTCATAGTAATGTCATTTTTACAAGTAACAATTCAGCGAGACAGCCCTCTAATTAAATTCTTACTAGTAATAGTTATGAATAAAGAGCTCTCTAATTCAGTTCTTACCAGTGTAACCCCTCTGGCGTTGAGGACCGATGTCATGCAGTCGTGTACTTACGTTATCCCAAAAGTTCCCAAGGATTTATAAATCCAGAGAAATTCCAATTGTAAATAATGGCTCATCCCTGGTCATTGTTGCCTATCAATGATGTAATATCCGCACTATCCTCAGTTTCCACTTGTAGACACTAAAAAATGCTGCTGTACAGTTAAACTAAATCCATTACGTCTGTTGCGAATAAAATGAAAATTAAATGAAAAGTGTTGACTGCAGCATTAAATTTAGATCTGCTAATGTTGCACCATGAATAATTTTATGCTTTTTGACAGTGTTGTGCATTATAACAATCTAGAGGTCGACCGATAGTGGATTTTACCGATAAAATTTAAAAATGAAGCCTATTAGTAAATGTTGAAATGAAATGAACACACTCTAACAAGGAACAATACTTCTACAGCTTTCGTTAATGTTACAAATGGACTCTTAAGTATTACCATTTCATTTCAACAGTCATGCTTAAAGATGGCCATCTTGAAATACCTACAAAAGGCCATATTAAAATTACATGCACAGGTTATTGATATTGTATGTGCACTCTTTATTTGCTGCTATTTTAGAACACTGCATGATTATCTAATTAAAATATTAACAAGTATGCAAGTGAGTGACACACTGTGCAAAAGCACAGCGCTGCGTCTTGGAGAAGTCACGGGTATCACACACACACACACACACACACCAGACGTGTCATGTTCACTTTAAGCAGCGGTCTAAAACTGTTTATTTAATCACCAAATGGACATAAGTTTGCTTCAAGAATGAATTATGTGTCATAAATGAGTTTGAAGTTCGGTGTTTAAATAACAGAGCAAACGGAAAGAGAAAGCGCGATCTGTATTACAGCTCTCTATATGAAGCATACAGACTGTATTAGAGCCACGGAAAGACAAACGTTTTGCTGAAAAATGCACAATACATAATTTATAGCCTAGGGCGAAGTCATTATGTACATTAACAATGATTTGGGACAAATAGGCTATAATGTTATTTAATGGGAAACTATGTGAATGGTGCTCTGTTCCGTGGCAGGATTTTCTGAAGTTTCCCGCTCTGTGCAGCGCGCAGTGTCACATACCAAAACAAACAACATTTGCTGTCAGTGATTTCCGCCTCTAGAGGCCGCTCTCATACTGTATAATGATAGCAGACCATTCTCAACCACTCCAGCAACAGATGCAACACAAAGAAAAAAAAACAAAAAACACCGAAAACTATAGGCATGGATTTTTGCCGATAACCGATTGTTCTGCAAATCAACTATCGGTGCCGATTAATCGGCAAAACCGATGAATCGGTCGATCTCTATAACAATCACACACGAGTCTGTTGAGCTATGAACGCAATGGCCAATCAGAGGCGTTCAGATTAGTGATCGCTGAAACGACAGTGTTTTGTTCAGACTGACTGACTGAATTCTGCTCTCGTGCAAATTCTCTCATCATAAAAATCAAAGTGCAGATGTACATATCATGTAAGAGATTCATTCATCATACAGTTTAGAGACAGCTTTATGATTGTAAGGGGAGTTTTTTTGAGATTCCTTAATTTAATCAATGTTTTTTGACAATGTAAATGTTCTTTGCTCGCTTTCTCTGTTAATTTATTTGCTCTTTGAATAACTGTGAAAGGTACAGGTAATAAAAAAATAATAATTAATTACCTCATGTGTGAACATGATTCATGGATGGTGAAAACAACATCCATCGTTCCACTCTCTTTCATAGCTTCATCAAGCTTCTCCTTTGTTTTTGAAAATGTGATCTCTAGTGGTGAAAACTTACATATTGTGCCTTTAATTCTTACAAGTAGCAATTGTGATTATAGAACGCTCTAATAATTGTTACTAGTAAAAATGCAATTATGACTAGTAACGCTGGGTGAATGCTAACTTGGCTTGCCATAGATTTGAAGGGGCAGTTGTGGCCTAATGGTTAGAGAGTTGGGCTTGTAACCTGAAGGTCACTGGTTCGATTCTTGCACCGGCAGGAATTGAAGGTGGGGATTGTGAATGAACAGCACTCTCTCCTCCTTCTATACCATGACTGAGGTGCCCTTGAGCAAGGCACCGAACCCCCAACTGCTTGCTGGATGCTGGAGCAATGGCTGCCCACTGCTCCGTGTGTGTGTGTGTGTATGTTTGTGTGTGTGTGTTTGTGTGTGTGTACTTGGATGGGTTAAATGCAGAGCACCAATTTCAAGTATGGGTCACCATACTTGACAATACATCACTAATGAGAATGTTTTCAGCGTTACTTGCCGTAAATGCATTTTTACTAGCAGCAGTTTAATGAGAGAGCTCTAATTCACATTGACAGTGCCGGTGTTGTGCCCAATTCTGACCCCTGTCAGATTATTACCCCCCTAGTATTGGTAGGTTTAGGGTTAGGTGTGGGGGAGGGGGTAGGATTAGGCAATCAGATAGCGATTTCAACGAGAGGGGTAATCATTTGGCAGGGGGTCGAAAATGGGCACAACACCGGTTTTTGGTGTCCTGTCCCCGACAGGAGCTTTACTGACTTTACTAACACGACACAAAATTCACTGCAGAAAAGACTGAACAACCGTGTAGTGGTTATTCACACCAACAGAGTTTGCTGCGAGCTACACTGATTAGATGAGCATTAGCAGATCGATCTGATGGCACATTGTCATTTATCAAAAGGGACGGTGTTATTATTGGTCCCACCACGATGGTCACATACTATTTATGTCAAATGGATAGTTCACCTAAATGAAAATCATTTTCATTTAGGCTACTTCATTTACTTACTGTCATCATTAACTCACCCTCCACTTCTTCCAAATGAGGTTCTTTCTTCTGCGACAAACATATTTTGAAGAATGCTGCACCAAAACAGTTTTGACGGCAGCCACTGTTCATACTTCCATCATACGTCCCCTTTTAAAGTCATGAACTATTCCATATTCCACATGTATTTTGTTATGTTTGTCAGGAGGCATCTCAAAATGTGTATCCCGTTTCTACATTTACATTTACATTTATGCATTTAGCAGACGCTTTTATCCAAAGCGACTTACAGTGCATTCAGGCTATACATTTTTTTCCGTATGTGTGTTCCCTGGGAATTGAACCCACAACCTTTTGCGCTGCTAACGCAATGCTCTACCACTGAGCCACAGGAACATTTCTATGTATAAAGCCCGTTTCTATGTATAAAGCCTATTTTTATTCCTTACCGTTCAAAAGTTGGGGGTCAGTAAGATTTTAGTTAAGATTTTAAGTCAGTAAGCAACAAACGATTTGTATTTCAAATAAATACTGTTCTTTTAAACTTTTTGTATCAAAGAATCCTGGAAACAATGTATCGCACAAAAAATATGAAGCAAGCAGCACAACTGTTTTCAACATTGATAATAATCAGAAATGTTTCTTGAGCAGCAAATCAGCATATTATTATGATTTCTGAAGATCATGTGACACTGAAGACTGGAGTAATGATGCTGAAAATACAGCTTTGATCACAGAAATAAATATACATAATTACAAAATACTTATTTTAAACTGTAATAATATTTCACAATATTACAGTTTTAATATTAAATGTATTTGATTATATTTTTAAACTATGTTTATCTGTAACAAACTAACATGACTAAACAGTATTTTTTGCTGTGACACTGATATTCCGATGATTCATATTCAGACTGGTCAGTGATCAGCTTGTGTGCTCGGGGCTTTACTTCCATACAAACATATTCACTGCCAACGAAACAGTTCCCATGTTGTCCCGTTTCAGCCAACAAAACACGAAATCACAGGAACAAGATGAATGAGAACAGATGTTCGTCAACAGTCAGAAAGCTGAAGATGAGATGCAGGACTCTTTATCTACCTTATCAACAGCTAGCGTCAGCTTCTCATTATACTGAGCTCCTGAGAGGCTTGACGCAGTGTGACGTTTCTCTTGACACACTGACCTACTTTCGCTGAGACTCCACTGAAGATGATAGGCTTATATATATTAATTCATGCAGGTAACCCAGGGAAACTTGCAATATTATATATACAGTATATATATACACAGTATATATATATATATACACACACACACACACATATATATATATATATATATATATATATATATATATATACACATACTATATATATACACATATATACAGTATATATATGTTTATAATAAAATAGAAGCACAACTTAAACATAAATGTGCAATCACATAAAACAGACAGCTGTAAGTCAGTGACTGATTCATTTACATGTATGCATTGATCAATAAAAAAAAAAATACAAAAACACTTCTGATTTGAGGTTTGGGTTGTGTGACATTGAAATGATATCCATTTGAGGCGCGCTCTCTGATCCATGTTTCCTCGCGCTTTATTACTGGACGCTGCTGAGCAACAGACACAGTCACAGACTGAGCTTGCATCTGGTCAAACTTCGCAGCAAAGCAGATCAGAGTGTTTTGGGATGGTATGCCTTTCTATGTTGATGAAGAAGCTCGGAACAAGTGAGTATGATATTCTACAGCGATATGGGTCGTGCAGAATAAAAGTTTGTTGCTGAGGTTTGTGTTAAGGGCTGTATAAGGTATATAGAGAGGAATAAATGCACTGATTTGTAACAAACATGCCATACTGTATTTTGATGTTTTTAGTATTCTTCAAGTAGGCTATTAACAGAATATAGGCTTGCCTCCACACACACACGCGCGCGCGCGCAAAACGTCTTGCACCATAAAGAGAAAATGCTAAAATTAGTGAAAATGCTTATGTTGCATTCGTGTCTGATTAATACTTCTACAGTTTCTTTGCAAATTATAATGTCAGCATAACAACTTGGTTTGGGAATTTCTTTGTATTTAGTTTTTAATGACTGCAGCTTGATCTGCATGAACTCCAAGATTGTGTAAAACCTGGTGATCATGTTCTCCAGCATGATTCGAGAATCGTACAATAACCATCATGTGTTTCAGTGGAAGAAAAAAAAAACATTTTAACTTCACAGAGTAGGCTACAGTAAATGTCCAATTTTACTAGTAACCCAGAAATAGCAACATTTTAACTTTTCTTTTTTTTTAATTTTTCGAAATCTAGACACTTGCAACATTTTAACAACCTATATTATAATTTAGCTATATTTTCACTGTATGTCCTGTACTGTATATATAGTATGCAATAATATGCAAAAGGTGTTTTGACTGTTTTTGAAGTTTCTTCTGCTCACCAAGGCTACATTTCTTTGATCAAAAATACAGTAAAAATAGTCATATTGTGAAAATATTATTGAAATTTAAAATAGTTGTTTTCTATGTGAATATATTTTAAAATGTAATTTATTTCTGTGATGTAAACCTGTTTCCCTATCAGTCGGTCACTCCGAGTCACGTCGGGTGACCGACGAATTGGGATCTCGCTTAGAGAGACCAATCCACTACGAGTGTATCTAAACGAGCCAATGCACATTGGCATGCGATTATTGCATCCAGCTGCTGCTGATCACAGCGTGAGTATAAGTAAGCAGCAGGTGCAGCGCATATTCAGCTTTTCGCTTCGGAGCCGAGCGGTTCATCGTTCTGCTCCTGACAAGCCTGTCTACTACGGTGTCTGCAAGCAAGCACGCTCTTCCAGAGGACTCTCGTGCTGGTGTTACGGCGCTTCAGCGGCGGTGGTCTTTTTTTCCTTCGAGTGGACTGCACACATCAGATTGCACTACCTCTGATTGTGTTGCAAGCGGCCATCTCCCCTGTGCGCTTCAGCACACTAAGAGAGCAATTTCTCTAAAAGAGCATTCGCGGGTGGAACGTCTTTTCAAAGACGCGTCTTTTTAAAGATGTCCTTCCACCCGTGCGTTTCTGGATGCGGTCGTTACCTGGCGCCGGGTGATGGTCACGATCGCTGCCTCTCGTGTCTGGGCATTAAGCACGCTGAGGCGGCTTTCGTGGACGAGTCATGCTCCCAGTGCGGGAAAATGACCGTCGCGGAGTTGCGGACCAGACTCCGTTTCCTGCAAGGGGGCGGGGTGCCCGTGCCTCTGCCTAGATCTAGGGCTCCCCCTGGCGGCAGCCGGGGGGCGCTACTTCTGGCAGTAGCCGGACTGGTCTTACGGTGACGGTGAGGAATTCCCCTCCAAGGAACCAACCTTCGAGGGCTCCTCTTTCCACCGGCACTTCGCAGCCTGTGGAGCTGCCGAGGGAACTGGCTGGACCCTCCAGTGGGGTACCACTGGTATCCTTTGGTGCTCCCCCCGACGATCGGATGTCGATCGCTGCATCGGAGGGTGAGCCAGACCTGTCTGGAGATGATGATTCGGCACCGCTGCCACCTTCTGGGCGGTCAGCGGTGCCGGATACGGATCCAGAGATGGTGGCTATGCTTGCCCGGGCCGCCGAAAGGGTCGGGCTCGAGTGGAAACCTCCACCGCGTCCCGAACCCTCTAGGTTGGACGATTGGTTTCTCGGGGTGGCTCGCGCTGGTTCTCAGGGCCCCACCCCGGTACCTTTCTTCCCGGAAGTGCATGATGAGCTCACTGGATCGTGGACGGCACCTTTCACTGCCCGAAACCGTTCCAGTGGCTCGTCCTCCCTCACCACCCTCGACGGTGGGGCAGCGCGGGGGTATATGGAGATCCCGCCGGTGGAGCGGTCGGTTGCGATGCAATTGTGTCCAAATACCGCGGCCACTTGGCGTGGAAATCCGTTGCTCCCCTCCCGGGCCTGTAGGTACTCGTCGGCCCTGACCGGCAGTGCTTATGCGGCCTGTGGTGAAGCTGCTTCCGCCCTACACGCTATGGCGTTGTTGCAGGTTCATCAGGCCAAGGCACTGAGGGACCTGCACGAGGGTGGGCACGACCCAGAAGTTCTCAAAGAGCTTCGTACCGCTACTGACCTCGCGCTACGAGCGACGAAGGTCACTGCGCGGTCTCTGGGCCGTGCGATGTCCACTATGGTGGTCCAGGAACGCCATCTCTGGCTGTGTCTGGCTGACATGAGGGAGTCGGACAAGATGCGGTTCTTGAATGCCCCTGTGTCCCAGACCGGCCTTTTCGGCGACGCAGTGGAGAACTTCGCCCAGCAGTTCTCCGCTGCACAGAAGCAGACTGAGGCCATCAGGCACATCCTGCCCCGGCGTGCAGCTGCTGCCTCCACCCGGCCGCCGGTGGCAGCGCCTCAGTCTACTCGTCGCCGAGGGCGGCCCCCTGCCGCCGCCCCCGCTCCCGCGCAGCAATCGCAGCAGCCTCCAGCAAAGCAGCGCCGTGGAGCCGGTCGCAGGGCAGCCGCCCCGCCCGTCCAGGCCCCCGCCAAACCTGGTGGCAAGCGTAAGAGCAAGAGGCCCTGAGACGGGCGACCCGGAGATGGAGGAGGATGCTCTTCGGGAGATGGTGAACGCACCACTCCCTCCCCCGGAGGAGGGCCGGGTGGAGAATCTTTTGTTTCTTTTTTCCCCGCCACTGGCCTCACGGTCAGTGGTACCCAAAAACTCGACAAAAGAGCAGTTTCCTCTATCTCTGGGTCCCCAGAGGGGCTGGGGAGTTGTGGACGAGCCAGTCTTGAGTCACACTCACCCTCCTCTCTCGCCAGTGAGCAGCTGTGGGCGGTTCGAGAGTGCGATCAAACGTACTACTCACGCACCCTCTGCCAGGACGCGGGTAAGTGTTGCGCACACTCTGACCCTGTTTCGGACCGGCATCGAGACGCCCGAACAGGGTCCCTGCGTTCCCCCTCGCTGCCCCACCGCGGGTACGTCGGTGGTTCCGTTGGTGCCACTTGTACAGTTTCTGGGAGCCTGGTTAGCGCTTCCCAGTCCGTCTTGTTGGCTCCGTCGGACCATCAGACTCGGCTATGCGATTCAGTTCGCCCGGCGTCCTCCCAAGTTCAGGGGCGTCCACTTCACTTCAGTGAAGGCGGTAGATGCTCCTGTCTTGCGCGCAGAGATCGCAGTCCTCCTGGCGAAGGATGCGATAGAGCCGGTCCCTCCAGCCGATATGAGGACAGGGTTCTACAGCCCCTACTTCATTGTACCCAAAAAAGGCGGTGGGTTGAGACCGATCTTGGATCTGCGCGTCCTGAACCGGGCCCTTCACAAGCTTCCGTTCAAGATGCTCACGCAGAAACGTATCTTCGGATGCATCCGTCCCCAAGATTGGTTTGCAGCGATCGACCTGAAGGACGCGTACTTCCATGTGTCGATCCTTCCGCGCCACAGGCCATTCCTGCGGTTTGCGTTCGAAGGACGGGCATATCAGTACAAGGTCCTGCCCTTCGGGCTGTCCCTGTCGCCCCGTGTCTTCACGAAAGTTGCGGAGGCAGCCCTTGTTCCCATGAGAGAACAGGGTGTTCGCATTCTCAACTACCTCGACGACTGGCTCATACTGGCTCAGTCTCAGGACCAGTTGTGCGAACACAGGGACTGGGTGCTTTCACACCTCAGCCAGTTGGGCCTTCGGGTCAACTGGGAAAAGAGCAAACTCTCCCCGACGCAGAGGATCTCTTTTCTCGGTATGGAGTTGGATTCGGTCAGTCAGACAGCACGCCTCACGCAGGAACGTGCTCAGTCGGTGTTGAACTGCTTGAATACGTTCAAGAGCAGGACAGCGGTCCCACTGAAACAATTTCAGAGGCTCCTGGGGCATATGGCAGCTACGGCGGCAGTTACGCCGTTGGGGCTGCTTCATATGAGACCGCTTCAACATTGGCTTCATGGCCGAATCCCGAGGTGGGCGTGGCAACACGGCACTCACCGGGTCCAAGTCACACCGGCCTGCCGCCAAACCCTCACCCCGTGGTCGGACCTTTCGTTCCTTCGGGCAGGAGTGCCCCTGGAACAGGTCTCCAGGCATGCTGTGGTTTACACGGATGCCTCCACCACTGGCTGGGGTGCCACGTTCAACGGGCTTGCAGTGTCGGGGGTTTGGACGGGCCCCCAACTGCACTGGCACATCAATTGCCTAGAGTTGCTGGCAGTACGCCTGGCCTTGATCCGCCTCAGGAGCCGCCTACGAGGCGAACACGTACTGGTCCGCACGGACAACACGGCGACCGTTGCGTACATCAACCGACAAGGTGGTCTACGCTCCCGTCGCATGTCGCAACTCGCCCGCCACCTCCTCCTCTGGAGTCAGAAGCATCTGAGGTCGCTTCGTGCCATTCACATTCCGGGCTTGCTCAACCGGGCAGCCGACGAGCTGTCACGAGCTGCGCTCCCCGGAGAGTGGAGACTCCACCCCCAGACGGTCCAGCTGATGTGGAGACGTTTCGGGCCAGCTCAGGTAGACCTGTTTGCGTCCCTAGAAACCTCTCATTGCCAGTTGTTTTTCTCGCTGACCGAGGGCACACTCGGCACGGATGCACTGGCACACAGCTGGCCGCGGGGCCTTCGCAAGTATGCGTTCCCCCCAGTGAGCCTTCTCGCACAGACACTGTGCAAGATCAGGGAGGACGAGGAGCAGGTCTTGCTCGTGGCGCCGTATTGGCCCACTCGGACTTGGTTCCCAGAACTGATGCTCCTCGTGACAGCCCCTCCTTGGCAGATTCCTCTGAGGAAGGATCTACTGACTCAGAGACGGGGCACCTTGTGGCACCCGCGTCCAGACCTCTGGAAACTTCATGTCTGGTCCCTGGACGGGACGCGGAGGTTCTAGGTGACCTACCCCAAGGGGTAGTTGACACCATCACTTCGGCGAGAGCGCCGTCTACGAGACATGCTTACGCTTTGAAGTGGAACCTGTTCGTCGAGTGGTGCTCTTCTCACCGAGAAGACCCCCAGAAGTGCCCGATCAGAGTCGTGCTGTCCTTTCTGCAGCAAGGGCTGGAGCGAAGGCTGTCTCCCTCCACCCTTAAAGTCTATGTGGCTGCAATTGCTGCTAACCATGACCCCGTGAACGGGAAGTCGCTGGGGAAGCATGACCTGGTCATCAGGTTCCTTAGGGGGGCGAGAAGATTAAATCCTCCGCGGCCCCCCTCTATACCTTCTTGGGACCTGTCTCTAGTGCTCACAGCACTACAGCAGGACCCATTTGAGCCTTTGCAAACAGTCGAGCTGAAGTTTCTTTCAATGAAGACTCTGCTCCTGCTCGCATTGGCCTCCATCAAGAGGGTAGGGGACCTGCACGCATTTTCGGTCGACGATTCGTGCCTAGAGTTTGGACCGGCTGACTCCCAGGTAATCCTGAGGCCCCGGCCCGGCTATGTGCCCAAGGTTCCCACCACTCCCTTCAGGGACCAGGTGGTGAGCCTGCAAGCGCTGCCCTCGGAGGAGGCAGACCCAGCCCTAGCTTTGCTTTGTCCCGTCCGAGCAGTGAGATGCTACGTTGACAGGACGCAAAGCTTCAGGACCTCAGACCAGCTCTTTATCTGTCACGGAGGCCGGCAGAAGGGGAATGCCGTCTCCAAGCAGAGGATGGCCCACTGGATAGTGGATGCCATCACCCTGGCTTATCAGGCACGGGGTGTGCCTTGCCCGTTCAGGTTGACAGCCCACTCTACTAGAAGTGTTGCTTCTTCCTGGGCGTTGGCTCGTGGCGCCTCGCTGGCAGATATCTGTAGAGCTGCGGGTTGGGCGACCCCTAACACGTTCGCTAGGTTCTATAGCCTTCGTGTGGAACCGGTCTCCTCCTGTGTTCTCACCTCAAACGGGTAGAAGCACTGAGAGGCTCCGGTTTCGGGTCGGCTTGCTGAAACTACTCCAGAGAGTCCATACTGTAGACCCTGTAGAGCTCCTCCGTCCCCTCGGCAGCCAGACGTGGCGGAGCGTCCGGCGCCAGGCCCTCACTCGGTGAATCCGTGAGAACCGGTAGAGGGCTGGGGTCCATATGTGAGACCTAATTGGATCCCATATGTGTAAAGTCCACGGTATAGCCTCAGAGCCCGTGTTCCCCGGCAGACATTCTGCTAAGAGGCTACAATCACCTCTAATCTTCCATATGCACCTAATCGGTTGTTCATATGCGTAAGTGCTTCTGAACCTCCTTCGGGAAGGTTGGGCTTCCGCAGCGTTCCTGTTCCAAGTGGAACGGGTACGTTTCCCAGTGTTATCCAGTCTTACTGAGTGGGTAGTGCCATAGCAACAGTAGCTGGTCTTCTTGTGAAGCTCTGACCTGCGCCAAAAAGTAAGGGCGCAGGAGGCTTCCACAGGGCACTGGAAGGGGCAGTATCCGTGGCCTTTTGGTAGGGATCCCAATTCGTCGGTCACCCGACGTGACTCGGAGTGACCGACTGATAGGGAACGTCTCGGTTACGTATGTAACCCTCGTTCCCTGAAGGAGGGAACGGAGACGTCACGTCCCGTCGCCACGGCTACTGTACCACCGCTGAGCGGCCGGGTCACCGGCTCGGCTCCTCAGCGAAAACCTGAATATGCGCTGCACCTGCTGCTTACTTATACTCACGCTGTGATCAGCAGCAGCTGGATGCAATAATCGCATGCCAATGTGCATTGGCTCGTTTAGATACACTCGTAGTGGATTGGTCTCTCTAAGCGAGATCCCAATTCGTCGGTCACCCGACGTGACGTCTCCGTTCCCTCCTTCAGGGAACGAGGGTTACATACGTAACCGAGACGATTTTCAGCATCATTACTCCAGTCTTCAGTGTCACATGATACTTCAGAAATTATTCTAATATGCTGATTTGGTCCAAATGACTTTCAGGGCCACTGTAGTTTTGTCTCTGATTCCTGTGGTTTTCCACTGAACAGGATGAAAAGGGCACGATCAAAGTGTCAGAGCTTGACCCCGTCTGAGGGCAGAAACAAGAGACACAGGAGTGTCACACCAGCATATGTCCAGACGGGCTCCTCCGCCTCACAGAGACCCACAGAGGAGACATGGGGCAGCCTGCCACACCACGTGGTCCTGCACATATTCCAGCACCTGTCTCTGGTGGACCGGGCTCGAGCGTCTTCTGTGTGTCGCCGGTGGAACGACGTCTTTCACATCCCAGATCTCTGGAGGAGATTTGAGTTTGAGCTGAACCAGCCGGCCACATCGTACCTGAGGTCCACACACCCAGATCTCATCCAGCAGATCATCAAACGACACGCTCAGCACCTGCAGTACGTCAGCTTCAAGGTACGCCGGTTTTAGGAAGACCATACACCAAATGATCTGTGTACAGTGTGTGGAACAGAAAAACCATGCGCATTAATAACAGTACACTAACACTGCAAGGAGAAATTAAGAATTTTAGGCTCACCAAGGCTGCATTTATTTGCTTTAAAAAAATACAGTAAATACAATAATATTATGAAATATTATTAGAATTTAAAAATGATTTATCTTTGAGAATATATATGTCAAAATGTAATTTATTTCTGTGATCAAAGCTGTATTTTCAGCATCATTACTCCAGTCTTCAGTGTCACATGATCTTCAGAAATCATAATAATATGCTGATTTGTTGCTCAAGAAACATTTCTGATTATTATCAATGTTGAAAACAGTAGTGCTGCACAATATTTTTGTGGAAACCATGGTATTTGTTTCAGGATTCTTTGATACAGAAATAGAAAGTTCAAATGCATTTATTAAAAACAAAAAGATTTGTGGCATAAGTCTTTACTGTCACTTTTGATCAATTTAACATTTTCCTGAATAAAAGTATTAATTTCTTTAAAAAAGGGTAATGAACTTGCACTGAGGATCACTTTGATCATTCATGCGATCACAATATTAGTTTGCATGATCAGTGCTCAAAATGTCTTAAAACCTTAATGTATGATGTAGGAAAATATTCTAAATAAACCGTTTTAAAGATCCATCTGATCTGTTTGAATGTTTACATAAAACTAAAATGTTATGCATGTATATTGCATTAAGAAAAGAATCAAAACTGTAATTTTAAAGGGATAGTTCATCCAAAAATTTAAATTCTTCCATCATTTACTCACTCTCCATTTGTTCCAAAACTGTATTAGTTTCTTTCTTCTGTTGAACATAAAAGAAAATATTTTAAAGAATATTGGTACCGAAACATTTGCTGGTAGCCGTTGACTTCCATAGTAGTTTTTTCCATACTATAGAAGTCAATGGCTACCATCAACTGTTTGGTTACCAACATTTTTTTAAATATCATCTTTTGTGTTCAACAGAAGAAAGAAACTCATTTGGAACAACTTGAAGGTTGGCAAAGGAGTAAATGACAGAATTGTCATTTTTGGGTAAACTATCCCTTTAATTACATTTAAATAAAACAAGAATTAAAAAAAATTAAGATTAAGAATTGAAACAATTTTTATTTTTATTTATTTAAATGGAAAACTAAAATATATATATTGCTGTCAAACGATTAATCGGGATTAATAGCATCCAAAATAAAAGTTTTTGTTTACATAATATATGGTGTACTGTGTATATTTATTATGTATATATAAATACACACACATACAGTTTATATTTTGAAAATATTTATTGTATATACATTTATATTCTTATTTCTTATATTTTATATTATATATAAATATATAAACATAACATATTTTTCTTAAATATATACATGCATGCGTTTGTATTTATATATACATAATAAATACAGATAGTATACACATATATAATGTAAACAAAAACTTTTATTTTGGATGTGATTAATCCCGATTAATCATTTGACAGCACTAATGTATATATATATATATATATATATATATATATATATATATATAAAACATTGGATTCTAATTTCTATTGTATTTTTGTGATTTTTTTTTCATGCACCATTCAGGTTGACAGCTGCACAGAATCTGCAGAAGCAGCCTGTAACATCCTCTCACAGCTGGTGAACTGCACCATTAAAACACTGGGTCTGATTTCCACAGCACGACCGAGCTTCATGAGCGTGTCCCAGGTACAACAGAAACGTGTTCACCCTTAACATACAACACTCACCAGCTGAACATGACATCAAGCATCTGTTTTAAACCCTGTCGCTAGCTGAAAAACACTAGAATGTCACAGCTGTCAAACGTGGGATTGCTTTAGGCGTGTAATTTCACCCTCCACAAAATCCTGACAGTTTGAAACACGCCATTATAACCAGGATTGAAAGTGACTGGTTGAGTCTCGTTGTGGCTTACTTAGTCACAAAAGATTTAAAAACAAAGAACGCCTGACTTCTTTATTTAACTACAGACTTGATGGAGGGAATTTACAGGATTAATCACACAATAATGTGACTTCCAGCTGGCTCTGCTGTTTCTACTGTCACACTAAACAACATCCAGGAAGATCTGGATGAGTCAGTGCCCTCACCTGGAGGCTCGATTATCCTTCAGTCGTCATTTCACTTTGTCTAGAGTGCTTTGTTCAGGTCAGGGCAATTTTCTCTGTGGTGCCTGCTCAATACATTCAGATGAGGACATAATCAACAGTACAAAAATAGAGCATAACAGCTGGTTCCGGAAGTAAAAACGCCATTCATTTTCTCCATAGGGACAATTATTTTAGCTTATAAAGCTTCAAAGACTGACCTACTGTGAGCTTTGAGGTTGTTAATCAATGGTGTGTGTATGCTTTTGTTAAAGCCATCTGTTCACAATTATTTAAAATAATTGTGTTTATCAGCTTAATTTATAGTGAACAAACTACATTACCCATAATGCTCTACAGATAACTCCACCAATCAGACCTCAGGGAACGCCCACTCACATGAAGCACCACAGTTGGTTTGCTGGTTTCCATGGTTGTAATACACTGTGTTTTCCACCAACTGGCAACCCAGGGTGTCGAAATCCTATTGGTTAAAATGGCAGTGGGCGGAGTCACACAGACCAAAACAAAACCAGACATTCTGACACGGAACACACAAAGTACAATAACTGGCTGTTTTTCGGAGAAACAAGAATGTGAACATAGCATGTTTCCTAAATATCTGCAAACATATTATGGTATTTCTATGCTGTAGTACAGTCAAAAAAATACCTACAGCACCTTTAAGTATACTGATAAACTTAACATACTGATAAAAAATGTATAGCCTGAATGCACTGTAAGTCGCTTTGGATAAAAGCTCTGCTAAATGCATAAATGTAACATGTAAGTACACAGTCTTGTATCTTTGTCTTTTTTTGCTTCAAATAAAAGTTGCATTTCAGTTGTGAGCCTTTCTTTAACAAAGACTGGATTCTTATTGTGAAAAAAAAAAATACTTCTGGAACCAGCGCAGCTGAAAAAGTGGGCAGACACTAATATATTCTATAAAAACAAAGCAAATATTACTAACACTGTCCAAGAGTTACAAAAGAGGATAAAGTTCCAGAAAGAGCAGCATCTATTGATCTGAATGGCTCAGAACTAGTGTTACTGGATGGACTTACCATTTAAAACCAGGGATTCTCCAACCCTGCTCCTGGAGAGCTACCATACCAGCAGAATTTCAGTTCCAACCCTGCTCCAACACACCTAGTCTGAAATTAACCGAAGTGAGCTTTCCCGAAGACCTTGGGATTGGTGCCTGTGTTCAGGCCTGTGTTTGATTGAGGGTTGGAGCTGTTCCCAAATCCTGTAGGACGGTAGCTCTCCACTTGGATGCAGCGGTTGGAGACCTGCCTGATTCCTTAAACTAATCAAAATGAGCTTGAAATTACTTAAAACACAATGATCTTTGAATGAGTCAGTTTTAGTCACTACTGAGCTCAGTTCAATTAAAGGTACACAATAAACAATACATGAATCATGGTTTTCAGTGTAGCTACTGCATTAATGTAGTTTTTAAAGCAATGTAAAAATGCTCAATGAGATTGTTTTCATAAATAGTATGTTTAAGTATTAAATGTAATGATGCGTTTGTGGTTTTATGTTGATGGTTCTGGACATGTTTGAAAATGAACCAGCATGCTTCTGCTGTACCAACTTTATGGAGATGCAGATTTCATTGTCCAACAGGACTTGGCACCTGCACACAGTGCCAAAGCTACCAGTACCTGGTTTAAGGACCATGGTATCCCTGTCCTTAATTGGCCAGCAAACTCGCCTGACATTAACCCCATAGAAAATCTATGGGGTATTGTGAAGAGGAAGATGCGATATGCCAGACCCAACAATGCAGAAGAGCTGAAGGCCACTATCAGAGCAACCTGGGCTCTCATAACACCTGAGCAGTGCCACAGACTGATCGACTCCATGCCACGCCGCATTGCTGCAGTAATTCAGGCAAAAGGAGCCCCAACTAAGTATTGAGTGCTGTACATGCTCATACTTTTCATGTTCATACTTTTCAGTTGGCCAAGATTTCTAAAAATCCTTTCTTTGTATTGGTCTTAAGTAATATTCTAATTTTCTGAGATACTGAATTTGGGGTTTTCATTAGTTGTCACTTATAATCATCAAAATTAAAAGAAATAAACACTTGAAATATATCAGTCTGTGTGGAATGAATGTATACATTATACAAGTTTCACTTTTTGAATGGAATTAGTGAAATAAATCAACTTTTTGATGATATTCTAATTATATGACCAGCACCTGTATATATACACATATACATATATACATATACATATATACATATACACATATACATATACACATATACACATATACACATACTATATATATATATATATATATATATATATATATATATATATATATATAAAAACATTGGATTCTAATTTCTATTCTATTTTTGTGATTTTTTTTTTCTCATGCACCATTCAGGTTGACAGCTGCACAGAATCTGCAGAAGCAGCCTGTAACATCCTCTCACAGCTGGTGAACTGCACCATTAAAACACTGGGTCTGATTTCCACAGCACGACCGAGCTTCATGAGCGTGTCCCAGGTACAACAGAAACGTGTTCACCCTTAACATACAACACTCACCAGCTGAACATGACATCAAGCATCTGTTTTAAACCCTGTCGCTAGCTGAAAAACACTAGAATGTCACAGCTGTCAAACGTGGGATTGCTTTAGCGTGTAATTTCACCCTCCACAAAATCCTGACAGTTTGAAACACGCCATTATAACCAGGATTGAAAGTGACTGGTTGAGTCTCGTTGTGGCTTACTTAGTCACAAAAGATTTAAAAACAAAGAACGCCTGACTTCTTTATTTAACTACAGACTTGATGGAGGGAATTTACAGGATTAATCACACAATAATGTGACTTCCAGCTGGCTCTGCTGTTTCTACTGTCACACTAAACAACATCCAGGAAGATCTGGATGAGTCAGTGCCCTCACCTGGAGGCTCGATTATCCTTCAGTCGTCATTTCACTTTGTCTAGAGTGCTTTGTTCTGGTCAGGGCAATTTTCTCTGTGGTGCCTGCTCAATACATTCAGATGAGGACATAATCAACAGTACAAAAATAGAGCATAACAGCTGGTTCCGGAAGTAAAAACTCCATTCATTTTCTCCATAGGGACAATTATTTTTAACAAGAGCTTATAAAGCTTCAAAGACTGACCTACTGTGAGCTTTGAGGTTGTTAATCAATGGTGTGTGTATGCTTTTGTTGAAGCCATCTGTTCACAATTATTTAAAATAATTGTGTTTATCAGCTTAATTTATAGTGAACAAACTACATTACCCATAATGCTCTACAGATAACTCCACCAATCAGACCTCAGGGAACGCCCACTCACATGAAGCACCACAGTTGGTTTGCTGGTTTCCATGGTTGTAATACACTGTGTTTTCCACCAACTGGCAACCCAGGGTGTCGAAATCCTATTGGTTAAAATGGCAGTGGGCGGAGTCACACAGACCAAAACAAAACCAGACATTCTGACACGGAACACACAAAGTACAATAACTGGCTGTTTTTCGGAGAAACAAGAATGTGAACATAGCATGTTTCCTAAATATCTGCAAACATATTATGGTATTTCTATGCTTTAGTACAGTCAAAAAATACCTACAGCACCTTTAAGTATACTGATAAACTTAACATACTGATAAAAAATGTATAGCCTGAATGCACTGTAAGTCGCTTTGGATAAAAGCATCTGCTAAATGCATAAATGTACATGTAAGTACACAGTCTTGTCTTTTTTTGCTTCAAATAAAAGTTGCATTTCAGTTGTGAGCCTTTCTTTAACAAAGACTGGATTCTTATTGTGAAAAAAAAATACTTCTGGAACCAGCGCAGCTGAAAAAGTGGGCAGACACTAATATATTCTATAAAAACAAAGCAAATATTACTAACACTGTCCAAGAGTTACAAAAGAGGATAAAGTTCCAGAAAGAGCAGCATCTATTGATCTGAATGGGTCAGAACTAGTGTTACTGGATGGACTTACCATTTAAACCAGGGATCTCCAACCCTGCTCCTGGAGAGCTACCGTCCTACAGATTTCAGCTCCAACCCTGCTCCAACACACCTGTCTGTAATTATCAAGTAGCTTTGAAGACCTTGATTAGCTGGTTCAGGTGTGTTTGATTGGGGTTGGAGCTGAAATCTGTAGGACGGTAGCTCTCCAGGAGCAGGGTTGGAGACCCCTGATTTAAACTAATCAAAATGAGCTTAAAACACAATAATCTTTGAATGAGTCAGTTTTAGTCACTACTGAGCTCAGTTCAATTAAAGGTACACAATAAACAATACATGAATCATGGTTTTCAGTGTAGCTACTGCATTAATGTAGTTTTTAAAGCAATGTAAAAATGCTCAATGAGATTGTTTTCATAAATAGTATGTTTAGGTATTAAATGTAATGATGCGTTTGTGGTTTTATGTTGATGGTTCTGGACATGTTTGAAAATGAACCAGCATGTCCACAATACAAACAGAAGCAGGGTGACCTCTGTGAAATAATGAAATGACGCTTGATGTAAAGGTTATGAGAAGCCCGCGGCTCTGACTTTGCCTGTCTTGTCTGGTCTGTTCTCAGTCACACTTTGTCTCAGCTCTGATGGTGGTGTTTGTGAATTCCAAGTCCCTATCCTCTATAAAAATTGATGACACACCGGTTGATGACCCTTCCCTGAAGGTACTGGTCGCCAACAACAGTGACACGCTCAAGCTGCTGAAGATGAGTAGCTGTCCTCATGTATCTCCTGCAGGTCAGTGCATCACCGTCTGGGTCACGCCAGATTTAAACTTGGTTTCAAGTCAACAAGAAATCCAAATCGACCCGTTTACTTTTTATATACACTCCTGGACTTATTGTGCATGAGTTTATTGAGCCCGGTCTCATGAAAATGCGTATAAATAGTACGCCAAATAAAAATGAAAACTCGTGGTATTGATACGCAAAAATGGACTTTGGCGTTGGGGACGCAATCATTTATTTATTTATTTTTTTCTGCTGAAAGAGCTTATACTCCCGTCATTTTTGGATGTGCTTTCTTTCGTCTCATGCAGTCTCCGTGAATGGAGCGCGTCACAATAATGAACCAGCTCACAGACATAAGAAATAAATTTGCAGAAAGCTTGAAAACCCAAAAAAAATAAAAAATCTTCTCTATGTAGTCCGTTTAGGTGCATTTCTCTATTAAAGGCATTTCCACTGTGGACATGGCGAGTCTGAGAAAGCACTAGTTTATTAATAAATAATTAAAATGTCTTCTTTTTCCCAGATGCATTAATAATCATTACTTTAGCCGGTGCTTTGCGGCAAGCTTTGTGTGCAGAGACCTTTATGCGTGCATTTGAGCGCGGAATAATACGCCTAAATTAACGGATGGTTTAGTAGGTTATTATACTAATCAATTTAATATAAACATGCGACTAGTTGACTAGAAAAATCTTTAGTCGGGGGCAGGCCTTGGCACAAGGAACCGATCCGTTTTTAAAATAAAATGCTGACATTACGTGAGACTGCAAATCACATTGTATTGCATTGCAGTATTTATGCATGTGTAATGAGTCAAAAGTTTTTATTTATTTCATTTTTTATGGGGGTGCTATGGTTTTTCTTGGGGGTGCTGGAGCACCTGCTAGCCCCTCCCTAGCGCCGCCCATGCCAAAGGACATTTTTGGTTGAGCGAGCGGTGCTGAGCGTATTGAGCGAGCGGAGCAGAATCTTCAGAAGGTGCTCTCCGCTCTGAAGGAAATATGACCGCTACGCTCCCCGCTCTGCTCCGCTCACATGCTCTGTTTCAAATGCACTTTTACATTCACTTTCGCTTTCGAGATTCACGATCGCAAGTTCTCTGTTTATATTATGGAGCAGCAGTACTTACCACACATTTGACAAGATCAGATGCTTGTCAGTGGTGCTCAGGATCTGTAAATCATTGGCCATCATCCTCAGCCATCTCTCCTTACTCTGTTTATGTGGTAAGTGAAATCTTATGTACTGTAATGTAACAGGCTACCGCTAGCAGCTAACGTTAACCATGTCTCTTTAGTGGCTTGCGTTATTTTATTAGAACGCGTGCTTTCCATGCCTTTCTGAATACAGACACCAACCCATTCCTGCACTTCACATCCCCTGCACAGCCTGGAACATAACATTTATTTCCATGATCTGCCATTTTCGCTATATTGTCCTATCCTAACAAACCATACATTAGGGCTGGGCGATATATCTCATGCGATTCTCATGCGCATCTCGTCAGTAAAGCCGGTTCTTTGATTAGCGGTAAATCTCCATCACCTGTTTTCAAATGGAGTGGCATTTTATACACAGAGCCGTAGTTCGCTGACAAGCCACGCAAAATCGCATTCATAATCGAATGCGATTTATCAGCGATTATGAACGTGATTTTGCGTGGCTTGTCAGTGATCTACGGCTCTGTGTATTAAATGCCGCTCCATTTGAAAACAGGTGATGGAGATTAACCGCCAATCAAAGAACCGTCTTTACTGACGAGATGCGCACGACTATCGCATGAGATATATCGCCCAGCCCTAATGTATGGTTTGTTATGATAGGACAATATTTGGCTGAGATACAACTATTTGAAAATCTGGAATCTGAGGGTGTAAAAAAATCTAAATACTGAGAAAATTGCCTTTAAAGTTGTCCAAATGAAGTTCTGAGCAATGCATATTACTAATCAAAAATTAAGATTTTTTATATATTTACGGTAGGAAATTTACAAAATATCTTCATGGAACATGATCTTTACTTAATATCCTAATGATTTTTGGCATAAAAGAAAAATGGATAATTTTGACCCATACAATGTATTTTTGGCTATTGCTACAAATATAACCCAGCGACTTAAGACTGCTTTTGTGGTCCAGGGTCACAATGCATCCGATGACCCCTTAACTGTAAGGTGTAATCACCTACCCTTGTTTATGAACCCAAGTTCACCTGTTCCTTCTCGCTCATCCAGGCATCCTATATGTGGCCGATCAGTGTCACGGCCTGCGTGAACTGGCTCTGAACTACCACCTGCTGAGCGACGAGCTTCTGCTGGCGCTCTCCTCCGAGAAGCACGTCCACCTGGAGCACCTGCGCATCGACGTGGTGAGCGAGAACCCGGGCCAAACGCAGTTCCACACTATCAAGAAGAGCAGCTGGGATGCCCTCATCTGCCACTCGCCCCACGTCAACATCGTCATGTACTTCTTCCTCCACGAGGAGGAGTTCGAGCCCTTCTTCTGCGAGGAGACGCCCGTCACGCACCTGTACTTCGGCCGGGCCGTCAGTAAAGACATGCTGGGCCGCATCGGGCTGAACTGCCCGCGTCTCGTGGAGCTGGTGGTGTGCGCCAACGGGCTGGAGCCGCTGGATGAAGAGCTGATCTGCATTGCCGAACGCTGCAAGAGCCTGACGGCCATCGGCCTGGGCGAGTGTGAGGTCACCTGCAGCGGCTTCATGGAGTTCGTGAAAATGTGCGGCGGCCGCTTGAGCCAGCTGTCCATCATGGAGGAGGTGCTCATCCCCGACAACACCTACAACATCGAGCAGATCCACAGCGAGGTCTCCAAACATTTGGGCCGGATTTGGTTTCCTGATATGATGCCCACGTGGTAGAATCGCAGCCGATACATAAAAAAAAAATCCACTCTAGACAGTGTTGCCAAGTCTGTGGTTTTCCTGCGTAATTGGGCTACTTTAACTCTGTTGCCGCGGGTTGTTTTTCATGTCAGCGGGTTTAAGCGACCCCATTTAGCCCATGTAATGCGAATTTTACTGGGGGAACCCCACCAAAAATACGTGTATTTTATCCCCCGGAAGGCGATTGTTACCAGGGGACCCCCTCCGAATTGCGATTGGGCTTTTTGAGCAGGGGCAGTTCTAGGATTTCACCTTTATGGGGTCTTAGCCCTCAGAGAGACCATTAGATACAACGATACAAATTACCTAAATAAACAGTATTTTACTGTGCTTATGAAAACTGTATTACTGTATGAAGTAAATTGACACAATTATCTATTAAAGTTACAGAAGTTACTTAGTTAAGAGCAGTGAGTGATTTTCATGTTTTTCTTTTGTTGTTTGATTAACATTATTAGCCTAATATAAGAAATGCATGGATCCGTTATACTGACACACATCCAATATTTTCTTAACTGTTTGTTTATTTAAGACGTAACCGACTGTGTTTATTTGGATACTCGTCAAGACAGCCATTGTGACATAATATTGTGTGTATTTGCTTATTTGCTCGAGAAGATGCGAAAGTGAATGACCCGATCTCATGAAAGTGCATTTCAATGGCACAATTTTCTGTTTCTATTTGGTGTGTTATTTAAACGCAGAAACTTTGGCATGCATATGAGACGCTATGGTTAGGTTAGGGGTGTGGGGAAGGTGCGTATCATAAGCACACCAAAGTCAGTTTCTGTGTATAAATCTTGCCATTGAAATGCATTTTCATGAGACCAGGCTGCTATTTGGTACTGGCGTGATGTTCGTGCAGTGCCTCTCAGTGCGTGTGTGCTTCATTCAAATGTATGCGTGCACAGTAACGATCTATCACAGCGCGTGAGTACCACATTGAGATATATGAATGAGCGAGAATGATAAACTTTCTTGAGGAAGCAACACTGGCCTGATCGTTCAGATAGCTGATGATAGTTTTAGGGGGGCTGAGACGACAAATAGGGGGGCTGAAGCCCACGTAAAAAGGGTCTAGAACCTCCCCTGGTTTTGAGTAGCAATTGGGTGGGTTTTGTTTTGAAAACCTGGCAACCCTGGCTCTAGACTACCTGTGTAAACCAGCAGTCTGCAAAGCCACTGGAAGGCAAGCCTGCAACCTTTAGCCAAAAAAGCGTAACGGCTAATGCTAACGCTTCTGCTTTGGCAGTACGTGGGAAAGGAAACCAGAGGCCGTTTTTTTGAATGGATGCCAATGGAGAGGCTTCACTATGCTGAATAAACAGCTTTTTAGAGGAAACAGCTTTTCATTTAATGAATCAACAGCCTATCTTCTAATCTTCAACATGTTTTACACTAAACAATACTTTTGCATTGAACTATTTTTAGAGTTTACACCAAATAAAATGTCGTTTCATAAGAGAAGTCACTGACATTTTTCGACAGGTGGGATTCAGTTTACGGCACTCATTCATTTCTATGGGATCCGTAAATGACGACTGAGCGTCGCACAAATTCAATGACGTCAAGGCTGTAATGTGATTGGTTATTAAGGCACACATGATCCAAGTTGACCATTACGCTTTCTCCAATAGTAAGTATTACAGACCGTCACATCTCCCGATAGTAAGACAATCTCTGGTAGAATCGCAGCCGAAACATCAAAACAAATCCACTCTAGACAGTGTTGCCAAGTCTGCGGTTTTCCCGTGGAATAGAGCTACTTTAACTCTGTTGCCGTGGGTTGTTTTTCATGTCAGCGGGTTGAAGCGACCCCAATAACGTTATATTTAGCCCCTGGAGTGTGAATATTACCAGGGACCCCTCCAAAACGCAATTAGGCTAGTTTTGGGTAGCAATTGGGTGAGTTTTGTTTAGAAAACATGGCAACCCTGACTCTAGACTACCTGTGTAAACATGCAGTCTGCGTTTGGCAGGCACGGCAGCATTAGACAGAACGGGGTAATTAAAATTTAGCATGGAAACAGAACATCTGGATCATTAGTGTGGAGGAGCTGCTGTAGAAACATGATTTGTGATTGGATCTCAAAGTGTTTACAGTTCCACACAAGTACACACATGTGAAACCGTGGTTCTTTATAGGAAACTCAATGGCACAGAATGGCCCTCTGGGACTTGTTAAAGAGCTTGTATTTTATGGCTTAACCTTCTTTTGTTGGCTGAACAGAATAGGGCTGGGCGATAAACGATATATTGAGTAAAATTTGTCAATAATAATAATAAGCTCTTGACATTTTTATTAATTATGGATTAATCTAACATCCTATCACACAGCAGAAATAAATGTGACAGCAGAAGTTAGTGCAAAGACTATAGAGCTATAAGTCTGTTTGTTCTGTGTTTCTCTGTGAATGAATGGTGTGTTTTGTCTGATTAACAAACTCAAACTCATGATGCTCGCAGTGATTTCAGCCTCTGTGTCTCAATATTTGAGGAGATAAACTCTTGAACAGATGAACTTCATCTAAGAGCTGCTCTGAGAGCCAATTCAGCAGCTTTACAGCGATTCATTTGAGAAAACTACCATCAAATTCACACTGAAACTGAAAAAGAAAGAGCTTCTGACAACCCGTCAAAATAAAAGTCCGCTTTAACTTGAAAAAATTATGACAGAAATATATTACTATTGTATACCAAAATGTAATTCTCAAAATAATTTATTCAGTTCTGTTGTGCAGCATCTTGCTTGACAATAAAAATGCAATGTTTTGTTGTAAATTAATTTTATTTGATTGCATTTTAATTGATTGCATGATTAAACAGTTATTAACTCATTTCATTGGACATCATTTTATGATAAATTTGTATTGAATCATTAAACAGAATCCAGAAAAATAAATAAATTAATGGGAAACAGAATTTAGGGGAAAACAATGGATTTTGATGCAGCCCTAAAAATGTAAACGTAGCTCTGTGAAGTTTAATTGTGAACAAACAAGTTATGTTTACATTTATTCTCAAAGTCTGCCAAACATGTGGATAGCATTTCCTTCCCCTTTAACAGTTCATTTCCAGCGATATCGTAAACTTGATTGCACAGATACTGTTTGAACTGAATTATATTGTTAAAAGCACTATGTAAATAAAGGTGACTTGACTTGACTTAACAGTAAATGAATATCGTGATAAATACTGATATCGTTTGATATGGGGAAAAATATTGTGATAATATTTTTGGCCATATTTCCCAGTCCTAAACCAGAATACTTTAAGCAACTAGATGTAGAGACAAAGAGTGACTTTTCTCAGTTTATAGAAGTGACAAATCGTACAGAAATAGTATTTAAAAAATAGTATAAAATTTATGAAGTATGTTTCACTACATTAAAACCCAGTCATTCGTTCAAGAAAATAACTTTGCACATAACTTCTTTTATTTGCAAACTATAAGTATATTTTAAAAATTCATGAGATTCTTAATCTCAATATCATTTTTTTTGTTCTTGTCATTGCAAATGTTTCCATGACAATTATGTACAAAACATTCTGGTCCACTGTGTTGTTAATTTGTAGATTTATAAACATTTGAAGTATAATATGTATTTACACTGTCCTCTTATTAGTATGATCATACTGAATCCTGTATCATGGGACTTCACGTGTGCAGGATACTGAGTCTTATAAACACCAAACCACTGCAATCCATGTGTCTTTTACTGTATTTCACAAAACAACTGTCAAACAAGCTCAGCTGGACTCAGCATTCTCTTAAAACATACTCTGTTCAGTAGTATGCAGAATATACCATATTTACATTTCAAAGGGAGGTCAATATTAGGAGTCAATTCATTACAAAGTTGTAACAAACTGTGGTATTTTAATTTTTTTTTAAATGCAAGTCTGTTATTTTAAGTGATAATTTGTATTTCTCTTGAATTTATTTGTGCTGGTCTCGTTGTTGTATAAAATAAAAAATAAACAACTAAAATTGAAATTAAAAATATTTTTAAATCACATTCACCTATTACATAATTAAATATCATCATTCAAAGGCCATTTTCCTAAATCAAAAGTGTGTTCATATTGTAAACATCAATCATATTGCACAGAAAAAAAGGGTAACAGTTGGCACTTTCCACTTTTTATAGTGTTTAAATCTCACGTTTCATAAAAGACAGAAAACCAAGCTTTTAAATATTGCATCTAATGGCAATTGTCTTTTTAAAATAGTATTTCTTTGCCCTATTATTAGCCTTTTTTTTCTTAAAAATATTTTCATTTACGTACATAATGTCATTACAAACATACATTAACATATTACATACAGATGTTTTATTTTCTATTTTAAATAAGCTTTTGACTCAAAAGTGACATTTATTTGGAGGCCTATACCACTATATATATACGAATCTACATATTAAATAATACAATAATCCCTCATTTGCATTGCATATATAAAAAATATTTTAAATGCATTAATGTAACAGTTTAATTTAATTTAAATCCTGCCGTATCTGCCCTTAAAGACGTCTTACAGTAAGTGACTGTCTGAAAACACCGTCCTGTGGGTTTAATAAAGCATCTGTTGTTCTGACATTCAGACTTCAACCATCTTGTGTCTTCTCTCTCTCTCTAAATGGACGGTTGTGTTTGCAGTTCATCAGAGCACCACTAGATAGCAGAAGCATCCCATCAGAAACCAGCCTGACATGGTTACATAAAAGCGCCTTGGGTTCTGCAAATAGAATCAACACAAGACACTTTTTTCATTCTGAGCCTCGACTGTGGTGTGTGTGTTACACACATGCTGGAAGGATGCGGATACGAGCCACGCTCGGCGAGGCTAGCTATGATCTGTCTGAGCGTGAGGTCATTGCTGACCGCGTCATGAGTGAAGAACGTCAGCCAGACGTCAGCAGGGCAATTAAATATTCAGATAACGGCGCATGAGCTGAGCGTATTACACGCACAGTCACAGACATCAATAAGCGTTATGAGCCAATGCATTTATAGGAATTAATAAATAGAAGAAGATCCTGCCTCCTTAATCTCACTGTGGTGCTTGTATTTCTGTCAGCATGCTCAACAAGCTCTGAATATATGAACCGAGATATTATGTAACATCTGCAAACCTCAATTATTGCATGAGCAGCTCAAAGCACAAGTGCATACAAATGTGGTCCACATGACAACAGGAAGTAGTTTCTCAGAAGGGAAAAGGCTCAGCTGCATCCACCGAACAGATTACATTCACATCGTCGAGAAATTACACGCATGTATTGATGGAGCGTGGACTGTAAACCTGGGTTCATAACAGCCAAAGATGCAGCAGGAAACCTGTGAAGTCAGTTTAAGGCAGAATTAAAACACATGGCTTTCAGATTATTCCCTGGCCGGCCTAAATCGTCACCGGTGCATGAGCCCTGCATAAACCGGCGCCCATGTGTGCAAAACATAAATATGGGTTTTGGTTTGTTGAAAAATTCAAGCTTTTGTGCATTGCATTGGTGTCTCTGTGCATGAGGAAGCACGGCGTGCCGGACTGTGCTGTGTGTGTGTGTACTTCATGCGCTGGGGCAGCCGTGTTCCCTGGATCTGACAGAAGGAGAGATACACGTGTCTCGGAGACCACGACACTCTCTGATCCGCTGCTCCCGATAGGACGGGGGGAGCCGCTCGAGCTGCCGCGCGCGGAGGTGAGGGGAGGGCGCCAGTGTTCCCCTCAGGACATGCAAGGTGTACCTGGTAAATTGAGAGAAAAAACATAACGCTGAGGATACTGCATTTGAAACCCTGTGTTCATGTATGACATCTAAACTGATGCGATGCTACAGTATTTAGGGCTGGTATTGAGACAAATTGGATTCGCTTTCGATTCACACGCTTGCATTTTGATTCAGATTCAATCCTGAGTCAATTCAATATTGATTAATTTGGATATATAAGCAATCAGATATAATTCATGTAATTTTTTTCCCCAAGGAAAATAATCTGCAAACTATACAATAAACCCTGTCAGCTGGTTTTAAAGTAAATTGCACACAAGACCATTTTTATCACACACATATACACATACACACAAATGTATAAAAAAAATATATATATAATTATCTTTCTAACATTTAAACAGTGGACAAATCTAAACAGCAACATGTTTAGAGTTATTCATCTAATATTTATGTTTTCATTTATTTCAATTTATTTCAGATTAGAATTTTTTTTTTCAATAGTTCAAGTTTGAGTTGACTATAATAACCCTGCTACCATTCAGAAGTTCGGGGTGGGTAAAATTTATTATAATAACTTTTAAATTATATATAATCATGTTTCTACTCCAGTTCGTCCACTTTGTTTAAATATTAACATTTAAACAGTGAATATCATAATTTGCTCTCAAACATACATTAAATATTAAAGAACAGATAAAGTAAACATATAATGAATATGTAATATAGTGCATATATTTAGCAAAATGCTCCTTTTTACAGTTAATTTTTCAAGCTAACTATAAATTTATGGTCAGTTGATTGGCTTTTCTGAGGTAAATGTGACATTATGTGTTTAGCTTTATTGACGTCTTTCCGCAGTTAAAACACTGACTGAGGGATTATATGAGACTTTATATTTTTTGGTAAGTTGTTCTGTTTCTTTCAACATAACTTCTGATGTTCATTCATGTTTATTTTGTGCAGTAACTGGTAGTAAAGTGGAAGAGATGATCGTTTCACGTGCGCTTCACGCTGCCGCTTGAACAGAAGCAGTTACAGGCAGCTTATCTGTCACTCCACATTAAAGAGTGTCAAGCATTTATTGTTTGAATTTCGCAATAAAACTGACAGAATCTGAGTGTGTGTGTGTTACACACATGCTGGAAGGATGCGGATACGAGCCACGCTCGGCGAGGCTAGCTATGATCTGTCTGAGCGTGAGGTCATTGCTGACCGCATCATGAGTGAAGAACGTCAGCCAGACGTCAGCAGGGCAATTAAATATTCAGATAACGGCGCATGAGCTGAGCGTATTACACGCACAGTCACAGACATCAACAAGCGTTATGAGCCTATGCATTTATAGGAATTAATAAATAGAAGAAGATCCAGCCTCCTTAATCTCACTGTGGTGCTTGTATTTCTGTCAGCATGCTCAACAAGCTCTGAATATATGAACCGAGATATTATGTAACATCTGCAAACCTCAATTATTGCATGAGCAGCTCAAAGCACAAGTGCATACAAATGTGGTCCACATGACAACAGGAAGTAGTTTCTCAGAAGGGAAAAGGCTCAGCTGCATCCACCGAACAGATTATATTCACATCGTCGAGAAATTACATGCAGAATCTGAGAATTGAGACTTTGTTTCATATCAAAGGTAACAAAGCACAAAGCTTATTGCGATTTAATGGATGAGGCGGATTACAAAAAATGTTTCATTAAGTTTTCTTCACGCATCAACTCAAAACAGCATTGAACGATTCTTAGGATTTAAAGGGATAGTTCACCCAAAAATGAAAATCAAGTCATAATTTACTCACCCTGTGTTGTTCTAATGCCATGTGCCGTTCTTTCTTTTTCAGACCACAAAAGCAAATTTTAGAACAACACAAGGATGAATAAATGACTTCATTTTTATTTTTGGGTGAACTATCCCTTTAAGAATTGATATTGGTTCATTAAAATGAGTCGATTAAAATCGAGGAATCAATATTTTCGACCCAGCCCTAATGCTGCACATAATGGTAGCGCTTAACTCCGGTTACCTTGGCAGTAAAGCAACAACCGTTGTTAAAATGCAGACGAGGTAGAACATGGGGTCAGCCATTTGTTTGTGCATGATCCAGTAGGGGTCAGACGGAGGGTTGCAGCTGATGCAGATGGCGCTGTAGGCCAGAGTCACGACGAAGTACAGCAGCACACTGCCGATCATGATCACCCAATGCACCACCGTCTGCACGTCAAACAGAAAGAGGGCATTTCAGGAAAAACACTGACATTCTGAGAATCATTTAGACATGCTGTAAACTTAAAAGACCTCTAAAGAGTAAAAAAAATAATAACATTTAGCAAATTCTTGGAACAGTCAAATATTAACGCACCCACTTTTGTCATAAAATGCCTAAAGACTTGCCACCCAGTCAAAGTAACGTCAGAAGAAATAAGTAGGTTAGATATGATTGTTAAACACTAGGAGATTTACTGAGAAAATGTATTGTAATTTATTGTTCAGTGTTATTTTAGTATTATTATTAATAATATACTCAGTTTTTATTAATATTTTGAATAAGCTGCAACTTTTACATTGTTTTAATTTTAGTTTAATTTTTAGTAATTTTGTTAGTCATTTTTAATAGTTTTTCTTTTTTTTACTTTATTTTTATTTCAATTTTGGTCTTCATTTCTATTTATTTTAAGTTAGTTATTTTATTGCTTCAACGTAAACTTATCTGAGTTAGTTGCCAAGGCTACATGTCTAACTGTTTAGTTTTTCATCTTATATTTATGTTTTATGTCATATTTATTTCAGATTAGCGAGAATGTTTTTAATAGTTTAAATTAAGTAATAGTTTAACTATAATAACCCTGCTACCATTCAAACGTTTGGGGTTTGTAAAATTTTTGAAAGCAGTCTCTTAAGTTTCACCATTATGCATTAATTATATCAAATCTACATTAAAAACTGAAAATTGTTAAAATATTATTACAATTTAAAATAGCTGTTTTCTATGTGAATATCTGTTAAAATGTAATTTATTTCTGTGATATGCAGCTGAATTTTCAGCATCATTACTCCAGTCTTCAGTGTCACATGATCCTTCAGAAATCATAATAATATGCTGCTAAAAGAAACATTTCTTATGCTTAATATTTTGTGAATTGTCTTTACTGTCACTTTTGATCAATTAATTGCATCCTTGCTTAATAAAAGTATTGTTTTCTTCTTGAATGTATTCTGTGGATGTTAATCAGTAAAGACAGTAAATCTGAGCTGATCTGCGTGTGGTTGTGTTGTACAGTGATGAAGCGGACAGTAAACTCACCCAGCTCTTGATCTCAATGGCCAGATGCAGGATGATGGTGAAAAGAGACACTGTGTTCATGGGAGTGCCGAATGCGAATATACCGATGTCTGAACCGCTGTACGTCTTGAGACAGTAAAAGCAGTGATCAGAAAACAGCTTACTCCGAAACACATGACTCAGAAACAGACTGAATAGATGTTCTTACCCAGTATGGAATAAAGAAGCACACTAGACTCTGATAGAAAGCATCGAGAATCGTGATCCAAAACGTTGAACGCCTGTAGCCCTGTAATCAAACATTCACATGTATTACAAGAAATGCACTTTGTAATAATACCCGTGGCTCCTGACAACATACTGAGGTCTTATGAAGCGAAACGATCGGTCTGTGCAAGAAACTGAACATTATTTATAACATTATTATCTGTGAGTCTCAGGCAAACGGTCCAGAGTGATGTCCGGTTCACATACGAATCATTCTGATCTCAAAGTAAGTCTGATTTTGTGGTGGCTGTGTTTTAAAATTAAATTATTATAATCTTCAAGTGATGAAGGATTTTGAAAGTGACAGTAATAATCAGTGTTGAATACTACTGTAAGGTTAACCCTGCCTGCTTTACATGTTTGAAAATGATTAATAGTTGAAAAGTAATCAACTGAAATTTAGAAAAGTAATCAAAATGTAATCAAATGTAATCAGTTACATTACTTTAATAAAGTCATTGAAATAGTTACACTACTTATTACATTTTAGACAGGGTAACTTGTAATCTGTAACCTATTACATTTACAAAGTAACCTTCCCAACACTGTATAATTGTGAATACATTACGTCATTGCATGATTACGTAAACAAACTAGTGAACTGAACAAGTTCATTGAAATGAACTGTCTGAAAGAACAGGTTTGTGGAAGAGAATCTCTGGATTACAGGCAATAATGTTGTAAATAATGTTCAGTTCGCTTCATAAGACCTCAATATATCATCAGGAGCCACGGGTATTAATTTTGCGCCACCTGATATGCTTTTTTTTGTTCACAAAAATGAGCATCCGCTGACTTGCATTTAATGAATCACCAAGGACCACGGTTTCAGCTAAAAATCTCCTGTTCAAGACAATAAAAGTCCCCTACGTCCTGGATGGCCTGATGGTGAGTAAATTAACAACACATTTTCATTTTTGTGTGAACTATACCTTTAAATGTGAGGCAAAACCAACATTTTGGAATTCACCCCTTTTTTAAAATGACCAAATGTCTTGCATAGCAATTATAGTCAAACTGTGATATTTATAGAAACTACAGGTTTCTATGGTTTCTCTGGAAGCCCCCTAGTTACCATGGTTAGGTACTTGTAACCATGGTTTCTATAAAACAAATTATGGTATCCGTTTTGAAAATAGCAGCTGAATGCATTTCTAAACTATAACTACAACTGCCATAGTTGAATGAATATGGTCCTCATTTTTAATAGAAACCTAACAACAACATCTTGGTTAGGTTATCTCAGCTTGAGTCATAGGTGACAGCAGGATTGCTCACCTCTGAGTGCTGTCCTCTCTTATAGAGCTCAGGCAGGCTCAGTAACGTGGAGTCTGACACCTCTTTGTCCATGATCCCAAACATGATGGGAGGAGCAGAGGTGAAGAACAGGTTGAAAAATATCATGAGCCAGTAGTCGATCATGGCTGTGGCGGAGAAGCCGCAGAAGAACTGATACCAGAACAGCAGATTCACATACGCCTGAGTGAGACGACACAGGTTAGTTAGTGAGTCATCAGAGTTCATCAAATGTGTTTTTAAGTGTTATAACTGTTGGAACAGAAAACAAGAGAATACAATTCAAAAAATTAAATAATGAGTGTTTACAGTGTTCACTACCATTCAAAATCTCAAGTGTGCACCAAGACTGCATTGATTTGATCCAAAATACAGTAATATTGTGAAATATTATTACAATTTAAAATAACTGTTCTGTTTTCGTATCTTTAAAAAAGTAATGTATTCCTGTGATGACAAAGCTGAATCTTCAGCATCATTACTCCAGTCTGAAAACAGTTGTGCTGCTTTGTATTTTTGTAGAAACTGTGATACCATTTCCACCACTGAACAAAACCTAAAATAAAATGTAATTGTGACTTTTTATCTCACAGATCTGCCTTTTTTCTCAAAAGTGCATCATATAAACTCTGACTTTTGTCTTGCAGTTCTGACATATTTTCTTGCAGAACTGTGAGACATAAACTTACAATTATGATTACAATTATAATTATTACAATTATCATAAAGTCCAATTTAAAGGGAAAAAATACTATTTTCTTACAACTGCGAATTTATATCCAACAATTTTAGAAAAAAGTCAGAATTGTAAAGTTGCAGTTACCTCATTTAATTTTTATTCAGTGGTGGAAACAATTTCCATAACAATTGAATATGTCCTTTCTGAATTAAAGAATTATTTCTATAAATACTAGAAATACTTTTTGAACAGCAGTGTGGTTACAATTATTTCTTGACATGTTGGCAACACTTTGATTCATCTGTAAGGAAACAATACAAATACATCAGCTGCTTATCATTGTCCTCTTTTTAGAGCTGCTTTACAAAACTGAATTTTGTTTGTATTACCGAATCATTATTTTCCCGTTTAACACTGTAAAGCTGCTTTGACAATCTGTATTGTATAAAGCGCTATAGAAATAAAGGTGACTTAAACAATAGAGCCAGAAACATGTTCTGAAGATACATACATAATTGGTGCTTGTTTGTGAAAAACTCAATATGTTTGGATGTTGCAAAGATGTTAGTATGAGTTTTCTAAGGTGTTGAGTGTGATAGAAATCTCACATTCAATGTAACAAAATTGGTTGCCATGGTGATAATTACCACATTCTTGTAGAAGAAATAGATGACCATGTTAGCCAATCTGGAGTAGCACCAGTGTCCGTGAACCAGCAGCAGTCTTTGCAGGTGTTTGAAGCGTGTGATGGCAAAATCACTGGCCATGACCGCCTGCAGAACACAAACACAACTCAGCATGAAATCAGCATTACTGGTTACACTCATTCTTTATGGTAGAGTCCACTTCAGACATACTACTAACACATGCTGACTGACTCTCATTAGAGTATTAATAGACTGTTAGGTTAGGGTTAGTAGACAGTGCTGGGTTACGTAATCAGATTCTACAAATTAAGTACTTGTTATTACATTATTATATTTCATTTTAAAATATTCATTATCAGATTACAGCTACTTTTTATAGATTACATGATTACATAATTTATAATTACAACACATAATTTATTGATTCTCCCTAATTCTTTTCTCTCTTTTAAATTTTCCTTTCTAAAAATGTTTTTGATATTAAAAAGGAATATATTTTCTCTATTTGCTATATGTTTAATGGTAAATTTAAAATTATGTACTGGCAAAAAAGTAATCTAAAAATACATTACATAAAAAGAGTAACCTAGATTACATTACTAACTAGTTTTCATCATGTAATCTGTAATCAGTAATGGACTACAGTATGTGAGTAATCTACCCAGCTCTGTTAGTAGAATAAGACATATACTTGCAAAGTCACTTATACTCAGTAGAATGTATAAATTGGACTATCAAAATAAAGTGTCATCTTCTTTTTTAACAGAATGTTGAAATGTTTATTAAAAATGATTTATCTGTGAACATCATATTTTATAAAAAAACATGGCTGGAAATCTTTCCCCTCCCCCAATTCCTGATAGGACAAAATCAAGCATTTTTCTTGTTCAAAAAGCAGTTTCATTCAGATACGTGTCTCAATGTGGAAGGAAAACAGTCACAATTTCCTTTTCATGCCGACTTAAACACACCTGATCCAGACAATCAGAAAACACTTGAAAAATTTAGATACATTTACATTACATTTATGCATTTAGCAGACACTTTTATCCAAAGCGACTTACATTGCATTCAAGTTACAGTTTTACATTATATCAGCTCTACATAATTGCAGACAAAATACAGACACAAACCTGCATCCCCTCTTGTCCAGAAACTCCAATGCCGACGTCTGCAGCTTGTATCATGTTCACATCATTGGCGCCGTCACCTGAATCGACACAGATCATAATGCATCGCAACAGAAAACCAATGCACTTCACAGACCAGACCTGCACAAAAGTAATCATATAAATGATTTCAGAAAGCCCTCCGCCTCAACTCAAAGGTTTCATTACCTACGGCGAGGGTCATGACCCTCAGTTTCTGCCGAATGAGTTTAACCACAGCGCTCTTCTGCAGCGGCGTCACTCGACAGCAGAGCACGGCACGGCAGTGTTTGCAGAGCTCCACAAACTGCTCCACCAGCTCGTCTGACATGGCCATGCTCAGAGTCTGCCCGTCGATCACCAGCCCGATACTGGGCTCCATCAGCGGCCCATCAAACCCTGAGATATAACCTGCTCCGGGTGACAGCGTGCTCCGCCGCAGCTCTCCCAGTGTGTCTTCCAAACGCATCTTACACACGGACTGCAATATAACACAGACTGTGAGAGTATTTACTTACAAAACTGTGTCACATTCATATGTTTGTTGCATTCATCTGCTTTTACATGATAATGAATGTAATAAACAGGTAATAAAACCATTCAAAAGCATGGGGGTGGTAAGATTTTTTGATGTTTTATGCTCGCCAAGGCTACATTACAAATATAGTAAAAACTGTGATATATTATTAGAATTTAAAATAGATGTTTTCTATGTGAATATCTATTAAACTGTAATTTATTTCTGTGATCAAAGCTGAATTTTCAGCATCATTCCTTCAGGTGTTACACAATCCTTCAGAAATCATTCTAATATACTGATTTCTGCTCATTTCTGATTATTATCAATGTTGAAAACAGTTGTGCTGCCCAATATTTTTGTGGAAACTGATACATTTTATTTTTCAGGATTCACAGATGAATAGAAAGTTAAAAAGACCAGCATTTATTTGAAATAGAAATCTTTTGTAACGTTATAAATGCATTTACTGTCAAGTTTGCTCAATTTAATTTGACCTCGCTGAGTAAAAGTATTAATTTCTTTGGTTACACTTTATTTTGATATTTGTCCACTTTAGACATTCTACTAACTATAAGTAACTTTGCAACTACAAGTCACCTAATTCTCATTAACAACTACATGTCCACTAACTCTCAGAGTAGACTGTTAGGGTAGGTTTAGGGTTAGTAGAATAAGTTGACATATACTTGCAACCCCATCAAAATAAAGTGTTAGCAGATATTAAGCAGACAGTCTACTAATAATCTAATGACTGCTAGTTCAAATGTAGTTGCAAGGTTACTTGCTGAATGTTTAAAGTGCACTATCAAAATAAAGTGTTACCATTGTTTTCTTAAAAAAAAGTCCTATCAACTCCAAACTTTTGAACAGTCACATACCTACCATTTAATTGATTCTTTCTCCATGCATTTTTAGTCTAAATGAATATTAGAGATAACAGAATAACATTGTAGACAAGACAAAAACATCACAGTTGTTCTAAGCCACTGAGCTTCCATCTAAGCTGTGATGTCAGTAAGTCATTTCCCAACATGCATTTAGTTTGCGGTGAAGATCAACTGCTGCCTCTTTATCACAAGTGTATTGTGGCACATGACGTCACATCAAGCATTTCATATCTGATCCTAAATCAAATTACATGAATGCACGTTATCTTGCAATGACAGCATGATCTAATTAATCTAATTAAAGACATCACTTGTCATGAAGTCACATCCACCCACATGCACATACTTTACATTCTGGCACTGCTGTATGTTTTAACATGACTGGTTTGAGGATATATCTAGGTTATGACTAAATGAAATTTCAGTTGTTGCCCATTTCACTATGTTACATAAATGGCTTATGATTCTCTCATTTCCACACAGCTTTCTATTTAGGGAATAAACTAAGATATAAGATGGTGATAAATGATCTTATACCTCATGAAAAACTAGGACAACAGAAAGCGAAGGTTTTAGATGCACAAGATGAGGCATTTCATAAACTGTGTGTAAAACAATATACGAGGAAGTCTTGGGGAAGAGATTTAATGTTGAAATGAAACTAGAACGGTTTCCTGCCCTCCTCAGAAGTGTGAAAATGAGATTACAGAGCCATTCAGAACGGTGAACGCACTTTTTCTCAGCGCTCTTAAACACTGAAACTGTGTAACACTGATGCCTCTGTTGTCCCAGATAAACCAATCAACCCTTTTCCTTTAGTGCGGGAATCCCAAACAACATGTGCAGCACGTGACAAATACACAACATGCTCTTGAGATCTGTGACCCGGCTGATCCTGCTGGAAAGAGCCGCTTTAACTATACTAATGTACAGCGGTGGTATTATAGTGCCACGTAAAATAAAAAATACATCTACCATTACGAGATTAAAGTCATAGTGTTTTGAAAATAAAGCCAAAATTATTAGAATATTTTGAGAATAAATAAATAGCATTATGGGATTAAAATAGTAATATTTTGAGAATAAATAAGTAGCATTAGAGATTAAAATAGTAATATTTTGAGAATAAATAAGTAGCATTATGAGATTAAAATAGTAATATTTTGAGAATAAATAAGTAGCATTATGAGATTAAAATAGTAATATTTTGAGAATAAATAAGTAGCATTATGAGATTAAAATAGTAATATTTTGAGAATAAAGTCGTAGTATTATGAGATTAAATTTGGAATATTTTGAAAACAAATATGTAGCATTATGAGATTAAAATCTTAATTTTTGAGAATAAAATTGTAGTAATATGAGATTAAAGTCATAATATTTCAAAAATAAATAGTAGTATTATGAGATTAAATTCATAATATTTTGAGAATAAAGTCATAGCATTATGAGATTAAAGTTGTAATATTTTGAGAATAAAGAAGTATATTGTGTGAAAAAAGTTAATTAAAGTGAAAATTCCTCCTAATACACACACACACAAAACATTTGTGGCATCCAACCTTTCATTTTTCTCATGTATTTAACATTAAAAACCATAATAAAAGGTTGAAATGGGCTCTAACTTGTTTTTTATTCTCAATACAATGAATTATGACTTTATTCTCATCATTTTGGCTTTACTCTCCAAACATTAGGAATTGAATATTTTCCGTGGCACTAAAGCTCTGTTACAGGAATGCGATGTGTTCTGATGAAGCTGCTTCATCATGAGTTAGTTGTCAGTGAAGTACCTTCTTGCTGGTGCTGAAGGTGAACACCAGGTCCTCGTGCTCCAGCAGCTTGCAGGAGTATGCGATGTTGATGGCCGTCTCGGGTTTGTCCCCCGTCAGAACCCACACCTGCATGCCAGCCCGTCTCAGAGCCGTGATGGTTTCTGGGACACTTTCTTGGAGACGGTCCTCAATGCCGGTGGCCCCTGTGGGAGACTCCAGAAGGTCAGATTACATTTCATGTCACCAAACTGACTTTGAATGTTATCTGGATGATTACACTCTTAAAAATGAAGAGTCTTTACTGCCACTTATGATTCTGTGAAGAACAATTAACATTAAGTGAACATTTCCATTGTTTAAAAGGTTCTTATGTCATCTCATTTCTGCCATGGGATAAAAAAAAGATAACTGTGCCTTTTTATTCACAATTCTGAGACCGAAGTCAGAATTACAAATTATAAACTCAGAATTGTGAGATATTAAATTTCTGGAAAAATTCTGAAAGAAAAAAAAAATTGCAAGATGTAAACTCACAATTGTGAGAAAAAAAGTCAGACTAAATAAAAGGTCACTGTTATCTTTTTTACTTTTTATACCATGATATAAAACAGAATTGTGAAATGTAAATTCAGAATTCAGAGAAAAAAGTCAAAATTGCAAGATGTAAGTTCTGACTTCTAGGGAAAAAGTCAGAAATGAGAGATATAATTCACATTTATGAGAAAAAAGTCCTATTACCTTTATTTTTAATGTATATATATATATATATATATATATATATATATATATATATACCATAGCATAAAAAAAATAATTGTGAAATGTAAACTCAGAATTCACAGATGTGAGATGTACACTCAATTATGGGATACTGTATAAAAAAATGTAAAATAAAAAGTTGCCACTAACTTTTAGATGTTTTATTCCATGGAAAACAATAAATAAAATTACATTTGCAAGATGTAAACTTTGATTTACTGATGAAGTCAGTATTGTGAGATAAAAAGTTGCTGATTTTTTTAGAGATAAAAGTAAAAATGGCAAGATGTAAATTCTGAATTCTAGGGAAAAAGTCAGAAATGAGAGACATAAACTCATGTTTGTGAGTAAAAAGTGCTGTTGCCATTTTTTATACCATGGCAGAAACATTAAAACAGAATTGCAAAATGTAAACTCAGAAATCAGAGAAAAAAAACAGAATTGTGGGAAAACAAATCTGAATAGTGAGATAAAAAGTTGCAATTACTTTTTTTATTTTTTTTATTCAGTGTCAGAGAAAAAAAAACAGAATTGCAAGATATAAACTCAGAATTCAGAGGAAAAAAAGTCTTAATCACCTTTATTACGTGACAGAAACATGCTTCCATAGGTTCTTTACAGTGAAAAAAAGAATAGAACCTTGTTTCTTTTCTTTTTTTCTTAACATGTTTCTCACACTAAGAAAAAATGGTTCTTGTATGAACTATTCCCTGAAAGGTTTTCTGGGAAACCCAAAGTGATTCTTCTATGGTCTTTATTTTTAAGAGTGAAGTGAGCGCAGACTGTACCCAGCAGAGTGAAGCTGTTCTCGATGAAGGATGCGGTTTCCATCAGACGCTCTTCTCTCTCATCCATGGCTGACAGCGCCTCCTGTCTGACCGCAGACCAGGCCCTGAACTCCTGCTGACCGATAACCTTCAGAGAAAAACACACCGCTTTCATCAGCTGCTCAGCTGCTCACTGAGTCGTACTACAACACTTTACACTAAACTTATACCTTCTTAGCAAAGCACAGCGTCCGTAATCCATTCCTGGCGTACATGTCCAGGTCTTTTTGAGTTTTTACAGCAAGTTGCTTCGCCTCAATATCCACTTGTGTCACATCTGTGAAAAACAAACCACGCATACATTCAAATCTGCCACGGTGACTGTATTTCAATCACATTTCATTTCAATGTCAGAAACCTAAATTTGAGCCTGTTCCTTTGCTTTTCTGAGCTATCGTATGACTTCAGAAGACTTGGAATAAAGTGCACAAGTCATCTGGATCATTATACTTTTCATCATACTTTCATGTGGATTTTGGAGATTGTCATTCACAATCAGCATCTTTTTATTTTTTACCCATCTCTACTTTTGTTCAATGAAAAAAAATGTTTAAATAAAACAAGCTAATTATTTTAAAACATCTCCATTTTTGTTCAATTAAAAAGAGATACATTTTTTAGAAATTTCAAAAGCATTTTCTGTAATTAAGCTATATTTGAAAGAAAGGTAAAAAGAGGTATTTTTTTATTAAATAAATAAGTAAACTGCTAATATTATAAGCTCATTTATTTTCAATTATTTGTGCTTATATTAAAATTGCTTTAGACAAATAAATAAATAAATAAATTCTAGTTTCAAAACAGGGACATGACAAAATATCTATGTAACTGTTTTTTTTTTTAAAGAAATATATACTTTTATTCAACAAGTACACATTTAATTGATAAAAAAGTTTATAACATTTATGTTACAAAAACTTCTATTTTAAATAAATGCTTTTCCGTCATATTCATATGAATCCTGAAAAAAAAATGTATCACGGTTTCCACAAAAATATTGTGCAGCACAACTGTTTTCAACATTGATAATAATCAGAAATCAGCAGTAAATCAGCATATTAGAATGATTTCTGAAGATCATGTGACACTGACGACTGGAGTAATGATGCTGAAAATTACAAGAATAAATGACATTTTACTACATATTCACATAGACAACCGTTATTTTACATTCTAATAATATTTCACAATATTCCTGTATTTTTGATTAAATAAACGCAGCCTCACTGACCCCAATCCTTTGATTGGTGCACGCTGGTTCATGTTTTTGATGCTCACCTGAGAAAACATTCTCCAGTCTCTCCATGACGGCTGAATCAGCTCCTTTGGTATACATGATGATTTCACTGGTGTGTGGATGTCGTACGATGATGGACATCCTCCTCCTCGTGGAGTCAAAGGTCAGGACGTCCAGCACCTCAAACCTCAGCAGCGCGTCATTGGGCAGCTTGACAGTCACATAATGAGGGGTGCGCTCCACCATGGTGAACCCATAAGCCTTTGCTGCGTGAATGAGAGCGGCCTCATCTGGACTGTGGGCCTCGTAACACACCTCCTCCGACCCAGACAGACCGCTTTTAACCTTCTGCCCCGTGACGTCTGAGACCTGTGAGCTGTGAAACACGCCGGGCTCGTCTTCATCTGTGAGCGTCTCCCCTCCTCTCTTGAAGAACTTCATGGAGGTGGAAAGTTTTCCCAGAGAAGGCTTTCTAAACCACTGCTGCATCTTATGAAAGGAACCTCCTGAGTATGAGGAGGTACGCCGCCCTTTGACCTGGAAAAATATACATTCATTTGCATGTCAATTTAGCTTGTAGAGTTCACTTATGTCCAAAACGAATGATCAAATCTGTTTAATAGACTTAATGTTGGCAGTCTGTTCAAATTATGAATCATAAACATAAAAAAACATCACTTCACAAGCGCACTGCATTGTGGGATACAGTATCCAGCACAATGGGATCTGTTGTGTACTACTCTTTTTGACAAATACACTTGGTATTCTATGCAAACTGACCATTTCCATTCGGTGCTCAGTATGCATGCTACAGAAATAGTATGCAATATTATGCATGCTTTTTGAACACAGCCTAAGTCTTTCTTAACACTGTATGAATATTGTTTTTCAGCAACGATGCATCAAATCGATCTGACTGACAGACATTTACATTTTACAAAACATTTCTATTTCAAATAAATGCTGTTCCTTTGAACTTTCTCTTCAACAATTATCCTTAAAACTATATCGTGATAATAATTGATCATTATTAAGAAGAATAAATGTTTCGTGAGCAGCAAATATTCATATTAGAAGATTCTGAAGATCTGTGATTTCAAAATTAATACAAAATTTTATTTAAATAAACTTTGTTCTTTGAAATTTTATTAACAATTATCTTTAAACTTATTGTATAAATTGATCATTAAAGAACATAAATTTCGTGATGAATATTAAATGTATTTGTACAAATACATGTTGTATTTATGAAAATGTAATTTGCAATATGTACTAATAATACATAAATTACATTCTAATATTTGAAATATTATTAAAATGTAGTGTTTTTACTGTATTTTTAGTCAAATATGCATAGCAAAAATCTTACTGACCCAAACGTTTGTACAGTAGTGTACATATTGTTATTTTATATACATAAGTCACAAACTATTTGTAAATAATGGTAGAAGTTGAATTTAATAGCATTATATGGATATATATATATTTTTTAAATAACATGTAAAAACCCAATTCTGAAATGAATTGTTAAATCAGATTTTTTGTACAACTGTGTGTTCGGTTAATTATGATAAACCTGAAATATTGCAAATATTGAAACGGAGCCCATGTTTCTGCATAATGCTCTTAAATACACTAATAATCTGAAACACAAAAGTTACTTTAAATTCTAATAATATTTCACAATATTACTGTTTTTACTGTATTTTTAAATGAAATACAAAAATCTTACTGACCCCAAACTTTTGAACAGTAGTGTACGTATCGGTTAATAGTCCACTTTTGTTAAATGTAGCCATAGAGGTTGTATTTAACCAATATATTTAACTAATATTTATTTAAAACGTTACTTTAAATTCTAATAATATTTTACAATATTACTGTTTTTACTGTATTTAAAAAAAAACTTACTGACCCCAAACTTTTGAACGGTAGTGTACGTATCGGGTAATAGTCCACTTTTGTTAAATGTAGCCATAGAAGTTGTACTTAATAGCATTATATGGATATTTGATTTTTTTTATTTTAATCATTGGTAAAAACCCAATTCCGAAATGAATCAGTTAGATCAGATTTTCTTGTGTTCGGTCAATTATGATAAACCTGAAATACTGCAAATATTGAAACGGAGCCATGCTCCTGCATAACGCTCTTAAATACACTAATAATGGAGTTCTTCAGGTAGCTACTGTGGATCTGCATACATTGCGGCCGCCTCTTAAGTTGTGATGGACCCAGGGTGATACAATCATGCTCCATTGGTAATCAACTTAATTAATGTTGACCCGATGTCTTTGAACGTCTCAGTGCTACAGGTCTGAGGCCAAATATAATTTCTACCCTGGACAAAGTGCTTCGCTCGGGGTCCTCGAGTGCAATTTGGGAAATTAGCGCTGACCGGCAGTGAAGGATACTCAGCTTCACTAAACTTCTCTCTCACACTCGACTCATTACAGACGCATGTGGGGCGGACTTGGGGGACGACAGATGAAAAATCTAATTGCCTGCGCCAAGTAAGTGCTTGCTGGAGAATTAAAATGTAGTAATTATAAAACATACCACCGGGCTGCGAAGCAAGAGCTGAAGAAGAATTAGTCATGCAGGGGCAGTGGTAAAATATCTCGGGGCAATGAGGTACTCGGTGTGCAAGAGGCATAATTTACATGCCGGACTATTATTGTTATTGTTTTGACATGAGGGCTGTTTTTGAGCATGTCCTCAACCCTCTCGGCTCCAGCGAGGCCAGCGTTCGCTCTCACCCTCTGTCTTTGGGCCGTCGCGGAGGAAACCAGCACGGTGTTGCAGATGGCCAAAGCCAGGAAAAAGTCCAGGTAGGGCCCGGTCTGGATGCTGGCCATCTGACGCTCCACTTCCAGCATCAGCTTCCTGTCTGGAACCACCACCGTTTCCTGTTGGAGGAAATACGACTGCGATTACATCATGCACAATAAGACCATGCGGTTTGTTTCCATAGGTGGAAAATCGCACGACATCGTACGACAACAAAAGGCACGACGTCACTTGAAGAGGCAGCGGGGCACGAGACAATCTGTACAGTATCAGTAGCCCATGTTTAATGCACCCCGGCGGCCCCATATGTCAACAGATCGAAACAGAGCGGATCCGAGCCAGCATCGCTGTGCTCATAACTGACACCAAACTGCTCGGCCATCTGCGGGGCAGACCGTGAGCACGCAGGAGAGTGGGTCAGGGGCGAGACGTCACAAATGACACATTTCAGCTTCATTCAAATGATTTAATATGCTGTCATTTACAATATTTGATTAGTTTATGGGTTGGGAATCTGAGAGGGTGGCAAAATACAAAATGAGCTTCCCTTGTATCTACTGAATTGCCGTTACACTGCAAAAAAAATATTTTTTCTTAGTATTTTTGTTTAAACATTCTTAAATCAAGATATTAAGTCTTGTTTTCTGAAAAAAAAAAAATCAAAATTTTGTTAGTTTTTGCATAAAACAAGAATAAATATTTGCCAATGGGGTAAGAAAAATAAACTTAATTCAAAGGGAGAGCAAGTTTATTTTTCTTAACCCACTGGCAGATATTTATTCTTGTTTTAAGCAAAAACTAAGAAAAATTTTCAGAAAACAAGACTTAAAGGCATAGTTCACCAAAAATGCTGTCATCATTTACTCATCCTCGTGTCGTTCCAAACCTGTACCTTCTTTATTCTGTTAAACACAAAAGAAGATATTTTGAAGAAACAGTTGGCGGTAGCCATTGACTTATGAAAAAAATATTATGGAAGTCAATGGCTACCGCCAACTGTTTGGTTCCCAACATTACGTTTAACAGATAAAAGAAATACATACAGGTTTGGAACAACATTTAATTATATAAATGATGACAGAAGTTTAATTTTTGGTTGAACTATCCCTTTAATATCTGAAGTCATTTTGCTTCTCAAGTAAATGCATCTTGATTTAAGAATGTTTAGATATCTGTAATGGAAAACAAGACAAAAATACTAAGTAATAAAATAATTTTCAAAATATCCAGTCAATCTTGCAACCCGGGCTCACTGAAAATACGTGACTCTGCCTACATTTCTCAAACCTGAAATATGTAGTTCTGGGTATGTTTTGCATCACTATTTAGGTGACACGACCACAGGAGGTGTTATAAGCGATATCATTTTTTTCTCCATTGCAGATGAATTAAACAGACCAGTGCCTATGGCTACAATTTTGCAATATTATATTTTGTTGCTTGTGGCACACCAGTTTGGAAGTGAAATGTCTGACACTAAAAAGTGTGTTCAATTTTGTCTAAAAGGGACAGTTCACCCAAAAATATATTATTTTTGTCACCATTTGCTCACCCTCAAGTTTTTCCAAACCTGTATGAATTAATTTCTTCTGTTGAACACAGAATAATATATTTTGGAGAATGTTATTAACCAAAAGGTTGACTTCCATACTATTTTTCCCCTACTATGGAAGTTAATGGCTACCATCAACTGTTTGGTTACTAACATTATTCAAAATATCTTCTTTTGTGTTATATTGGTTAATGCAAATATCACAGCAGTTCAGAAATTCAGTCTCCGCTGTATCAGGTGCGCTACAGAGCAAGTTTACTAAATTAGAAAAGCCACACTGGTTACAGTATGTACTGCAAACATCAAAATGTTATTGTTTACAAATCATGCACTATGGTAAAAGTGTTTAGAGGTCAAATAACATACTATTGTGCAAGGAACAGTGTAAAACAAGTAATCGATAATCATAATTTGTGTGAACAGATGTTGGTGTTTTACTGCCTCTAGTGTTCATTTCAGCTGGAAAATGCAGTGAATTGTATGCACAGTTAAGTTTTTTTGGAGTCTGCAAAAATATAGGTAGAGTCACATTTTTCCAATGAGCCTGAAAGAGACTTTTCTTTCAAAACAAATCATCCTGAATTCCTAAACTTCACCCTGAACACACAGATATCAGCGTCTTCTGATATATGATCTTACCAGAGGACTGCTGAAGGCCATGCCACTTTGGGCTCCTGCTGCCACTTTTGATCTGCGCCGATTGGCAGCTGTGACTTGAGTGTTGGCGTGATTTTTGTCCCCTGTGTGGATGTCCTGTAATTCTTCCAGAGGGAAGAGTGGAGGAAGCTTTGTCTGTTGGTAGATAGTGACCTCCTCCTCTTCATTTGCTCCACTGACGACCGCCAAACGAGCAGCTGAGGAATGCCAAAAATAACTAATTATACCAATTTACAGCAAACTAAAGTAAAACATTTAACAAAAAAAAAAGGAAATATATAGTATAAAAATAAATAAATGAATAAAAAACGAATAAATTAATTAATATAAAAAAAAAAAAAATGGGGCGAGATTTACTAAACAGGGCAAATTAGCGTTAGAGCGCAATTCCATAAATGCACCAATGGGAAAAATTCTGTGTGTGATTTACTAACAATGTGCACATTAAAGAACACAGATCCAGCCAGATCATTTCTATAATGACCAGCGTAATCTACCAAGAGCAGTGCAAATCACCACCTGCTTTTACTGCCTTTGGGGGAAATAATGGTGAAATAATGGTGCAAATGTAATTTGACAAGCGCAAACGTTAGTAAATCGTGTTGCGTGATTTATTTAAAATGCCCCTATTATGAATGAAAGGTTCATATTTTGGTTTTGGGAGTTCCCAACAACAGGTTGACATGCATGCAAGGTCAAAAAATTCTGAGTCGACTCTTTCTTTTGAGAGACAATAACTTTATACACGGTGCACTTTCAGATTTACAACTTTGCAGGATGTTTTCATTCACTTAGAGCTGTGTTACACACTGCATGAAAGGTGATTTTCAAAAATCCATAACAGGGGCACTTTATTTACTGTCCTCCCATAACTTTTGCGTCTGAAAGGGAAACTCCTACAGATGCATATTCAAGAAGGTCAGGCGCAAAAATAACTGTGTCCATGCCTTTTCATTGCTAATTCTTCACTGTGCGTCTTTAGTAAAACCTGACAGTACCATTTTAACGCCAAAAGATGGTTTGCACTGGCGCAAGCTGTTACTAAATCTGGCCCTTGAATTCAAACTATTTAAGTTTCAAATTTCAAAAATTGTTACATTTTTGTTTCAAAAAGCAAAATTGTAATAAAGCAGAATAGAAGAGATGAATAAATGTAAAATTTTTCCAGGGAAAGCAAGAGCTGATGAAATGTAAAACTGTAACTTAAAATGCAATGTAAGTCGCTTTGGATAAAAGCGTCTGCCAAATGCATAAATGTAAATGTAAAATATTTAAAAGCTTATATAATAATAATAATCATCTTTCCAAACGTACCATTCTCCTCATGACAGTATTCAGTCCCCATGATGGTGCAGCGTCTGAACACCATCTTGTTTTCTGTGAGCGTCCCTGTCTTATCTGAGAAGACGTACTGGATCTGTCCCAAGTCCTCAGTGATGTTCAAAGCACGACACTGAACCCGACTGTCCAGCTCCTCGTCGTACAGTTCCACATCCTGAGTGATGAAGAAGATCTGCCCCATCTTCACCAGCTCAATGGACAGGTACAAGGAAATGGGGATCATCACCTGGAGAGAAAGTCCTGGAAATATTAGTGTTAGGTGCCAGATACACATCTGCAATCTCAGTCTTTGTCACTTTCCATGAACGGGGTACAATATAAAGCTCATTCTTGATCAACAAACGGGCTGTGAAAAGAGCTGCTTAACCTTCAGAAGGCGAAACTAAATATTACATAAACTATTTTATTTTGAGGTTGGCTATTTTTGCAATTTTAATACAATTTTGGACATCTAAATACAAGTTTAAAATGATATATGTGAGATGCAATGTAAATAAATAAATAAGTCAGTGTTGCAAACTTAGATGTCAAAATTAAGATGTCACAAAGTTGGAGCCTGCTAGCTAGGAATAAAAATATTGGCTGCATTTCTATAAATCAAAGAAAAATATTTGTCTGATCATTGTTTCTTATAGAAACTCGAGTGTCGCTCATTTATTTGAAAATTAATTAAAAAAAATCACATTATTTATTTACTTGTCTTTCCACCATGCAGCAGAAATGGTCCAATTTTACATATGTGTGAAATTTATAAGATTTATTTTATTTTTAATAAAATAAAATCAACAAAAAATAGTGTAATGCGCAAAAAAATGTGCTAACAACAACAACAAGAAAATGTCGTAATGCACAAAAAACATGTGCTAACATGATTTTGTGCAAAAATATGGAACATGTTTTATAATAAATAAATAGATAAATAAATAATAGTACTACAATAACTTGAATATCAAAACTCTGAAATTGTTATATGATTTTTGACATTTTATGCAGTCTAAATGCTCAAGGTCTCTGAGGTGGGACAGGCCAAAAATCAACATTTATAGGGATATTTCACCCAAAAATGAAAATGTTGTCATCATTTATTCACCCTCAGCTTGTTCCAAACCTGTATGAATTTTCTTCTGCTAAACACATATTGTTAGTAAGAATGTGGGTAACCAAACAGTTGTTGGTACCCATTGACTTCCACAGTAAAGAAAAAAATACTATGGAAGTCAATGGCTTTGGCCAACTATACCTACATTCTTAAAATATCTTCTTTGTTGAACAACTTGATGGTGAGTAAGTGATGGCAAAAGATTCATTTTTGATTGAACTATCCCTTTAGGCTAAATGGAGAAATGAAGTTTACAACTAGTTATATTGTACGCTATGATACATTTATGTCAGCATACCCTTTCACTGAAATGTGGCCATTATTTTCACTTAAATGTACTTAACATATGCCTTGTGAGTGACAGATAGTGTACCTGTAGTAAGATGATCATGGTGAAGAACATGTAAAATCCCGCTAGGACTGAAGGAGTGTAATTGCCATTACTGTCAGGGATGATGTATGAGGGCATGCTGGTAAAAGTTTCCAACCAGATCGTATGGCCTGTGAGAAAGAGACATTTACATTCATTAATGACAGTACTGTATTTCAATATAGATATTGCAATAAAGCGTCATTGAACTCGAAGCACAGAGAAAGAGAGAGCGAGATTAATCACAGCTTTCATAAGAGACTGGCGTGTGAGGGAGCTATTCTGGGCGTCTGTAGTGTCCTTCTTTGGCTCACGTCTTACAGAAGGAAAAGAGAGCGTGAGGATTGTGTGAGGTCGAAACAGCACTTTATTCTTTATCTCTGTAGACTGCTGGGAGTTCAGCCGTTCATGATGAAGAACAGACAGGAGCCGAGCCGAGCTTTCTGGAGTTCAGCATCAGAGTGTTATTTAGCAGCTTGTATGTTCAAGTAATCATTCCTCTAGTCTTCAGTGTCACATGATCCTTCAGAAATCACTTAATATTGCTTTTGTGGAAACTGATACATTTTTTCAGGATTCTTTGATAAATGTGACCCTGGACCACAAAACCAGTCTAAGGGTAAATTTTGAAACTGAGATGTATACATCACCTGAAAGCTGAATAAATAATCTTTCCATTGATGTATGGTTTGTTATGATAGGACAATATTTGGCTGAGATACAACTATTTGAAAATCTGGAATCTGAGGGTGCAAAAAAATCTAAATATTGAGAAAATCACCTTTAAAGTTGTTCAAATGAAGTTCTTAGCAATGCATATTACTAATCAAACATTAAGTTTTGATATATTTACGGTAGGAATTTTACAAAATATCTTCATGGAACATGATCTTTACTTAATATCCTAATGATTTTTGGCATAAAAGAAAAATCAATAATTTTGACCCATACAATGTATTGTTGGCTATTGCTACAAATATACCTGTGTTACTTATGACTGCTTTTGTGCTCCAGGGTCACAAACAGCAAGTTCAAAACAGAATTGATTGGAAATAGAAATCTTTTGTACCATTATAAATGTCTTTTCTGTCACTTTTAGATCAACTTAATGCATCCTTGCTGAATAAAAATATAGAACTTTACTTTATTATTAAAGTTTAGGACATTTTTAGAACAACGTAATTTTAACGCATAACCTAATCGTTTAGCACAATGGCTTACATCAAAGTACCATGGTATGCTAGTACTACAGTTCTTTTTAAGGGATATTACTGTAGTGCACTCAGAAAAAAAATTACAAAAGTTGTCACTGTGACGGTACCCTTTCAAAACATGAACCATTTTGGTATTAATATGTACTTTTATAGAGACAGGTCACCCAAAAATGAGATTTCTGTCATCATTTGCTCACCCAAATTTATTACTTCTGTTGAACACAAAAGAAGATATTTTGAAGAATGTTGTTGACCAAACAACTGATGGTAGCCATTGACTTCCATTGTATTTTTTTTCCATACCATGGAAGTCAATGGCTACCGTCAACTGTCTGGTCGCCAACATTCTTCAAAATATCTTCTTTTGTGTTCAACAGAAGAAAGAAACTCACGCAGATTTGGAACGACACGAGAGCAAATGATTACAAAATTTTCATTTTCAGGTGAACTGTCCCTTTAAGATATCAATATGCACCCCTCAGGGATAAATAAGGTACAAAGGAGGTGTACATTTTGAAAGGTGCCTATGTTACAAATGATTAATTACTTTGATAAAACAGTAATTATGTTTAAATAATGTGCATCTCCACAAAATAATGACATGCATGTAATGTAGTATATGTAGTGTATTTTAGTGCATCCCATCATGTGAGCACACAGTACCGTGGAGTGATAAATGTGATGAAATGTAGCTGCGTACACCACTATTCCAGAATCAGAGTGTGATTTTGCAGCTTGTATGTTAAAGTAATGCACTTTGTGCTCAGCGTGTAGTGCGTCTTGAATTATCGAGGGGGTTGTTCCCCGTACTGTACCCAGGGCTCCGATGAGACACATGAAAAATAGAAGAACCACGCAGAAGAGAACATCCGTATTCATCTTCCTCTCGATCTTGCTGCGTTTGTACCTGGGCCCGCTGTTGTTTAACATGGATTTGGTCTCATGTCCTGCAATGAATAAATCATGGCGTAAAAACAAGAACATTTGTAAAATAGCAACATCCATTTAAGCCATGCCATGTGTATAATTTATCAAGAGAGAAACAGTGGGCTACAGAAAACTTCTGTGTGTGATATAATGCACCTATTATAATCAACTAACAGTCACGTGATCGAGTTATAGACAGCTTCATTGATTGTAATGGGAGAGCGTTCTAGTTTGTTGTGTCGCTGTCGGTGGAAATGAGATGTTAAAGACTTAAAACAGAGTCTGGCGGTACAGTATAGCACGGGCTTATTACACTATTAGATGTTACAGTCACAGTATATTAGGCTCTATCGTTACAAATGAGAATCAGGGATGATGAATGAAAAACTAAACAGCTTGCAGATGAGATATGGGGCAACTCAAGAAAAGAATGGGAAAGAAATTAAGAAAGTCAAATAAAATTTAGAATTTGAGGTTGAAGATTTTTAATTGTTATTTAAAAAAAGTGTCTTATTCTCACCAAGCCTGCATTGATTGATTGATACAATTTATGTTAACTATTTAAAATACAGTAAGAACAGCAATATTGTGAAATATTATTATAATTTAAACAAACTGTTTTCTATTTTAATATATTGTAAAATGTAATTTATTCCTGTTATGATAAAGCTGAATTTTGATCTTCAGAAATCACTTAATATTATTTTGTGTGTGTGTGTGTGTGTGTGGAAACTGATACATTTTTTTCAGGATTCTTTGATAAATAGTTCATCCAAAAATGAAAATTCTGTCATCATTTGCTCACTCTCAAGGTTTTCTAAACCTATATTAATTTCTTTCTTCCGTTCAAAACAAAATAAGTTATTTTGAAGAATGTTGTTGACCAAACAACTGATGGTAGCCATTGACTTCCATAGTATTTTTTTTTTCCATACTATGGAAGTCAATGGCTACCGTCAACTGTCTGGTCGCCAACATTCTTCAAAATATCTTCTTTTGTGTTCATCGGAACAACAAAATTAATGCAGGTTTGGAACAACTTGAGAATGAGTAAATTAAAAAAATATTAATTTTTGGTTGAACTGTCCCTTTAAAGTATTAATATCAATATGCACCCTTCAGGGATAAATAAGGTACAAATGTGTACATTTTGAAAAGTGCCTAAAGTATAAAGTTTCAAATGATTAATTACTTTGATAAAAACAATAATTAATTTTAAATGATGTGCATTTCCACAAAATAATAACATGCATGTCATTTAGTATAAGTAGTAAGTATATGTAGTGTATTTTAGTGCATGTGAGCACACAGTACTGTGGAGTGTCAAATGTGGTGATGAAATGTACCTGCGTACACCACTATTCCAGCTGCATCATCAGTATTTCTCACCATGCAGCCGCGCAACAGAAGACTATCGATGCCGAAGCCCGTTCTCCTCTTATCAGGCCTCTCCCTGTGACATCAAACACAGCATCTTCCTTAGTCACCAGAGTAATTACCTCCGTGCATGCCACGTGAGGAACGGGCCGTCTTTGAATGAAGGAGCAGGATAAGAGCTTTATAATGCTTGGGAACATCAGAATCATCTCTCAGCGTTATAACCCAGTTAATATGGCTGCAACGGGACAAAAAAAGGGGCCAAATCTGTTTTCCAGCCTACTTCATGCCCTGGATGTGTGGGGAAATTTGCAATGGATATTTAAAGGAATAGTACTAAAAATAAACATTGGCTTAAAATGTATTCACCCTCAGGCCATCCAAGATGTAGATGAGTTTGTTTCTTCATCAGATTTGGAGAAATGTAGCATTCCATCACTTGCTCAGCAATGGATGCTCTGCAGTGAATGGGTGCCGTCAGAATGAGAGTCCAAACAGCTGATAAAATACATCAAAACAATCCACAAGTAATCCACTCCGCTCCAGTCCATCAGTTAATGTCTTGAGAAGACAAAAACTGAAACAAATCCATCATTAAGGCATTTTAACATTTTAAACGGTCACTTCTGGCCAAAATCTGAGTCCATAATCTATAATAACGCATCCTCCAGTGAAAAAGTCCATCTCCTGTTGTCTCTCACATCAAAATCCAGCCACATATTTGTTTAGAGCTGTTTTGGACTGTTTTGGCTTGTAAACAGTGCTTGATCTGTGCAGATTTCTCTCCTGATTCAGACAATATTTTTTTCACTTGGAGGAAGCATTATGGACTTTTTTATTATTTCATTTTAGCAACGGTTTGAAATTAAAGAAATAGTTCACCCAAAAATAAAAATGCTGTCATCATTTAATCACCATAAAGTTGTTCCAAACCTGTATGAGTTTCTTTGTTCTGTTGAACACGAAACAAGATATTTTTTTAAGATGCTGGTAACCAAAGAGTTGACGGTAGCCATTGACTTCCATAGTATTTTTTGCCATGCTACTGTATATAAGTCAATGGCTACCATCAACTGTTTAGTTACCCACATTCTTTAAAATATCTCTTTCTTTTTTTGAGTTCAACAGAAGAAAAATACTGATGATGACATAACTTAGATTTTTGAGCAAACTGTCCCTTTAAAAATTACTTATGATGGATTTGTTTCTTACAAACACAACATGTTTGTCTTCTCAAGACATTAACTGATGGACTGGAGTGGTGTGGATTACTTGTGGATTATTGTGATGTTTTTATCAGCTGTTTAGACTCTCATTCTGACGGCACCCATTCACTGCAGATGATCTGATACATTTCCAGCAGATTTTTATTTTTTTTGGTGAACTGTTCCTTTAACTCGCTGATGCTGGTGTTTACTACTAAAACCCATTTGTAAGCATTTAGGTAGATGCTACATCCAGGACCTTTGACCCTTTGACCCATTATTTTAGAGGAATGTCCTCTTTAAATGTCGTGTTTATTATTTATAACAACATAAATTCAACATGGCTGATGAAAGTGCTCATGCATCAGCCTCTGAAATATTTACCATGACTTTCTATCGCAGTGGACAGATTGTACCTCTCAGAAGAAAAGTGGTAATGGTTATCTACTTGTTTTTAAGTAAAGAAGAAGCATGATGTAATGCATCAGAGGGTTTAAGCAGTTTCCCTGCTTAGGAATGACAAATGTGAAGGCCAAACAAATGCTGCTCATTGGTGTGGATCTGACAAGAGAGGCAGTCACGATGGAGTCGTGATGTAGTTAATCGTGCATGAAATTGAATGATTTGAGTAAAATTGATTTTAGATACTCACACATAACCTTTGAACAGGTTGAGGTTGTTGTTGGGGTTTTCACACACTACAGTACTGTCAAATGTTTGAGGCTGAAATGGTTCACCCTGAAAGACACGAGAGAAACACATGAAAGGATGGTTTTTTCCTCCTTCTGTATCCTCATTTTTCAAATGACTCAATAATTTGAGCAGACTAACGAGGGCTGTTCAACAAGTACTGCTGCTGACGGTGAAACTACACACAATCATCAACACATGAGCATAATAAACATCAACGAGTCTTTCCTGTACATGTGTTGTGTGTCACTCAGAAGTGTATGACAGGTATGCAAGTGCTTGGGAGTTTGTTAGTGATCTGTTACACAATCACACTTGGCTATCTTTTACACAATCATGGAGTTATGCTTTATGAACTTATGAGTCAGTGGATCTGTATAATGAAACTTCAGTCAAAAACTAAGGCATAAAAACATACAAAAAGGCAAGGATTTAAAAAAAAATATATATATATATAAAGTATATACACTAGTACTTTTCTAAAGTTTTTTTTTTTTTATAAATAATACTTTTATTCTGCATTAATCTATTCAGGATTCGTTGATTCATCTGATCAAAAGTGAAGGCAAAGACATTTATAATGTTACAAAAGATTCTTTTGAACTATCTATTCATCAGTGAATATTGAAAAAGAAAATGTATCAACATTTCAATCAAATATATCAACATTTTCAACATTGATAATCAGAAATGTTTCTTGAACAGCAAATCAGTATATTAGAATGATTTCTGAAGATCATGTGACACTGAAGACTGATGCTGAAAATTCAGCTTTGATCACGGGAATAAAATATATTTAAAATATATTGACATACAGTTAAAATATAATATATTAAAATAGAGCATTTATTTTAAAGGGTAAAACTACTGCACAATAATAGTGTTTTTACTGTATTTTTGATCAAATAAATGCAAACTCTGTGAACATAAGGCTTCAAAAATTCAAAAAAATCTCACTGACCCCAAACTTTTGGTAGTGTATATAAAACAAATTATTCAATATAGTATTTTTTTATTTATTTTTTGGCAGATATATCACATACAGTAAACCTAAACAATAAATCTATTCTTTTTAATAATGGTCTTGGGAGAGTTCAACTAAAATCAAGTTTGTCTTGAAATCTGTTTTGATTTTTTTAACACAAACATTTCTCTTCAAAATATTTTTTATTAATTACTTTAATCTTGGCGCATCTTTGATATCTTGAGCACAATGTGAGATATGTTTTAGATTATTGGGATCTTTTTGAGAAAATATAAATTGAGCAGCACAAGACCTGAGATCTTATTTGTGTTTTTTCTTCACAACACTTTTTCTTTTCATTTTGAACATTATTTATATAAAACACTGGTTCTCAACCAGGGGTCTGGGGCCATGACTTAAAATTGTTTTACTTTTATTTAAATTAAATTGTTTAAATTATCTAAAAAATAAGTTATTTAAATGACTTATTTAAAATGTTTAAATATATAATATATAAAATGTATTTTTAAAATAACAACAAATGTTTAACATAATGCATTATTTTAAAACAATATTAAAGTGCTAAAAAACAGAAAATGTTTTTCTCCCTCAATAACAACTTTTTTATTATTTGATGTGATTTTGACAGTTTTTGTTAATAATGTATTATAGTTTTAGTTTTATAAATATTATATTATAATGCAATATATTTCAATATATTATCAAGGACATTCATGAATATTCCAGTGTGTGTCCTGATGTGTGTAGCTGTAAGCACAGGTATTTTGTGACAGGCAGCACTCTTACCAGAGCAGAAAAGCCTGGCACCACCTTCCTCTGTTTGAGGTTGCTCTCTCCGTCCAGATTGGCTGTTTCCATGTGACACACTCCATTAGGGTCGGACGTGTGCAGGAGCAGGATGTCAGCTGGGATGATCTGGTTAGAGAGCACTCTCACAAAATCCCCCACGCGGACATCCTTCCATCTCCTCTCCACGAAACACATCTGCTTCCTGCGAGAAGAGCACAATTAATGCCTCACACGCTGCTCTTCTGATGCATTGTGGGCTCTCGGTGTCTGTCTGTTAAATGCACAGACACACTTAGACGCCATCAGTATGATTATGAATACATGAATGTAGACAGCATAAATTAATGATTACTTGCAGTGCAGGGTAGATTACTTACAAATTATAGTCCGCTACCAATTCCACATTACATGACAAAACTTGTAGTTAGTAAAGTAATCCATTACATTACACATTTTAGGTAATATAATCAGATTACTTTTAGATTACTTTTGATTTACCTCATTTATCGCATTGATTTAAATAAGATAATCTTGTACCATATTGATACAAAGAGTAAGAAAACATATTTAAAAATACAGAGAAAAAGAAAATATATTCCATTCGCTGTTATTAACAACATGAAGTGCATTAAACTTTATGTCAAGGTTTCCCAAACTGGGGTTTGGTTAAGGAACTGCAGAGAGTTTGTGAATTTAATGAAACATGTAAACATGTAAAATTAAAATAAATAAAAAAAAAATTACAACAATCAAAATAAAAACTTGTAGTGTTAATGTCAACAAAACTGGAAGAATGTATATAACTATTTTAGAAAGGAAAATGTAAAACATTGCGTAAATTGCATGAATAATCTTTAATACAAGTACTTAATTTTTTGGAATTTAATTACATAATTCAGATCATACTGTATGTAATCAGTTACTACCCTGATTACATGGTAAAATGAACGAAAAGAAATCCAGGACATATTTGTCACCAATTTGGGCACATATACTGTATATATACACACACACACACACACACACACACACACACACACACACACACACACTCACACACTATGTATGTATATATATTGTCCCTGATTAATGAAATTAAATGATATATATATATATATATATATAATATATATATATATATATATATATATATATATATATAAACTTGATCTTCAGGCTTTTAACCATGCACAACCTGCTTAAAATGCAAATTTTGTGTCATGCTCATTCAATAAAACTAGATGAGTTTGCATCTTCAGGTATGTCTCAATGTCAGCTGTCAGTGAAGAATGTGAGCGTCAGGTATGCTGCTCTACACGCACAACTGGGCTGGGTGCTTCTTTACTGACAGACGTCACACCTCACACACAAAGCCTGATGTACATCAGAGGAGTGATTTTAAACACAACTTCAGGGTGGAGCTCCCGTCTTCTCTTAAAATAGCTGTGAAGTTACACAGGAGTGTTTCGACATCTCATTTAATGTCAGTTCCCACGGCTGGGCAAAACATTTCCACTAAACACCCGCTTTTCCTTAATGCAAATTTAAATTTATAACACAAAAGTGAAAGCAATTAATTAATTGTGATGTTTTTACAAAGAAAACGGCTGACAAAAGAATATTAGCTCCCCAAATCAGACAAGACTAATGCTGTTTTGTGCCAAGTAAGCATTTCTCTGAATGAAGTGGCTGATGTTTTTTTCAGATAGTGGTGTGAGATAAATCTTGCGCTCCTCCAGAAGGACTCACTGTTTGCAGTCTGTGATTAGCAAGACGTCTATTTCTGGCGTTTAACTGTCAGTCAAAATGTGTGAGTGTGAAAAAATGATGATGTGTGAGACAAACACCTGCTCTTGAATACTCTATCTTTGAACAAGAGACGACACCTCATAGCATTTCACTGCAATTTTAACTCGTTACATCCACACAGTGTCTTTAAAGTGAAAAACTACAGTGCCTAGTGTTAAAATATAATCATTCACAGCATGCAATTTACAATAACAATTCACCATAATCAATCATAATCACCAGTTCTGCTCTCTAACTGTATGTCCTCATCCTATCACTGCGGATCTATGTTTTGAATTCAAGTGTTTCTGGATTGTATTCACAGTGCATGTTAACTATGAACGAGTAGGTGCATCCAAATGCTTTTGTGAGCATCTCAAAGCATGCTTTTTCAATCTAATCTACCAATATATCTGCATTCCTTTCAGTTAAATGGCAGGGGATAGACCTCTTAGTTTACATGACAGGTGTCACTGCATACAATACATTAGGACACATTTGCTCTAAGAGAAGCATGACAAACAGTATGTGAGAAAGGTGCATGCATGTACTGAAGCTTAACCATTTGCAAAAGGTCGGTGTGACTCAACAGGAAAGGAGGCATTAGTTACACTGCATCCTACTCACATTTTTGTGATACAAATGCATGCCATGTCAAACGTCAAAGCTTGTGCATGCTAATCTGAGTCAGCCAACCTGGCAACTATCTGTTAAAGTTTGCCATTGTTTGCGGCAGATGTATTTCTTAATGAAAGTTTGGGGGCAGCATGTTCTATCATAAGGAGAGGGATCTATAAATAACTACCTGCCACACTCCTGACAATTCTTCCTGCATCCCTCCTCCACACCGACTGCCCCTCTCCTCTCCATACATATGTCCAGGAGCCTGATTACAGACTGCAAGCCAAAACCTGCCTTTTATTAGGGGTGTTTGCTAAAGCATGCATCGCTATTATTGTTGCCAGAGGTGTCATGCCCATTTAAACTGCCCTCTGAGATCTTTTTATGCAACTTCCAAAAGACAGAAGATATTTTTACTTTTGATAAGTACAGAATAGTTCACCAAAAAATTAAACTGCACTCACCCTCAGGGCATCCAAGATGTAGATGAGTCTGTTTCTTTATCAGATTTGGAGAAATGTAGCATTCCAGCACTTGCTCAGCAATGGATGCTCTGCAGTGAATGGGTGCCGTCAGAATGAGAGTCCAAACAGCTGATAAAAACATCACAATAATCCACAAGTAATACACACCACTCCAGTCCAACAGTTAATGTCTTGTGAAGCCAAAAGCTGCATGTTTTTAAGAAACAAATCTTTATTATTAAGACGTTTATAACTTTTAACCATCACTTCTGGACAAAATAATCCATAAAAACGCTTCCTTCAGTTTTGGACATATTTCTCTCCTGATTCAGACGAGGTAACTTTTTAACTGGAGAAAGCAAAATTACAGATAGAGTACTGGTATTTACACAATGGTATTTTGATACAATTTGAAGTTAAAATGTCTTGATGGATTTGTTTATTACAAACTTTTGTCTTCTCAGGATGTTAACTGATGGACTGGAGTGGTGTGAATTACTTGTGATGTTTTTATCAGCTGTTTGGACTCTCATTCTGACGGCACCCATTCACTTCAGAGGATACATTGCTGAGCAAGTGATGTAATGCTACATTTCTACAAATCTGACGAAGAAACAAACTCATCTACATCTTGGATGGCCTGAGGATGAGTAAATTTTCATCTTTTGGTCAACTATTTCTTTAATATCCTCCATAAGGATGTTGCATTTTGGTGAAATATGTCATTTTGTGATTTGTGTGGAACCAAGGGTTTAAGTGATTTTACAAAAATAAAACCCCCTATAAAATAACATTTTACAAAATGATAATTTGTCAACAACACAACTAAAGATATATGTATTATAATGTCAATCAGCTTTTTTATAATTAAAATGTATTTGGGTCTGAAGACACTGCAATTATTAGTACAGTGAAAGCTTAAGTAAAGTTTTTTTTTTATAAATAATAATAATTATTTTTATTGGGGTGGTTTTTTTTCCCATAAAACACAAGCAGTGTTATTAAAAAAAACTATTCCGGCGCCCATTCATGAAAACGCAGGGCGATCACTCAAAGTCAAGTTCAGTTCAGTCAGTCGAGTTCAATTTTTCTTGGCTTAATCAATTATAAAAAAATATTTTATATTAGTATTTGAAATCAGTCCCTATGTATACCACAAAATGACATCACAACTCACAGTCTTCTTTGACCCCTCAAAAAAAAAAATTAAAAATAGGGGCATGACGCATTGTATGAGGGGGTTGAACAAACCACAACCTCTTAGTGTTACACTTAATTAAATAATCCATCTCATATCTAGACTCACTGTAAAAAAGCAACCACCCAGAACTTCAGCATCATGGCAGTGAGATTTGCATGAGTGAGCACAACTCTTCAGAAAGTGTAGAAGTCCTGTTTACTAAATGAACATGAGGACTAGCTACTTATTTTCTTGAATATTGCACAGCAGGAAGAATTCTCAGCAGAAGTGAATTAAACAGCCAAGATGGAATAAGCATCACTTTGTCTGCCCTGAGCTGTTTTAATGAAAGGGGGTTCGACTATGTGTGTGAACAATTTTATAAAACTCCCTCCCTTTGGGGTAGAATAGGAACTAATCAATCATAACCGCTGGAGGAAAGCACCGCAGTTCATTCAAGTCCAATATGGGAGGGAAACGTGCACATTACAAGCATTAGCAACACTGTACAGCGTAAAACCGTGTGAAGTATTAGATTAGCGTAATGATTTTGTTGCTTTCAGACAGAAGGTCCCCTTGTGGAGCCAGTGGAACGAGGGATTGTCTGACTGCTGGGAACCGTTTGAAATTGAATTGTTTATTTACTGGTATGAAAATCCAGCATGATAAAGCAATGTCATAAAAAGAAAACAGGCCTTACAAAGAAACTGAATAAAAACATCGCTACTGGTTGTAGTGCGTCATGGGGCATGAGCACAACAGATGTTGCCTGTACATTTATTCTCTTGCTAGACTAAACAACACATTTTACTCACAAAATGTGGCGTATTTAAGGAACATCACATGATTGCACAAATTATATTGCTTTTATAGTACAACAGTTCAATATACAAGTAGTTTATATTGAACTGCTTACGTTTTAGACACTATATTATCACTTTGTCTGTTTTTGCCTGGCAAATTAAAATACTTTGAAATGAAGCCATAGCAGAATCAACTGTTGCTGTGAGCAACACACAGTAGTGGTGTTTTTTTGTTATCAACATTTTTTTATTTAATTTTTTTCACACATAACACAACATAACATCCAAAATATAACAAAACAAAACAACAGACATATACTCAACATCTCAAGGTCCAATCAAAAGGGAGGGAGAGAGGGACAGTAGTGGTGTTTTGATCCTGAATGCATCAGCAAATCTGTTAAGTCAAGTTTTTAAACGAGTTGGTTAAATGACATCAGAAAACTGGTTAAGTAAATTATTCAATGACTCATTCGTATGAATCACAGTTTATGAACAAATCAGTTAAATGACATCAGTTAACTGGTTAAGTCAATTATTCAATGACTCACTCGTATGAATCACAGTTTATGAACAAATCAGTTAAATGACATCAGTTAACTGGTTAAGTCAATTATTCAATGACTCACTCGTATGAATCACAGTTTATGAATAAAACAGTTAAATGACATCAGCAAACTGGTTAAGTCAATTATTCAATGACTCACTCGTATGAATCACAGTTTATGAATAAAACGGTTAAATGACATCAGCAAACTGGTTAAGTCAATTATTCAATGACTCACTCGTATGAATCACAGTTTATGAATAAAACGGTTAAATGACATCAGCAAACTGGTTAAGTCAATTATTCAATGACTCACTCGTATGAATCACAGTTTATGAACAAAACGGTTAAATGACATCAGAAAACTGGTTAAGTAAATTATTCAATGACTCACTCGTATGAATCACAGTTTATGAACAAATCGGTTAAATGACATCAGTTAACTGGTTAAGTCAATTATTCAATGACTCACTCGTATGTATCAGTTTTTGAACGCATTGTTTAAATGAAAGATTCTGTGGATCACTCATAAAGACTTGTTAATAGTACAAAAAGTTTTACAGTGTACAGTACTGTTATTGTTCTAGCTACAGTCTACCTATAATAATGGGAGAAACTGAGATTTATGAACCAATTGCTTTACAAAATCATTTGAAGTGTTCGAAACATGCTGTTAAAACCTGCTGGTCAAACTGGTGTAAATGCAATGAAAACTTAAATGTTAAACACTTTTTTTACAAATGTTTCAAGAAAGTCTAATCTATTAAATGTATTTGAATCATCAAATACCATTAAATATGAAGCATCTGTATAATATTCTTTTAATCATTTGTTCATTCAAATAATATTAATACTATATGAACTCTGGTTTAAAACAAAAGTATTGCAAAGGTTTCATAGCTTCAAAAACTATGAAGCAGTACTCCGAAAGCACCCATCACTACCTATAATGGCTAATTAATTAAATATTTTATAGCTTACTTCCACATTGAAAAATAAAGTTAATAATTCCAAATGACACCAAATATTCAACAGCTGGAAGAAACTGCTACCTTTCCAAGAGTTCCTGTACCCTCATACAGCATTAGCACAATCATGCCATCTAAACACTACACTGGTTGATCTGATCACAGATAGAGTTGCAGGAATGATGTCTCCTCTCTAACTGAACGGTGCTGCGCTAACAACCTTGTGCTGAAACGAAAGAACTTACATCATCAAAAAAGCTTCTTCTTATGACAGCTCAAAAAGTTTTGCCGTATCAAAGAACGAACGCTTCAGTTCTATAGAGCAGCGATAGAAAGCGTATTAACTTTTTCAGTCACACTGTGGAATGGCAACTCCACAGATCAGCAGAGGAAGTTGGAGGACAGTATTGTGCTCCCTGCCTCGAAAAGCATTGACTACCATCTCAAAGCAAGCAGTGAAGGCCTGACATTTCAGGATTCTACATACAGTAATACCATCAACAACAGCACTTACTGTAAGAACATCCAAAATCTTCATTCCTCCACTCACACTGTAAAAAGTATTATACTGAAGTTGTTACCTTAAAGAGCTACTTATCCTTAATTTAAACCATAAAACTAGTTTGTTTAGTATAAATTATGCATGTAGGTTGATTTACTGATGTTAGATAATGTTTTTGATGTGAACAAACCACCTTATTTAGATATTAGATATTCAGTTAGTTAGATATTTCAGGGCACATTTCAAGTATTTTGTGTGCACTAAAGAAATAGTCCCAAAAAAAAATGCTGAAAATGTACTCACCCTCAAGAAATCCAAGATGTAAATAAGTTTGTTTCTTCATCAGATTTGGAGAAATGTAGCATTACATCACTTGCTCATCATTGGATCCTCTGCAGTGAATGGGTGCCGTCAAAATGAGAGTCCAGAAGCCAGAAGAGATGGTTTAAAGTTAAAATGCCTGAATGATAGATTTGTTTCTTTTGTCTTCTCAAGATGTTAACAGATGGACTGGAGTGGTGTGGATTACTTGTGGATTATTGTGATGTTTTTATCAGCTGTGTGGACTCTCATTCTGACGGCACCCATTCACTGCAGAGGATCCATTGCTGAGCAAGTGATGCAATGACACATTTCTACAAATCTGATGAAGAAACAAACTCATCTAAATCTTGGATTTCTCAAAGGTGAGTGATTTTTTTTTAGCAAATTTCTATTTTTGGGGAACTATTCCTTTAGTGCACACAAAAAATATATATTCCAGAAATATGCATTGAAATGGTAACCTAAAAATGGTAATAACTAAATAAACTGGTTTTGTTACAGTCAAAATAAAGTTTTCAGTGATGCCATATAAGAACCATTTTGGGTTCTAAACAAACAAACAAACAACTTTCAGTGGTCAGTTATTAAAATAACCATTTTTATTTAGTCTGAAGAACATTTTAATAATCCGAAGAACCTTTTAAAAAGAACTGGTTCTGCATTGGAAAGATTCCATGTTAAAGGTTCTTCATGGAACCATCAAAGTCAATAACGAACCTTTATTTTTAAGAGTGCACCTGCATCTGTGTGATCACAACTTATATTTAACCACAAAGCGCTCCAGAACATCCACTATAATGCCACTCCACAAGGCATTACATTTTAATAAAAGATTATAAAGTCTTTTCTTTGGGATAAGACCAGAAACAAGTATTAAGAACGTTTATAAATAAGGTCAATAAACAAATGCATTCATTCACATTTCACGTTGACATTATGCCTGCCACGTCTGAATAACTATAACCCAGCTGTTCAAAACTGAGACGTGCTTTAAACAACAGCAAACACACACTGTGAATAATAGAAATGGCAAAAGAGGCAGCTTTTCTAACAGCCCCTCTGGGCACGACAGGCATGTCAGGACAGCAGTAGGTTTGAGTTTCGGACTGACCCGAGTCTGTCCCGCTCCTGTGCCGCTGGGCCACCTGGGCTCCCCGTATGGAAACACTCCGGGAATCACAAAATTGAGCAGCGGCTTAGCTCAAAATAAAATGAAAGGGACTAAGTAACCATGGCAATAAGTGATGGATTTGGAATCTCTTTTGGAAGTAAAATATATCTCAGGGTGTACCTGTGACTGCTGTGAAATCTCTCTCTCTTTCTAACCCCTATCTCTCATTCCTTCCACCTCTCAAGTGTGGTGAATTACTCATTTTTTCCCACCAGCTATTCAGTCATTTTAAAATAGATCTAAATGATGCCTTCTCTGTCTACCCCTCTGATGCAACACAATGATGAGGATCTCGTCAAAATGCACACAATGCGTCGGATGCAAGACATTGTGCAGCTCTTCAAAAGAAGGAAAAAATCTCCCACACAAATTTTATTTCTAGGTCAAAAATTCCCATGGGGTTTCGAAACACAGATGAAGTGAAACACAAATTCAAGCGAGCCTGCGCCACGACAGAGCTCACAGAAAGAGATGGAGGAGAGAGAGAGAGAGAGACAAGAACGAGTGCAGAGAGCAAGAGACATTTGACTTAGTCACTGCATAAGCACCAGCAATTTTATTTATTTGATATACTTTATTAAAACCTACACACATTTTCCAGCATAATACACTTGATAGAGGCGTTCAGTACAGACAGATACAGGATTTATGGGCTGCTTCATTGATCTGCATTACACTGTTTAATAATTGTTATTTTAGCCTATGTAAATACATCCCAGACGGACACATTTTTATATGATATGATATAGTGATAAAGATTATAGTGAAACGATTATCAACTTTTTAAAATGTGTCCGATGTTCTATTATCTTATTTTTGGATGAGATTTTTGAAAGTGTTGTGCAAACAAACCCTGTTTATTAGCATTTAGCATTCATTTTTAGTGTCTTGCATTTAGCATGACATGAATGCCGTATTTTTTGTTATTTCAAAACATAAAACTGCTGTTTTTCAGTGATTCAGAATTGATCTGACGGTTGATCTGATGATTTTAGCTGTACAAAACCTGTCTGTTATGCTGCTGCTTGATATTGCTGGTATTGGTTATAATATTATGTAACTTATTATCGTAATCATAAACACTATACATAAAATAAACACTAGCTTGCAGTGCAAATAGTTTTACCATTGTTATTTTTTCTAGTTATTTATATACAGTATAGCAGCTAATGAATCAGAAGTTTCACATTCACAGAAAATAGCTTACTTCCACACTGAAAAATAAGGTGGATTTTTTGTGTTTATGTAATCAATCACATAAAACCAGTGTTTCTTAATAAGAAGATTTAGAAAATTTAGAATTAGATTTAGATTAAGATTTAGAAAAAAAGTATTAAAATTATTAATAATTAATAAATTATTCTTAATTATCACACATTAATTATTAATCACAATAAACCAGTGGTTCTCAATGGGAGGGTATTTTAAAAAGTATAAGTTATTTAAAATTATATATAAAAATTACTTATAATTATACTGTATATAAATATTATATATAAAATTGCCAAATAAATTTTTTAAATCTAAATTAAATTAACATCTAAATTCAAATTCTAAAAAAATGCATCAAATCAAGATGTAAACAGAAATCGCATTTCTTTTTATCTTCCCTGAATAATAAGTGTTTTTTATTGAAGAACAAACAGTACAATACAGAACATAACTTCTGGAATAACTCAATGAAAATAGTCGTACAGTAGTTATTTATATTGATTTCCATGTCAGCATCTAAAGCTATCTTTTTAATGAAAATATTAAATTAATAAAGCTGATTTAACACAATTAAGTGAAAAGAAGTGAAACACCCCCCCCCCCAATGCATTAGTAATATGCATTGCTAATAACTTATATACTCTCAATATTTAGATTTTTTTGCACCCTCAGATTCCAGACTTTCAAATAGTTGTATCTCAGCCAAATATTGTCCTATCATAACAATGGAAAGCTTATTTATTAAATTTTTTAAAAAAATTGACTGGTTTTGTGGTCCTGGGTCACATATTATAATCTACAGTAATCATTTTAATAATACTAGCAATAATTAATTTTAGGTCTACAGTTGTGATCTGTTTACCTGCTGAATATGAAGCAGGGCATATTGTTGAGCTGTTGATCAGTCTGGTACCTCCGGAAGTCCTCCCAAGCATCCTTGACAGCGGTCAGTGCCAGGATGACACAAATGGGAATGAGAGCCACCTCCGGCTGGAACGCATTCACCACCGGGACAAAATTCAAGATGGCCAGGCCCACAAAGTAAACGTTGGCCATACGGTGGAACTGCTCGAATAAGTTCATGGGGATGAAAGACCACAGTCTGTACTTGTTGGTTTTGATGGCGTTGCCCTCATACCGGCGGTTCGGATGCTCACGTTTCTTCAGATCTTCGAAGGGTAAGTTGGAGACCACTGTCCTGATGGGTCTGTCGGCGTCTCGGTGCCTCGTCCAGCCGTGCCTCAGAAGGGTCAGAGGGTTTGTCCAGGTCATGACGTCTCAGCTAAAACAAACCTCCCCTGCATGAGCTTTAATAGAAATCCTGAGGGTCCTCTAAGACCTCTAAGAAGCTGCCCTGCACACCTCTCACATCACCTGTACGAGTGAGGCTAAAAGAGAAGTACAGAGAAAAAGAAAGAGAGTGAGTGAGAGAGAGAGAAGAAGTGGGTTGAGTCTACACCTGTTAAACTCCTCTGACCGCTTTCTGTGGGAACAAACACCTGTCTGAGGTGAAGGTATGCTGTCAGAGCGCTGCATGCCAAGAATCAAAGATTCAAAGACACAACGACACCACACTGACACAATTACATTAATCAAAGCTCTGAGCAACATATACTGCAGCTCAATACAGCCGTCCACAGAAATAATATCAGTGTATCCTCTTATGTTCACTACAGACACAACGCTCAAACTAGCAGTCAAAAGCCTGGACACACTTCACTGAATATGCTTTCATTACTTTTGAAAAGGCCTAGTCACAGCCTTTGCACCTTTTTTTCTGAGAGTGTAATCAATAAATATACAGTAATTTCAAGCCTTCAGAACAAAATGTTGTTTTTTTCCCCTATTTTTTAATAACAAAATGTTTTAAGTTACACCTTTTTTTTTTTACCCCTAAAGGGTGAATTAGTACAATAAAGGTAGATATAAGAACCTAAATTTGTACATTTTAATACCTCTAGTGACAGCTTTTGTACTGATTGGTACAAAAAGCTATGTATTTCTTTTGAAAACAATAACCTTTATTAATTAATTATGTAATTGATGAATTGAAGCAGAAAGTAAAGGAAAAGCAACCCAAAAAAAGGGTGCACCTCATTATGCTGGTTGAAAAAATAAGTGTGCAGTGTATTATTGTGTATTCACACACACACACACACAACACACACACACACACATATATATATATATATATCGTTTTTGCTTGTTTAGAACTTTTGATCATAATTCCCATAATTTCAGTTTAATGACTTTACTAGTATTAGTCAGTCTGTGATTATACGAGTAGCATTCAGAAGCTCATAAAGGAACAAACATGATAAACAGGAGTGGAGATGCTTTCGTCAGGTGGCAGGAATCTGTATGTGTCCTTGTAATGCAGACAAACTTGTTTGCAGGCTGACGTCACTATTTCCTGCAGTATCATAAACACCAATGTGTCCTTTTACTTGAAACAAGAACAACAATTAAAATCCTGTCTATCACCTCCACTCAGCCCATAATAATTATATATTACAAGTGCAAAATTGATAAGGTTTGTCAAGTCAAAGGAGATATTCTGGTCTCTAGATATGAGTAGATATTTGGATTTATTTATTGGTTACAAACTGAAAGTCAAATCATGTGGAAAGGAAAAGTGTAAACACTTTATAATAAGTTTCCATGTGACTGCATTAGTTAACATTATCTATTAATGAAAAACAAGCATTTATTAATCTTAATATTTCACCATTTCAAATTATGATCATTATTAGAATCAATCAAAACTTGAATGTTAATATTATTTAATGGACTTGAGCTAACAAGAGTTAACAATGAATAGTTGTATTTCTATTAAACAACATTACTGGAGATAAATAAATAGCCTAACAAATAACAATAAGACAATGTAATAAACAATAAAACAAAAACAAATCTACAGAATGTACTTCTCATTGTTAGATAATGGAAAGATATTACCAATAACTAATGGGTCCTAATAGTAAAGTGAAAAATCAAACTATTTAAAATGAATTGAATTAAGCAACAAACTCATCATCATAATGCACAATGTTTCTGGTGTAGGTTTGATTTTAGCATTGGTGGGGACGTAACAGCAGACAACAGACATTTAATTGTTTGATCAAAATTATCGCTAGGGACAATTTAGTAGTGGCTGGATATTGGTATCATGCCATATCATCTAAATTCTACACCCTTGAGAATATTAACAGCAGAAGTACCAGTCTGTGGCATAAATGTATGGGACATTTTGATGTATGTTCAGTTAGGAGCAAGAGAGATGTTGCCTTGTAGCGAGAACCACTTAAAACTGAAGATTTGCTGTTAATTTACTCACCTTCAGGCCATCCAAGATGTACACTGCCCTCCAAAAGTTCGGAAACGCTCTAGAAAAGTGGGGTTTTGGACAATATTGGCATGAATCCTTTTTAATTTGTGATAATTTTGCACTGATAAGGGACAACACAAACTACGAAAACATATTTTATTACATAAACAGTTTATACATAGAAAAAAACGTAAATTTTAAATTTAATATTTGCAAACTATCTGACATAAATTGTGTTCTAATTGGTTCATTGTATTCTAAACTTAATTGGCAATCAATTGTTGAAGCGATTAAGGTGTGCTGAGCCCAAAAATCTGTTAAAAACCTGTTTAAACCAGTAACCAGGCATCACAGCATGTCTGACTTTGACATGTATATATTGCCATTATTATGTAATCAAAATGAAAATTATTATTGCTGGTCTTCAATGATAATGTCAAGTTACTTTAATGTATTTGCACCAAAAAATGATAAGGATTTATGCTGATATCGTCCAAAACCACACTTTGCCAGGGGTGTTTCAAACTTTTGGAGGGCAGTGTATGTGACTTTTTTTCTTCAGTAGAAGAGTAAAGAAGACTTTTAGCCTGAACCGTGCTCCTTGGTGATTCATTAAAATACAAGTCAGTAGCTATGTTTCCATCCACCTATTTTATGTGCATTTTGGGATATCGCATAAACGCTGAATGGAAACGCCAAGATGCGCATCAATTCTAAAATGCGCATAAAAAAAAAACTTACACGCTCAACTAAGTAGGATAATTTTATTATCTGGTAAGAAAACATGCGCATAAACTACGATGGAAAGACTTTAACCAAATAAATTCCTTTATGCGCATCAAAAAAGACATGTGACTTTTGCGATGGGACATCATAACTGGACCAATCAACGGACCGATCTCATTGCACAGCATCTGAAATGCTAGTTTTGTCATTCTAAAATGCTTGAGCAAAGTCTCGTCAAAGTGCTTCATTATAATTAACTCCCAGAACTGCTTTCCTAAACAGCAGGCTCCAAAAATAAGATAACATGACTGCGTTTCGTCTGCACGCTCTGAAGCTCGTAATTTAAAACATATTATATACAGTGCCTTCTCCTACTGCAGCAAATTCAATTTTTCTTCATGATATTTATCGCAAGTTAATCAGGAAGTAACGATTTTGTTCTCTTCAACTCCCTGGATGCTTTATTTGCAAATGTTTGATGTGATATTCCAATTTTGCTTATAAGTTTAATTCGTAACGTTGGATGGAAACATAGCTAGTGGCTGCCTGTTATTGAGAATAAAAATAACAATCATATAAAGGACAAAAAAAATTAATACAAGTGGCTCCTGGTGATGCATTGAGCTGTTATAAAGTGAAACGATCGGTCTGTGCAAGAAACTGAACACTCTTTACAACATTATCATTAGGGTGCAATGGATCGCAGTTGACCAGTGATCCGTACAGATCAGACAACGGTTCGGCACGCATGTGATTCACAGATTAATTCTTAAGTTTAACCATCATAGACTGAAAGTGTATCATTTGCACTTGTTTCGTCTTTCCAGTTTACACATTCAAGCGATTTTAAACATTCAAGCAAAAGAGAACTCGCGTGCACACGCAGAGATTGACAGAACTGATTCCTCTTTCATGTCTCTTTTTGCTTGAATGGACACATACACACAAAGTTATGTTAAAATACCCATCTCGGCAAGTATTCTCTTAAACAAGGTTGGTTATGTCTTAAGTGACCGTAAACTGTTGAGATAGAAACCGGATGTGCATCAGTATATTCGGTTCGTGCATTTGGTCTTAAAGCAACAGCAGCCTATAAATACCTGCTGCTGTCTGCGTCATTAATGCTAATCAAACAACAAAACACAGCTTTAACAAAGATTAATCTATATTTAATTTACAAAGTGAACACTATTGTCTTATTTTAGCCTTAATTATTACATTTCTGTACCTGAATACTACGGTTACTGACTTTATTTGTAAAGGTTTGTTGTATTCATCTATGCTTGTAATTTGTGTATATGTTCTTATTTTATTACTGACTTTATTACTTATGCTTTTGGTATGGTATCGAAGTACTAAAAGTAAGCTTTCAGTAATAAATGAAAAGCAAACTTTTTTTTTTTTTTGCTGATCCAAAATAAATTATTTGTCTCATGATGGTAATATGATCAAAATTGGTAATATGCTCCAAACCTTGAGTTTTGTGATCAGTTGCACTAATTATTACCTGTAATTCAGAGCCTCAGACAAACAGGGAAATCCGACTTTTCCATGAACTTGTTCTTTCGGACAGCTCGTTTTAATGAACTGGTTAGTTCGTTTACGTAATGATACAATGATATATATCTTGGAAGGCCTGAGGGTGAGTAAATAAACAGCAAATTTTCATTTTTGGCTGAACTGTTCCTTTAATACTGAACTGTGGGTAAGTAGACTGTATATGTGAGCGTTACAAAATAACATCTTTAGGCATGTTCACATTAGCTAAATTTCACAGACAAATGTGTCATTGTCTATTGTCAATAATGTAGCAATGTATGAAGGAAAGCTCACACAGAAGTCACTTTAAAACCAATCAGCTTTCAGTTCGTCAATGCAATCCGCAAATTCAAACTTCCTATGGATCCGTGGATTCCCATTAAAGTAACTGTGAAAATTCGCAGAACAATGGTCAATGAGATCACACATTTTCTCTCTGAGGAATCATGCCTACATGAAGCCAAGCGTTTAAAATAGACTATGGAACTTCTGCTATATAATCACTGCACCTCCAGCTACTGCATTTGCATGCAAAATGACTAATATATAAATACCATACTGTGATTAAATGCAGTGAGCTCATATCCGTCTTAGTGCATTCTGCCTAAGCGCGCACACACACACACAGAGCCCGTTCTGCAGCTGTCACTAGCTGACATGGCCCTGCAGCGCACCATGTGTTGTGTAAGTCTGATGAAAGCAGAGGTTCAGTAGTGGAGCGCACGGCTGCCTCGTCCCAGGATGGCTGGCCCTCTTGTTTCGTGCGGCGCGGTGGCGCAGCTGTTATAGTACAGCATCGCTCCTCTCCTCTCCCTCCATCTCTTTCCCTGTTTCCTTCCCCTCCCTTCCATCCCTCCACTTCCTGACAAATAGGACAACGATCTGTGAATCCCTAATTCCTCCAGTGGTACTGAAGCATTGAAGAGCAGAAAGCATCTGGTTATTCTGCTCTTCTCTTTTTTCAGCCCTCTCACATCTCCACAACACTAGGACCCTTTCAGAGAGGAACAGAGAAAGAGAACGAAGAGGAGAGGGCACGAGGTCTTGCTTTAAATGCTAAATATATGTCGAAGGTTTCCATGTTTTTTTTTTATGTTTGCTTATATATAGGTCTCATGTGCATTTCCATCTTCCCTGAGGACAATGTTGTAGCTCAGAGCTTGCTCTTTCCAAGCACAGGAGACAGCTCAGTTATGTGCCGTTTAAAGGTGAAGTGTGTAATCTTTTTTAACACTTTCCAGTTTAATGTGCAGAGAAGCAGTTATTTCCTGAAGTGTAAATACTGAGACTCTCTGGCTCAAAACATTGCTCTGATTGTTTGAGCGTCCCGACCAGCCTGACACAGTAATACACAGCCAATAGCGTAAGTTTGGGGGCGGGGCTATCTATCTGACATGGAGAAAACATCATTTTTTGGGCAGTGATGCTACTTGTGCAGACTTTAGTATTACTACTTATGTATTTATAATAATACAAACAAATGAGAGATATCAAACACGCAAGTTCTCATACCATCAGTGGTTCCTCAAAATGTGCAGCTTGTTTAGGATATTATTAAGCAATCAGACAGATGTGGAAAAAAAAACACAGACTTATGGTGAAGGGGGGAGCTTTTATGCTCACCAAGGCTGCATTGATTTGATCAAAAATACAGTAAAAACAGTAAAATTGTGAAATATTATTGCAATTTAAAATAGCTGTTTTCTATCTGAATACATATTAAAATGTAATTTATTCCTGTGATCAAAACTGAATTTTCAGCATTATTACTCCAATCTTCAGTGTCACATGATCCTTCAGAAATCATAATAATATGCTGCTTTGATACTCAAGAACAGTTTTTTATATTATTAATGTTAAAAACAGTTTTTGTTGTTTAAAATATTTTCAAAATATATCTAAAATAATTTGAAATATAAATCTTTTGTAACATTTCAAATGTCTTTACTGTCATTTACTGTAACTTTTAATCAATTTAATGTCCTTACATAATAACCGTATTAATTTCTCCAAAAATAAATACAAAAATAAAAAAAACTTACTGACCCCAGATTATTTTTAACAGTAGTGTATTATTAGATTATAGTTATAACAGTAGTTATAACAGTAGTTAGATTATTTACAATGGGATACAAACAGGGTTATTACAGGACAAGATGTTATATATACTGTTTTAAATGGTAATGCTGGCAGCACATTTATTAAAAATAATATATATTAGATCAGGGTTTGAACCTGGGTCTCTTTGCACACTTTATGAAATATATATGACTAGACTAGTGGGAGATCAATGGGATCTTTTCTCAGCTGAAAAATATGAGAAGCGGGAGACTGGTTAGTTTCTGAGAGACACGATTGAGACATTAAAGAGAAAGTCACAGGGTTGAGTTGAGCGACTGTCGTCTGTAATGGTCCCTCTATGGAAGCGCTTCAGTGCAGTCCCAGTCGTGACAGTCTTGCCTCTCGCTGGCCGGTGTGCACACTTTTACTATTTAATTACCACAGCTCCCGTCACACTGACTGCCAACTCCAGCGGTGAACGTGCAACCCTGTCTTTAAGACAGCCAACTTGTTCTCTCACTTCCTGGCAGAGAGATCTCCATGGCAACTACACTTGACATTGAGCATAGCTGTGTGGCTTTCTTTGTGCAGGTGGAGTTCTTTAACATCGTTAGCGTCAGGGCCATTAAGAAAGAGAGGAATTTAGTCCTTGGGGGTAAAACTATGACTTCTGAATACGGAAATACAATGTAAAAAAAAGATTTGTCGAAGCTAAAAAAAGACTATTGGATTACGTTTGAGAAGAATATATTATTCCAATGCTTTGCATTCAAAACTTTGTGTGTTACTTGTAATTATTTGTGAAATTAATTACTTTCTTAAAGTACTTGAATTATTTTTAATTAATTAAAGTACTTTTGTAATACAGTTTCTGAGAGAAAATATAGTTTCACATTTTTTTCAGTGTACATTCTCACCTCTGATAAAATTGTTTTATCTTTAAAAGCAAATACTAATAAAAAATATTATTATTAATTTGCAATGGTTATTCACATGTTTTAAAAGCTTGCAAAATAATTTTATTATTATTAACAGTTTAATTTTAGAGTTATTAACATTGTACAATGATATCTATACATTTTAAGAAATGAGCACACTGTAAAAAAATCTAAATTGTAAAAACAAAGATTATTGGAGTACATTTTACAAAAAATACTATTTCAGTATTTCTACTTCAAAATCTCATGTAATTCAGTGTTGCTTGCCATTTCTTTGTAATTGTTTGTGAAATTGACTTTGTAATTACTTACAATATCTGAGTGAGTATTTTCTCTCCACCAATCTTTTTTAAGTACATATTCATAGCCAAAAAAACAACAGAATTTTCCACTTTGCAAGCCATTGTGAGAATAAATTCATAATAAAACACATTAACAGCGATGCCATACAAACAAGTATTTAGGGTTCATACATTTCGTAACCAATGAATTCCCATTTTCCCATTCCCAACAAAATTTGTATTCACTACAGACATTCCCATGACTTTTTCTTGCCTGAAAATCACAATTTTAAAAATTAATGCATGTTTGTGAGTCAGTAAGGGCTCTGTTAAGGTGAAAAATCTTTATTTCTGATCTCTATTTCAACCTAGCTTTCATATTGCAGCTCCTTTGGCCTACAGGGCCATTCTTTTACACCGAGTCCATAGTGTACTGGAACGTTCATGCCTTTCTGCCTTAATGTCCCCTGTGGCAGCCTCCATCGCCCATGAGAACTGCCTTTTTTCCCCTCTCTGTCTATCAAAGGAGCGGAAGAGTTGCCTTTTCGTCCATTATGCATTCTGGCACCCAGTCAGTCATAAAGCAGGCACAACACCTCTCTCACATCTCACCCCGTCTCTCAATCACCTGTGACAATAACACATCTCAATCTTCTCTCCTCTACATGGAGCTCACGTGGATTTATGGTCATTTAAGCATAATACGTCAATGCACATTGAAGGTGCTATTGAAAATCTTGAAAACTTATTAAAGTACTCATCATTTTCCAGGGAACCATAATGATATTAGTCGTGTGCTGTGTTAGCAGAATCCATATTTCAAACAAGAGATAATGAACTGTGAGCAACATAATCATGTACACGTCCCAACTGGCCTACAAAGGGATTAAACGCACAACATGACTAGAACAAATTCAATATTGTTCTTCTGGTTAATCTAATGAGCCGGTGAATACGTTCAGAGTAGTATGCTACCATAATACTCGCAATATTTCTGAAGTACTGTATTTAGGATTAATAATTTGTGCAATATGCTCTGGATGCATAGAATGACCATGAACTCCTACATTCGACAACATGTGTAGTACACAACAGAGAACGATGCACAGAATAATGTATATCCTATAATGCAAAGCACTCAACTTGACTTTCCATTACTAGTGCGACAAATGAACCAGAAATAATTACAATTGTGATTCTAACATCTCGCCAGGGAGAGCAAGGCTATTCTGTGTTACTTCAGAAGACTTGGAATATGGCTGAAAAATGGTATGATAAAAATAAAAAAAGATAGAAAGAAAAAGAAAATCAAAATTGAATCATTTTAAATTAATTATAATTGTGATTATAAAATGTTAAAGCACACTTATTATGGGTAATGAAAGGTTCATATTTTGGTTTTGGAAGTCCCCAATAACAGGTTGACATGCATGCAAGATCAAAAAACACTTTCATTGTCTTATAATATGCATTTATTTTTGCCTTACTTGCTCAATGACTCCCAAACGATTCGCTCAACCATTCATTTTTCCAAACCCCTCCTTTGCGTGACACTAATCTGCGGTGATTGGTCCGATTGGTCGATTTCATTTAAAGCAGCGTTTGTGAGCACAGTGCTGCTTTGTGTACAGCGTTACCGGGGAAACCACTATTTTTTAACGCTCAAAAAGCGGTTTTAAAGCCTCGTTCAGACTGTCAACCCAAATCCAATTTTTGTGCAAATCCGATTGAAATCCAATCATATTTAAATAGTCTGAACGGCAACGAACTACATTAAATCCGATTTGTGCAAATCCGTTTCAAGCTACATTCATACGTGGTTTGGAATCCTATTCAAATCGCATTTCTGGAAATCCGTTTCAGTCTGACCGCTCAGATCGGATTTAGCGTAGCTTTTTCACGTCCTCCCGCCACGTAAAACGTAAACAGTGCCAGTTTATGGCAGAAAACATGCTGAACATCTTTGCAGAAACAAGCTTGTGTCGTTGCAAAGTGCAAGTCAAGCTGGAAAAAACAATATACTGCTAGTATACGTATACCTCTTTGTGTTTTGAAAGTAGCGGAGACAAAATAAAAGCAAAGTAGCGGAGACGGCAGCACAGAATAAAGCCACACATTCAAGCTTCCTGCGTTTCTGCCGCTGCCTCACAAGACGAAATATAATACTACAGCGCAACCGCGACGGTAAGACAACATATGTATTGCAAACTGTATGGCTGCTACTGTTGTTTTAACGTAGGCATAACAACTCAACGGCATTACCATAGAAACCAATGCACATTCAGTAAAACGAAAGAGCATTTATGGACACACAAATCGGATATGACCAGTTGCGATATGCTGTGTGGACAGTCAGTTATTCAAATCAGATTCCATCCGGATATTCACAAAATCGGATTTGGGCTGACAGTCTGAACGAGGCTCTAGTGGCAAAGAATGAATTTGCGTTTTCATTCAGACCAACGCAAAAAGACACAACAAGTGGGCGGGCAATATGCTAATGTTTCATGTTGACTGATCGACACTTTTGAGACAATCATTTAACGTGCTTTCAGATTTAAAATGATTTTCATTAGTGTATTAGAGATATACGGTGACTTTGCAGTATTCAAATATTGGCAGATGGTTTTCCACCTTCTCATTGAGATGCAGATAGCATTACACAACGGAGCACTTAGATGATAAATTGCAAACTGTTTTCAATAACTCAGATACATTGTAAACTGCAGTGAAGTTTCAATTATAACAAACACAGAATAGGGGATGCACTTTAGTGGAAAAGCTGTAGCATTGTTGATAACAATATGTTACTTACTGTTTTAAATGTTGCATGCATTGTATTTTTGCTTTGTAGAAAAATAGGCAGTATACAGTATGTTACACTGCAGTAATTAATAAACATAATGCGAAAAGCATGTGAACAACAATGGCCATATATGTCTTGAAATTTTAGGTTGAATTGTTATTTTTAAATAAGATTTTTTTTTTTTAAAGAAAGAAATATAACATTGAAGGAAATTCCATGTCTAATTCTAGTTAGTGAAGGAAATTCCATTTCTAATTCTAGTTGGGAAGTAATCATTTTGAACAAAAATATGACAAAAATATAATAAAGATATAAGACAAAAACGCAGAACGATGCATGTCGTCATACAGTATTTAGGAATTAGGCCTACATGAATCACGTAAATGGTACCATATTTTCAATTTAAAACGGCTGTTTTTAAGAAAAAAAGTTGAGTAGTTTGCATCACTGGATGTCACTGTCGGTCGTTTAACAAAATATATAATTTATACTAAAACAGTTGTCAAATATTGTATGTTTTTCGCTACTTCGATCTTACCTCGCAGTCTTTCAACGTGAAAACTGACGCTCTGGAACACGGTTGCCAGGTCTGCGTAATAAAACCAGCCCAATTGCTACTTAAAACTTGCCCAATCACGGCCAAAATTATCCCAATTATCACGTTCCAGGGGAAATTGGCTATTATAAATCGGCTAAATAATGGCGTTCTGGGGGGCGGTTACTCCTCAGTCGATATCGCGCTCTGAGGGGCGAGATGATTCGCTTCAAACCCTCGGACAAAAAAACAATCCGCTGACAACAATATAAAAGTAGCCCAATTCCGCAGGAAAACCGCAGACTTGGCAACACTGCTCTGGAATTCGCGCTCTGCTTCCGTGAATAATAAATCCCGCCTACTTTGATTTGATTGGCGATTTCTATAATTTTCAGTGTTGCCAACGTAGCAGTTTTGTTGCTAGATTTAGCAGCTTTTCAGACTACCCTAGCAACTTTTTCTTCCAAAAGCAGCTAGCAACAAATTTAGCTATTTTTTAAATTTATTTGGCAACTTTTAGCAACTTTTGATAAGTGACTTAAACAATAAAAGGGGCACATTTTTTTCATCTAAATTAAAAGAGGAAACCAAAGATGACTAGCAGTACACACATCACGTGAATTAAGTTAGCTGCTATTTGCAAATTGTTCAATTTAATAATAATAATAACAACAACAATTGAACAATTTAAGAATTGAATAATTGTTCATTCATGATGCACCTTGTTAGTAGCTTGTACTTGTGATTGTTGATCAGTTAGTACAATTTAAAAAAAAAAAAAGTAGAAAAATGTAAAAGTTAGTAATTTTCCAGGACATTATCCATTATCTGCTGTAACCTGAAAACACTAAATACAGTGCGTCATTTAAATAGCAGGGAAAACATCTGTAAAAAATCAATACAGAAAATTCCTCTACATTAACATAGTAGATTGTGCCCTATTTTTACAGACTTTTAGATTGTAGCATACTAATTAACTACCAATACACTGCTTAAAACTGTAATTGTTCAGAATGTATGGTTTACTAGCTAATAATAATAATAATAAAAATCTTAAATTGTAATCGTACAAAAATGTGTAGGGTAAGTGTTCAATAATTCATTGTTTTTATTTAAAAAATAGTTATTTATATTTGAATATTATATTATGCATTTATAGTATTTTACAAACAAATATACTGTAAATTAACAAAATATATTTTTTGCTGAGATTCGATGTAGTGACACAATTTTGCGTATTGATTACATAATGACGTCCTCATCTACGCAGTGACATCACAACGCCATTTTAGCAACTTTTAGCAACAAATCAACCTTCAAAGCAACTTCCTGAAAATTAGTTGGCAACACTGTTGACCGTAATGAGCGCCATTAGACCAGGCTAAAAATATAACTTTTAAACCTTTTAGTCATCATAATAACAAACAGAGTGCTATTTCTAATTATTGATATGGACTTGTCCCCCTCATGTTTATGGTTAAGGCCCTGAGTAAACTAGTCCAACTCAAACCTTTCCGACTGAAGCCACCGTAAAACTGCAAGGAAAATTCTGTAAGGTAATGGTTTAAGAGATATAAGCTTCATTAAGCTTTAATAATTTAATTTAGATACATTTTCATTATTGTTGACAATCATTACACAATATTTTACAGGTCATATGAAATATCATTATAATTTACAGGATTTTATACAAAATTGCCTGACAGATGTCTTGATTGTATGATCCAGATCCTTCACATATTGTTAGTGAACTGAATTGATAGTTACCATAAATTTCAGAGTAGGAATGATCAGTTTCTTGCTTGAATTCAACTGGTGCGCTTTGAGGCCTTTGAAAAAGATTCAGATCCTTCGCCCAATTTTTAAGAAGCAAGATTTTTTTCATCAACCAAAGTCTTCGACATTAAGAAATCTAATACACCAAAAAATACATTTAAATAATGAACCATAACATTAACATCTGATATTATAACTATTGACTCAGAAAGTTTTTTTTTTTTACCATGATGTAATATCAGCTACTAGTTTTCAACTTATATCTATCGATAGTGTTAATGGTTTACAGATATATTGCGTCTTTCTTCGTTGAGGCTAACTGGCCTCATCCAATCTCGAAACACTCGAGAGATGTTAAACAGCCGTTTCTCCTCAGCGGCTCACCACACAAAGTTTATACAGTGTAGAGATGAGGACTGTTTAGCATTTACTGTTGACACAGCCGGAGCGGACAGTGAGTCCAACCACCAGGGTAATGGTCCATGTCAGTCCGTCCTTGTCCATGGGATCACATATACGTCCTTCGTCGTGGCCCAGCCTGTTCATATATCCCCTGCATCAGATAAAACCTTTGTTTTAATAGGGCTGAGTTTCCTTGTTGGCCCAACATCAAAAAAAAAAGCAATAGTAAAAGGACCTGTTGTGAAAATACCCTGTATGGCTTCCTGACAGAGTCTTTGCATTGCATCCTGCAAACTCATTTGAAAGAACAGAAGAACCTTTAAAGTGTCAAATGAAAATGCATTGTGCTCCAGCTCTCTGCAAGAGATAACGAAAACAAACCAAAGCATGCTTTTAAAAGATATCTGATATACAGCTTAACTATAGGAAAATAGACTTCACGACCGACTCCTCTTGACTCCTTTTGTAAAGCTTTCTTGGATGCAGTTGGCTACGAAGTAAACATATACTAACCCAAAAAACAAATCCTTAAAATATATGCAAAGACAAGCATAAATATTTGATCCACAGAGTAATCTACATATGACAAATATAAGTGGTATATTGAAACTCTGGAACAAGCCCTGTACTGCGTGTTTTTTCTCCGGTTCCGCCGCCGATGTGTTTCCTCAATGTCTTTAGAACGAAAAAACTAAATCCTGATTTTTTTTTTTTTTTACTTTGACCGTCTTTCCGCAATATGTTTGAAATAAATCAGCAAAAGGTGTATTGTTTTATTCTCTTTTTTACTCTTTTGTTTTCTCTTTTGGTCCGTTCCACGCTCCGGATCCTTTTAATGCACGTAGTAAAGCCAGTAAACTATGTTGAAGAAGGAAAACACGGTGGGGAAGATCATCCTCGACCATTTGTCAATGGAGTTGACATCGGACAGGTCTGGGATGTTGACCTTGAGCTGGGAAGCCCGTCTCCTGAGCCGGCTTTTCTTCTGGGTGGCGTGGCGCTCCAGGGCGCTGTGGCCGTAGTTTTGCCGAGCCATGGCCGCCCGGCGGTACTGAAGGGTGGAGCTGTCGTAGGACAGCATGGTGTTACGCGGGTCACCCAGACCCCGGGAAAGATCAGACGGACCCATTTCGTTCTTCATCTCAACCGTGGTCAGCCGGATATCATCGGGGGTCAGCTGGAGAGAGAAGAAACATTGTAGGATCAGGTCTAATTAAGAATCACTGTCATCGAATGGTGCATTATTGAAGAGCCCTCTATACATTATATTTACAAAACCAGCATTTTTCTGAGATCTGTGGGTAGGATATTTTCAAAACACTTTTTATTCAACTGGAATCTGCCTTTTAAAATCACAGACCGCAGGCTAATGCTGTTTTTGCATACGTTGAAATGATGCACAATGATGGATTTCATGAACTAGATGTTGAAAAGAAGTGAACTGTCCCTTTAAAACCATGATGAATGCAGTATAACCATAGTTAATGAATCATCAGCGATAGTTACACTGCACTCATAGTAAGCTGTGGAGTAAAAGCGTTTCAGGCAATAATATACAGGATTATTTCCAAATTTCAACCATGGCATGGTTAAAATTCTGTCTGCGTATAAATCAGCCAAATAAATGCAAATAAAAAAGGCAAAAACATGAAGGCAGAAGTCTAGATCAACGGTGAGGAGTCAGGTTGCAGAGATGGAGGAAAGGAAAGGCCGGGATGGGAAGGAAAGCATTCACTCGCTTTCACTTTCCATGATAACCTTGCTTGCTTAAATTTTATTTTTTATTTTAAAGTTTCATTTTAAGCATTATTATATCTTAGGCTGCTTAATAATCATCAAAATTGTGCTACAAAAGCTATGTAAACATTGCTAATGCAGTTTGCTACGTGCTAATGCTACTGTAACAAAGCAACAAATGTTGCACCTGGCTAGTGATGCAACAATTTATCAGTATATATATATATTCGTATAATTTTGATTTTATCAAGACTAATTAATACCTAACCAGATTAAGTGTTAGTTCCCCATTGTGTTGTTCACCGTGTCAATATATTTTCTGCTTTGAACATTCAGTAGGATAAATATTTGTAACAGAAGTTTAATATCTCACATGCTTTAAATTGTATTATATCATAGACAATAATCTTGGCTATTCCAACCTTAATTTATGTTTATAAGTAATTACCCCAGAATCAAATTCAGCACTCTGAATGTCCCAAAAGTGAAGTCTCGTTCACACCAAGAATGATTACTGTATAGATATCTACTGTATAATGATAATTCAGTTAGTGTCCACAGCAATGCATGTTAATAATGATATATTAAAAAAATTATATTGTTATATATTTAAAGCAGGATGGATTCTGATTGGCTGCCAATGCTTTTATCGTTTCGACAATATCATTCTTCTGCAGTGTTGGGGAAAGTTACTTTTAAAAGTAATGATTACAATATTGAGTTACTCCATTAAAAATGTAAAAAAATGCGTTACTTCGTTACTTCTATGGAAAGTGATACGTTACTTTTGTGCACTGTAATTTAATTACTTTTCCTTTGAAAATGTAAGGGATTACTTTTATTTTTTCTGTATTTTACTTACAGTTACTTATTAATTGAACTTAATACTGTGCATAGACTGTAGAACACTTATACACAATACAATAGTGGATTTAACATCAAAATGTAAAGTCTAACCTTAAAATCCATGCTTTTTATGTACCTTTCTCACTTTAAATACTTGGGTGAGTTAATAAGAATATTGGTAACACTTTAGTGTTCAATTCTCACTATTAACTAGTTGGTTATTAACATGAATATTACTGGGATATTGGCTGTTTATTAATACTTAAAAAGCACATATTAATGTCTTATTCTGTAAGACCTTATTCTAAATTCTTAATCCTACCCAATTCTTTAACTTACTAACTACTTTACTAAGTATTAATAAGCAGTAATTAGAAGTATTTTGAGACAAAAGTCATAGTTAATAGTTAGTTAATAGTGAAAATTGGACCCTAATCTAAAGTGTGACCAGAATAATTAGATTTAATTTGAAGATTATGAAAATCACGTTACTTGTAATGCATTACCCCCAACACTTTTCTTCTGTGTTGTTATCGTTATAGTTGTAGTGTGGACTGCCCAATATTCTCATAGAATCTGAATGATTATAACTTCTTAAAGTTATCCTCTGTGGTGTGAACGGTCCTTTAAGCTAATAAGCATCCACTACACAAAATGCTACGCTTGGCGATCAAACAGGAATGGGCATCTGGGAAAAAGGCTCGGGTGCAAACGGTAACTGAAAAAAGGGCAGGACAACATAATGGTGGAAATGATGATGCTACCATCATTACTCTAAAGGAAGAACAACAGAAAGTCATCCAATGAAATCATAAGAATCAAACAGAAAGAGCGTGGGTGTGTTTACTTCTGGTTGGTTATCGATGCAGAGCCATTGCATTTTTTGTACCATTCAATACCTTAAGTCTTTGATCGCCTAGTCCTAATGCTGCATCCTCCGCAAAGATCGGATCCCACATCGAGTCATACCCGTCAATTTCCCTCTGTTTCATTCTGGCATAGAGAGCATCGTCTCTCTGAACTACACTTCCCACCAACCACTGCAAGCATACAAAATCAGCACAGTTACAGAGGTCGGCCGCACTCAGAGAGAGACAACTCTTTCAATGAGATTAGAAGGAAAGCCCTAGAGGCTTCTCCAGGCGGGCTGCGTCCGAGTGCCTGTTGTTTACAGCTAACAAAAGTCTGCGCCCATCTCCGGATATTTCATCACATGTTTCTGAGGGTAAAAGCCCATTAGGTTGTGGCTGGTGAACAAGCTTATGCCAGTGGAAAAAATACAGCTATGCATCCGGTGTTTTAACAATCTGACCCTGAAAGGACACAACATATTACCTCAGAGAACCGACCACCTACTGACCAGAGGCCTTTGTCAACAAACCCCAAAAGACGCACGACTTGTATGTGTGTGTGTGTGTGGAAAGCTCGGCAGTACCTTGTTGGGGTCGGACCTGAGTTTCTCATTGTTGGCCGTGGCGGCTTTTTCGGCCGCTTTCTTCTGCCGCTGAGGTCCTCTCCCGAAGAAGATGTAATTGACGAAGGCGTACTCCAGCAATGCCAGGAACACAAAGACAAAGCAGCCCATCAGGTACATGTCTATGGCTTTCACATAGGGAATCTTGGGAAGGGTCTCTCGCAAGTGAGTATTAATGGTGGTCATGGTCAGCACGGTGGTGATACCTGGAGTTCAGAGAAAGCATTCAGGCATAATTAAGTACAGTACTGTGCAGCTCAAGTCAGCTGCAGCTTTATATAACAAGAGAAGTGAGACGTAATTATCCAGCAAGCGCTGAGTAGGAGCTGCCAACGAGGCAATTACAGAGGTTATTCATGTGTCATCTTCCAACTTGAAACCATTATGAAAACTTTGACAACAATCGGCTTGAATACAATGCACTAATGCAAATGCGAATCGAAGAGATGTGCCGCGAGCTATGGCGCTTCCAGAGAGAAGCATTGAGATATACCTAGAGATGTGCTTTTCGATTTAAACGAAGCACCATTTCGGGTCGCACTCATGAAGCATGAACACTTTGGGATGAGCTGCATGATGAAAACTAATGCTTGAGTTTAGGGGTTTGTTCGCTCTCATGCAACTCGCCTCACAAAGTTCTGGTGACTCAAAATTTGCAGTTTGTTGAGGTTATTATTAAGCAATCAAACTGAAGATTTTCACAAAACAAGCACCCCCCCCCCATGGACTTACAGTGAAGGAGGGACCGTTTATGCTCACCAAGGCTGCATTTATTTGATCAATATTGTGAAATATTATTACAATTTAGAATATCTGTTTTCTATGTGAATATATTGTAAAACTGTAATTTATTTCTGTGATCAAAGCTGCATTTTCAGCATCATTACTCCAGTCTTCAGTGTCACATGATCTTCAGAAATCATAATAATATGCTGATTCATCATCAATGTTGAAAACACTTGTGCTTCTTAATACTTGTGGAAACTATAAATTTTTCAGGATTCTTTGAATAGTTCCAAAGAAAATCATTAATTTTAAATAGAATTTGTAACATTATAAATGTCTTTACTGTCACTTTTGATAAATTTTATGCATCCTTGTTAAATCAAAGTATTGATTTATTTTAAAATGTATTATAAAAATAATCTTTTGAATGGTGCATGTATATTACAAAGTGTCAAATCTAGTTTTTTCTATGGATAATTGCTTGCCTCTAAGCTCACCTCTAACCATCTGCCAAATTAGTCAATTAGAACAATTCATCAGCATTTCTCCCATATTCCTAAACGTTTAATTTGTTCATCATCATCATCTCCGTTTGTTCAAATTCACACACACATAGCAAACTTGTTCAGTGTAGAAAGCTCAAGCAATTCATTCTGAAGCCACGTAGAGAAACGGAGATGTCAAGTCTGTAACAGAGCTGCTGTATTTCTGTTTAAACAATACAGCAAGGTTGAGACATGTGTTTCCTCGTCACATGCCTCTCACTGCAGACAGATTCATTCTGACAAGTTCACCCAAACACAAAAGGCCCGGCTCCCTATCATCAGTGATCTATTCTCCACCGTCTCCCCCCCAAGTATCAGTGTCAGAAGAAGCCATTTTGTCATAATGGCAGGAACATGGCCCTGGACATAAAACATGTCAGTAAAGAGCGACCGGAGGAAAGTTTGTCAGCTTAATCAGCAGTAATACATCAACGCAGATGAGCAGAGGCTACAGAGCACTCCTAATAGAGTTTGGAGCGGGAGGGAGGGAGAGGGGAGCACTGGCAGCGCTGTATTTTCACTGGAGTGAGGCAGATTTAAGACACACTTGAGTCCAAGCATCATACAATTTCATTTGTAATTTGAGCCTCCTCTCTTGGAGCACAGGCAGGTACTGCCCAAAGGAAAGCACAACCACAATATCTAGTTCCTCCTACGCAGCAATGAGAAAAACCGAAGATTCATCTCACGATGGTCTCCTCTAGAGTTTCAGACGAGATGCTTTAAAAATCTTTTAAACTCTGATTTGAAAAAATAAAAATACCAAAATCTACCAAAGATCTCAAATATGAGTCATAATATGAAAGAGCAATTCTCTTTTTAGGGAACAGATGTACTAAGATCACCTTGATTTTGCCAAGACATGTTCCTGAATCAATCCCCAGAAGACCTCAGAGGATGCTAACCCTCAAACAACATATAAAACTACCAAACTTTGCTTAAATCGCAACGTTTACTCGCAATGGCAAAGTTTAATAGCAACACATAATCATTGGAGTTAATAGTGTTCACCAGTCTGTTTGATTATGTGTCATTTGTAACTAACTGCATGATATTTACTGTACATTTCTGCCATAGTCACCACTAATAACCTACTCCTAAATATAATGTAGAAACTTAAAATTGTCTGTAAACCTGCTTTGCAACGATTTGTATCGTGAAAAGCGCTACACAAATAAACTTGAATTGAATCAATATCAGTTGTTGATCCTACATAGAAAACTTCAGTAGACTGCTTGATGCATATGGCATAATAAACTAGACACACTTTCATAAAATAGATTTGAAAAGTTTTAATCTGCTTTGCAAACTTCTACCAGATTTCTGAGAGCCTAGTTTGTGCCGCCATTTAACAATCCACCAAGAAACAAATCTGTGCTTATGAAAACTGTGTATTTAAAACACATTGGCTGTGGCCACTAAAAAGTGGAGAGATGCGCTTCAAATGGATGAGCACTGAGAACAACTAATGGCTGAAGTGCACAACTGTGAAATAATTGGTGCTTATTCGTTTTAGATGAAAAATTGTGATTAAAAAGGTAAACAAACTTTGCAGACATCTTCAACTAATTTTTTAGGGTTTTTAATGCAGATTGTTGCACCATTATTTACTATGCTTTTGTGCTGATGTTGAATGAATGCCGTGTGGTTTGCATGCTGTTCTGTTATGTACCTGCCCCTAAACATGAACAAATGAACTGTTATCGGTCACTTTATGTCATTCAGACGGCCTCTGTCCTTGGCCAATTGAAGCGGCTGTAGAGCCCAAACCCTATGGCCTCAATTAAAAGTCTGGCTAAGCGAGACTATTGGACTTCCAACTTGGAAACTTGTAACGTCTTATGAACATGATAGCACCTGGGTGGACGTAATCACGTTCCAGCAAATTCGATGAATCAATGAGTAGAAGCGCCAGCATTATAAGATATAACCCGTTTATCTAGGGGTTATGAAAAAACCTGTTGAAAATCTAACACCTGCTAAATGAATGCACACCATTGCTTATTCTCTGGCAGGAGACTCTGAACACCTGCACCTACGTCGTCTTTCAAGTGTCCTCTACAGTTGGAAATCTCAGATGTAGGAATGTAGGAATATCCCTATATATTTATATGACTATAAATATAACCTAAAATCAGATTTGTTAATAGAGTGCTGCAGGAATTAGTACTAAAGCTTGGAAGTTAGTTGCATATTTTAACTTACATTGTCCCAATGTCAATACTTTTTTTTAATGGTTAGTAATTGATTACATGTAATATGGATTACGTAATCAGATTCCAAATATTAAGAATTTGTAAGTAAATTTTTTATGGATTACATGATTACATATTTTTCACACAATGGCAGTAAATTATTCTTAATTTATTGATTCACCTCAGTTCTTTTTTTTTTCCTTTCTAATTGAGTCTAACTATATCAATTAGACTAAAAATTGCACAAGTTACTAAACACTGCCGATGCATAGCTGTGAAATATTATGTCTTCATCATTTCCAGTGATCTTCACTAATTATTAATATTGAAAGTCTGGACAAAATTATTTTAAACCTGGATGACTTTGGCCATGTAATGTCAAGTTTTTCATGTTTATTAATGTTTGTTCATGTGATTCCCAAGCTTTTCGACATTTTTATGATTTCAGTATTTCAGTAAAGCTTTTCATGGACTCCAGTTTGGGAAACCCTGCTGTAATGTAACGTTTAATGCATTTCAAAGAATTAAATATATTTTCTTTGTTTTTTGTTGTTGTTTTTTCTCATCAATATGGTACACAATAATCACGTTCAAGTCAGTGATTAATGAGTTAGGTAAAAAAGTAATCTAAAAGTAATCAAAAAGTAGTCAGATTACTTTACCTAAAATGTGCAATCCAGATTATGTTACTAACTATACTGTAAAAGAAAAAAAAGTTGAGCAAACTTAAAAGTTTAAGGCAACCAGCTTCAGCAGATTTTTGAGTTTTCGCAACTTGTTTTAAATTTACACAACAAAAAGTTGAGAAAACTCAAAAATCTGCTGAAGCGGGTTGCCTTAAACTTTTAAGTTTGCTCAACTTTTTTTTCTTTTACAGTATACAATTATCATGTAATTTGTAATCCACAACAGACAACAATTTGTATGTAATCTGCCCAGCACTGGTAAATGTCTGAAGTAAGGTCTGCGGTTCACACAAGCTCAAGATATTTTCAAGTTTTATTCTAGGCCATGAAATAAATCAGTAATACCCTCTTGTTGTTTTTTAAGCCTTTACTTGTTTTGAAAGTTCATAAGAAGTGGCTAAATGGGTCTACAGCAGTTGTCTCTCAGACCAAACAGAAAAACTCATCTACTCACTAGTTCACTTTCACAGCCTCGTTGTGTTTCAAACACAGCCTTCAAAATGCATACAAGTTGTGTTCATTAGAGAAGATTATCTTGATGCACAAAATCATAAACTTTCATTGGTCACAGAGCATATTTTCTGCAATAATCCAAAAGCCAGCATGAAAATCCTATTGGGTTTTGTAGAGGGAACCAGGGTGATGTTAATTTCCAGGTTAACCTAAAAAATGATGCCATCACTGCAGAACAATATAGGAAATGTTGTTCCAGGACCAACAAGGATGTTGATACAGAAACACATCTTGGCAAAATCAGTCACTGATGTTTTACTCAACAATGAGAGGCAAACAGAAAAGAGCCTGTAAAACAAGAACCGGAAATCCAAAGAACCATCATAGCTGACCCCTGAGCATACAAAATAAAGACACAGTATAAAACGGTCACCATAAGCCCAACAAACATCTCCACCAACAATAACACACATCACATGATCAGATGTCCCACCTAAAGCCACACGGGCAGCAGAAGCATCGTAGTTGATCCAGAAGGACACCCAGGACAGGATGGTGATTAGGATCGAGGGCATGTAGGTCTGCAGGATGAAGTAACCAATGTTCCTCTTGAGTTTGAAACTCAGAGACAGACGAGGATAAGAACCTGGTCCAAAAAAAGAAAAAGAAGGACAGTTTCATACAGGCTCTATAGTAGCATCTAGGGATTACATTATGGAAATTGCAGTAATCATACCATACAAAGTTTGGGGTCGGTAACATTTTTAAATGTTTGTAAAAGATACATTTTCAGCATTATTACTCCAGTCTTCAGTGTCACATGATCTTCAGAAATCATTCAAATATGCTGATTTGATGCTCAAGAAACATTTTGTCGTGCTGTTTCATATTTTTGTGATACATATTTTTTCAGTTTTCTTTGATAAGTAGAAAATTTAAAAGAACAGCATTTATTTAAAAATCTTTGGTAATGTAATAAATGTCTTTACTGTCACTTTTTATCAATGTAATGCATCCTTTAATCAATTTAATGCAATGCATAATTTCTTTAAAAAACTAAAACCTGGACTGACCATTATCAATAAACTGTTGTTCTTAGCATCAGTCTTTTTCTTGTATTGCAGAATGCTGATCATTTTAGTCTGCATCCTTTGAAAGTAATGCATGCATTTGATGAATGTAATTACATGCATTTGAATGTAATGCATCCTTTAATCAATTTAATGCAATGCATAATTTCTTTAAAAAACTAAAACCTGGACTGACCATTATCAATAAACTGTTGTTTTTAGCATCAGTCTTTTTCTTGTATTGCAGAATGCTGATCATTTTAGTCTGCATCCTTGAATAATGCATGCATTTGTAATGTAATTACATGCATTTGAATGTAATCATCCTTTAATCAATTTAATGCAATAATGCATAATTTCTTTAAAAAACTAAAACCTGGACTGACCATTATCAATAAACTGTTGTTTTTAGCATCAGTCTTTTTCTTGTATTGCAGAATGCTGATCATTTTAGTTTGATCATTCAATGCATTGGTCCATATAGTAAACACAGGCCACCTCAAATATATATTTGGTGGCATAACAGGTCACAATAATAAGCGGCGTGTCTGAGAGCGTGGGTAGAGTCAGACAGCCAGACTGCGTGACTTTATCTTTTCCTGAAAGGCAGACCAGTGATGATAATAAGACTGGAGAAAAACAAATTATGTGCACTTACTCACATGCTTACTCATCGCATACATCGCTTCAAGGTTTAGCAAAAGGACACTGTAACTATATATGAATGCAATAATGTCTGCACCACAGCATTTCAGCTTGTGATGTTTTTGTGGATAAACTGTGGATCATACCAGGCCGGGCCGTATCGCTGTATATCAGCTTTCTGTGTGCTCACAGATGTGTGTATAATGGCTGTAGCCTTTCAATGTAGTTCATAAAAATCAGAGCTGGGTAGTAACTGATTACATGTAATCTGGAGTATGTAATCAGATTCAAAAAATTAAGTACTTGTAATTAGATTATATTACATTTTAAAACACATTTTTATACATGATTACATATTATTCACTCAATTGCAATAAATTATAATAAATTTATTGATTTTCCCTAATTCTTCTTTTTCCTATTTTCTAAAATAGCCAAATGCTTATATAGATTCAGAAAGTCTTCCAGTTTTGTGGACGTTCACACAAAGACCAGACACTACACTGAAAAAAATGATTCATTGAATTTACTAAAACATTTTAAGGTAAGTGGTTGCAATCAGTTTATTTTTGCTACATTTAAAGGAAAACGCCACCGTTTTTTCCATATTCCAATATGTTCTTCCCTCAACTTAGACGAGTTGATATGTACCTCTCCCGTCTCAGTGCGTGCACTTAATCGCTCTAGCGCGCGGCACCACTATGTTAGCGTTTAGCTTAGCACCATTCATTCCTTAGGATCCAAACTGGGATGAATTTGGAAGCCACCAAACACTTCCATGTTTTCTCTATTTAAAGACGTTTACATGAGTAGTTACACGAGTAAGTATGGTGACACAAAATAAAACGTGGCGATTTTCTAAGCAGATAAAAATGATAACTATAATGTGCTCTTCCACCACACATTATAGTTATCATTTTTATCCGCTTAGAAAATCGCCACGTTTTATTTTGTGTTTTACGGGAGAGGTACATATCAACTCGTCTAAGTTGAGGGAAGAACATATTGGAATATGGAAAAACGGTGGCGTTTTCCTTTAAATAAACACATTTAGTTGACTTTCAACAAAATTTGTTTATTTAAATGTAGCTCAAATAAATTGATTGCAACCACTTACCTTAAAAAATATAGTAAATTCACTGAATAATTTTTTTTTCAGTGTATAGTCAGGTGGATATAATTAAACAGAAAATATACAACCACACAGAATTTGACCACTGCATTTACAAAAAAACATTTCAGCTTCAAGAAGTTTTTCTCAACATTACTGATGAACATTAAATTATGGGTTATTTAACCATGTATTTCTATGACTTCGGAAGGCTTTTGTCTTCAAATACATTAAAATGCACAATTTCACGTTATTACTTATTTACAAGTAATGCAGGGATTCACAATTTTTTTTTGCCATCTGAACCTCTTTCATCTAATATATAACTTGAAGTACCCCTGAGATTTTAAGGTAATAATTTAATAATTAAGTAACACATTTGCATCTTCATGGTCCTCTGATGTTGGTTAATGGTCACATGACATCAGGTAAACTAAATATTTAATCATTTTTAGTAGTTTTTTTTTTTACTGTTATTTTAAAATGATTTTTTATATATATATATATAATTATTAAATTATTATATTATTGATTTAATGAATTATTAACCTTTCTCAGCCTAAACTCGTGAACCCCCTGCAGTTTCTAGTTTGGGAAACCTTACAGTAATGTAATGTTTAATGCACTTGTTATTGATAACAATAAAAATAATATATTTTCTTTCTCTTTGTATTTTTATTTCAATATGGTACAAGATTATCCTATTTAAATCAATGTGATAAACGAGTAATCTAAAAGTAATCTAAAAGTAATCTGATTACATTACCTAAAATGTTTAATGTAAACTACAATTTTTGTCATGTAAATTGCAATCCATAACAGATTACATTTTGTAAGTAATCTACCAGCGCTGATAAAAATTCAAAGAATTCAGGCTGAGACTCATCCGTTTTATATTAGTTTTACTTTTGTCTGTAACAGAAGTCTTGAATAATCATATCTTTTGGTTTGTGTCCTTCACGTTTAAAAAAACTGAAATACCTTTTTCATTTGTAAAGTTATTTTTTCATTAGATAATATGTACCGTTATCATGAAAAAACTCATACAGTGATATAATATTGTGGTCCTACCACCCACCCCTAGATCAAACATTACTTCTGACTCATGTTTCCAACGCTACAACACACACAAAGGAGAATAAACTCAACCTGTGGAGAAAACCACGTTCTTGGAGATGAGTTTGTAGTCCACGATGGAGAACTGAGGCAGCTCGATCCTCTCCACCCCAGTAACGGCTCCGTCTCCCCCTCGCCAGTAAAACTCAATATCATCTGTGGTGTAGCCATCTGGAGGATCCAAACACACGTGTGTTATAACAAACGGTGCATCTCCACACGGTATAAAATCCAACTTTCGAAAGGTTCTACTAAACAAGTAAAAAAGTAGCCTGAACAAAGCATTTTTAGGAGAAGCCAGTTCAAATTTTTGTGTAAACTGAACAAAAATACTCTAAACATGTCGCTAGCAAAAGTTGTTTTGTTTACCTTACTAACTGTAGATACTCAAGTATGTGTTCAGAAAGTATCCAAATGTTCTCCCAACTTTTCAAATTGAGTCATCTGAACAAACAATTTTACATTGAACAATATTGCACAAGTTCCCAGCATGCATTGCATCTTGAAAACATTTTATGTTAATTATTATTATATTATATTATCATTGGGTCTCATTCACTAAGCATGCGTACGCACTAATTTGTGCATGAAATGTTAGTACGAATGATTTTAAGAACAAACCACGATTCACCAAAAATTTTGTACTAAAAGTATTCTACATTTACGAAAACTTATAGGAACAACTGAAACCACACGTACGCAGAAAGCACTTACTCTGCACGGCCTTATAATCATGTTAAGATGTTATATTTAATCTAAATACGACTATGATTATATTAAAGCATGTTTACTAAATAATTGTGTTATATAATCCATATACAAAATTATATAACAAACTTATTTAATAATACAATTTAATCTTGTCATCATGCATTTCATCATATAGTGAAAGTGTAAGAAAAGTTGTGTTTTGTTCAGCTGCGAGGTTTCTCTGAGTAAGCCGTATGTAGAGCTGGCTCCCGAGAGGTCAGTAGTCTGGGTCTGTATGAAAGTTTTTTTTGTGTTTGAACTGGTGAGAATGGTACACTTGGATGCTCAAAGATCTGGCGAGAGCGCGTTTGCTCTGAATAAATGCGGAAAGCCCTTATATGGAGATAATTTGGGCGTGTTTTATGCAAAAAACTAACCTCGTGCACGCGGCCGCTCATTTAGAATTACTCCAAATTCACGAACATAAGAACGAGGTAAGAACAAATTCATGTGCGTACGCACGTATTGTGAATTAGGTGGAACGTTTTCGTGAGAAGTTCAAATGTGCGTATACATACGAAAAAAGTACGCAGTTATTAGTGAATGAGACCCATTGTTTTAATTTTTACTGGCTTAATTTATGCTGCTGTTGTCGCTGTCAGTTAGCTGTCATGTGGATCAGAGTTCATATTTTTACTGATTTAATATTTGTTGATCCTCACCACGGTTGAGACTCGTGTGCTGAGGTACTGTATGTGCATCTCATTGCAAATTGTTTAATCTATTTGTCTATTAGCATAAATGTTTGCATTTAGATTTAAGAGGCAAATACTACCCATATTATGTAGAAGGCTTTGAAAATAAACAAATTAAAAGAAAGAGGATTGTTAAAAAAGATTAGCATTGTTAAATACTAAAAATCTTTGGTTGCTCTGACAGATCTTTTAACACTCAGTAGACTGACTTTTATTCATTAGATGAACTAAAGTTTTTAAGTTGTCGGTTACTAGTTGAGTTAACTTAAGTTGAGTGCGATAGGTTGCCTTTTATTTATGTATTTTACAGTGCATACATATGAGGACAACTGAGGACCAGCAGCAGAAAATGAGCTCTGCATAAAGACTGACTTTTTCTGCAACCAATCCAAGCTTTATGAGACTTAAGAGAGAGTTGATCCTCAAAAACGTTGATCATCATCCTCAGGTTGTCCATTTACATATTGTATATTATTAAATATTATAAGAAATTTGTTTTCTATTAATTTAATATGAGGTTAGATTTGTTTTCAACCCTCTTACCAATATTGGTGACGTGTGTGTATACAGTTTAAACACTTAAGAAATAAATAGACAAAAATTAACAATGTTAAAAATAAACAAAACAAACTAAAAATGATGCAAACATAGGTAACAGGGTTGTGAATATCACTCAAATTACAAATTACATTTCTAAAATTACATCACTTAATAGCTAGTTGGGACCAAGAGTTTTTTTTATATATTTCCCAAAAATTAAATATAAATATTGATTCAATGTTTTTTTTTTTTTTTTTTCTACAATATTTTGGGTAACAGGGTTGAAGGTTAAGATTGACAAATGCAATCAACAAGAAAAAAGGAATAATGTTTTTAATGTGAAAAATGTGTTTATGTAAAAAGAAAAGATCCAAATTATGTTACTTTGTTCATGCAATAACCAGTGTTATTTTAGTATCACTGAAATACTATTATAGTTTTTATGAATATTTTGAATATGTTTTTATTTTTTGTTTTCAATTTTAGTTCAAGTTTTAGTAATTTTGTAATGTGTTTTTGTAATTGTCAGTAGTTATATAGTAGTTTTACATTTAGTAGTTAAAATAATATATTTATATATATATATATATATATATATATATATATATATATATATATATATATATATATATATATATATATATATATATATATATATATATATATATATATATATCATTATATATAATATAATACTGGATATTATACTTATTATAACTGTACTTATTATGTTATTATATGTATATATATTCTCAATATTTAGATTTTTTTGCACCCTCAGATTTCAGATTTTCAAATAGTTGTATCTCAGCCAAATATTGTCCAATCATAACAAACCATACATCAATGGAAAGATTATTTATTCAGCTTTCAGATTATGCATGAATCCCAATTTCGAAAAATTGACCCTTATGACTGGTTTTGTGGTCCAGGGTCACATATAAGATTTTGGTCATATCGCCCACCCCTATTTTTCGAGAACACATTTTCTAACATATCCAACAAAAAGCGTGGGATTCATGTTTTTAATACTTTACATAAACCAACGGGCTACCAAACTGCATTGTATTCAAGGAAAGTGCAGTATAAATATTGACGGTGACATTTAGATTTCAAAACAAGTGATCATTAAATTATGTAAGAGGACAGCTGGTTATGAAACAGACACACATCCGTGAAGGAATCTGTGTGTTTGCTTGTTCTCCGTCCTCCTCGCTGAGGTTTCTTCTCCGTCTGCACCAGTTTGTCTGCGTGCAACTTATAATGAGAACCAGTGACCTATTTAGTGTTTTGAATAATTAACGATGAGCTTCTGATTTCTTCATATTCAAGGGAGTTATCTCTGCATGACTTAGCAACCAGGTACAGACTTAAAAAGGCCAGCAAAGCTGTAGGCCTTATAAAGCATTGATGCAGCGACAAAGATAACAAACACGGTTTAATGGGCCAGAGAGCAACGTGATGTAAATACGACAAGAGCTTGAGCCATGTGACAGTCATAAGATGTGTCTTGCTAGCGTGGGAGCGTTTGGTTGCGTCGTGTTCACCGTGCTGTCTGAAAAGACTTTTAAATGGCAAGAGACGAAAGCGAGAAAAGCATGAGAGCTGAGGACTCTAGAGAAAACTGCTGTTGGACTGGGAAGCACTGGTGTTTCACTTTCCATTAAATCTATTATTTCTGTGCCACCGCGTCTGATTCTGTCAATTGACTGGCTGATTACTGTCAACAGATCACATCACTTTACTGCTACGGCTCCATTATTCCCAAGAAACCAGAGAAAGAGGAATCCACATCAGAGGTGAGCGACTCGAGCGCAGAGCTTCTGCTTTAAAATCTGCTTCTGAATCGTGGCTATTAAAAATGTATCAGGAATCAAGTTGATCAGGGATGAGGAGGCTTTAGCTTGTGTCTCATTAACTCACAAAACACTACAGCACAGACACGCAGACGAAAACTACGGGAAAACACGCAATTGTGAGCGTGAAAAGGTTAAAAAAACGGGAAAAGAAACGTGAGAAAGCAAGAGAAAGCGAGAGAAAGCTGGGTTGCCAGTTGAATTTGATTTAAATAAGAATTTTTACATATAATACATTACATTTTTCATCAGCAACATATGAGACACTTTTATAAACATTTGTTGGTATTAATGATCAATGTTTGAAATTCTACCTAGAGAAATTAGTATTAAATGTATATAAATTATCAATTGTTTTATATATATATATATATATATATATATATATATATATATATATATATATATATATATATATATATATATATATATATATATATTATATATATATATATATATATATATATTATATAATTCATTTAAGAAATTACATTAATTGTGTTGGCCATAGTATATTCTATATATATTTTTTAGGCTGTGAATAAATAAAATAAATTAATGAATTTGCATATTTGGTCAAAACTATTGATGTGATAATTTATGCTTTGACTAATGTAAATTCTCTCTTATTTCAGCATAAGTTTCAATGCAACATCCTGTGGGACATGTGGCCCAGTGTTGCCAAGTCTGCAGTTTTAACACAAAATTGAGCTACTATTATACTGTTGTTGTGGATTTTTTTTAAATGTGATTTTGGAGCAATTTTTGATAGCCAATTTTCCCCAGAACCTGATTGAGCTAGTTTTTAGCTGTGATTGGCCAAGTTTTGAGTAGCAATTGTGCTGGTTTTGTTACACAGACCTGGCAACCCTGATGTGGCCGATTCAATTTAAATGTACACTTATGAAAAAAAAAGAGAGACATTCCTTAAATTCTGAGAACATTTCCTAAATTAAGAGAAGTGTTATTTTAATATCACTGAGATACCATTATAGTTTTTATTAATATTTTCAATATTAAAAATGTAGTTGTTTATAATTTTTTGATTAGTTGTTAGTTATTTATTTTTTATTTATTAGTCTTATTAGTTTTTTAAAAATACGTCTATATATTTTAATCTACTTCTATTTTAGTTTGAGTTATTTTTAGTGCTGTCAAACGATTAATCCAAAATAAAAGTTTTTGTTTACATAATATACTGTATATGTGTGTACTATTTATATCTATTATGTATATATATAAATACACAATATACAGTATACATTTTGAAAATATTTACATGTATATATTTATATTCATGTAATTTATATCATATATAAATATATTTAATATATAAACATAACATATTTCTCTTAAATATATACATGCATGTATGTGTGTATTTATATATACACATAATAAATATACACAGTACACACATATATATTATGTAAACAAAAACTTTTATTTTGGATGCGATTAATCACTATCAAGTTAGAAACGCTGCTTTAGCAACGTGATAAATAAAATAATAAAATAAGTTGCAATTTCAAGAAGCGGAAATGCTTTTTATGGATTTAGTTTGAGTTAACTATAATAACTCTGAGAGGGAATGAGTAGAAGAGGGGAAAGAGCCAGAAACGGAGGGCTGGAGCGAGAGAAGAAACGCACACAGTGTATTGGTAGCTGAAGGAGGTCAGGCCTGACCCTCAGTGTTTCTGTGCTGCTTAACGCTTCTGGAAACTGAATGATCAAATGGAGCATCACATCACAGCGCTGTAATCCAGCACTCCAGGGACAGAGATAAAACACTGAGAAGACCTCGCATTCTTCTCCTGAGTCTTTCAGTTTTTATTACAAGAAAAATGACGTTACACACAATTACAGGCAATAATGACAAAATAGAAAGCCCATTCATCTTGATAAAGAGGGAGATGATTAGCTTTTGTTATGGCTGTAAATGCATAATTTAGCACTGCTGTCATGGTACAGCTGAAAAACAGATCATCAGATGGGTAACAGATAACCCATAATCGCTTGAGCCTATGTTTTTAACGTGCTTTACTATTTCATCGGTTCTGTAATATCGGGTTTCTCCAAAAACACCATTAAAGCACTGTGTGTTCAACAAGAAACAAGAGTGTTCACAGGTGGAGGGACTTTCTTAATGCACTGCTTATATTAATTATTCAGCTGTTTACTGAACAGCCATTCACTCTCAATGTAACATAAACATGAAATTACATTTGTGACCATATTATTATTATTAATTATTATTATTATCATTATTAGTAATGCTATTATATTTATGGAACAAATAAAAACAAAAATTACCATGATAATAAAAATTATTATTATTATTACTATAACATATTTTGTTTTATTTTTAAATAATGTGTTCAATATTTTATGATAAAAAAACTAAAAACTAAAGTAAAGTAAAAATCATTCTCCATACTGTTATAGTAAATAATAATAATAATGCTGATAATAATAATAATTATTAATCTATATATATATATATATATATATATATATATATATATATATATATATATATATATATATATATATATATATATATAATATAAATTATTATTATCATTATATATTCTATTGTTTTTTTAATAATATTTTTCAATATTACATTTTAATAAAACAAAATAAAAATTATTCTTCATTCTGAAAATAATAACATCAACAACAACAATAATAAACGATTACATATTTCATAATAATATACTATTTATATATTTTTTTATTATCATTACATATTATACATTACATATAAATGTTATTGCTTTTATTATTATTAATAATAAAAAAAATCAAAAAAATCTTCCTGCATACTGGTTATCAGTTCAACATAAAAATAATGATTAGAAATATCTGTCCTAAAATGAATATCATTAGACCTCTAGACAGGGTGATGAAAAGCAGATGCAGTGGATCTGAGGGTCACTCACAGCTCTCGATCTCCAGCGTACAGTTCTGCTCGTCCAGCGGGTATCGCCTCAGGTCCATCATGCAGGCCGCGGTGGTGGTGATCCTGAATGTAAAGCAGAGACAGAGGACTGTGGGGATTACTGACGCTTCTCAAGGACAACAGAGACGAGGTCCTCCTCCCTCACATCCACACCGCTGCTCACAGATCTGTCTGGATGGATGGATCTTACCATTCTAGACAGTATTTTTGCGTTTCAATAAAATCAACAAATTCTATCAAATCTATTCTTTAAACTACATTCCTGTTGCTTCAAACAGTAGAGAACAGCATCAGCAAGGGCAACGGGTTTGATTCCCAGGGAATGCATGAACATAAATTGTACACCTTCAATGCAAAGCAAGTCAATTTTGATAAAAGTGTCTGCCAAAGGTAAATAAATGGTATAATGAGCAAGTATTAATCTCGACATAATCTTGAGTGGACAACCAAGATTATTACCTGAAGGGAAACAGTCTGTCCTTTGGGTCTGACCCAACTGCAGCAGCGATGCCGTTTTCACAGTAAATTAAAACTAACATTTAATAGATGTCTCTGAACTTCATGTGTGTTGTTAAAACTTCATCTAAAAGAACTGCTTATCTTTAATAATTCAGTACACAACTCTATTCAAAATCATTTTACTTGAATTCTCCAGTGGACATGAGTGCAACTTCACTTCTTTTTCTTTTCTTTTCTTTTCTTTTCTTTTCTTTTCTTTTCTTTTCTTTTCAGTTTTCAGCCTGAGCTGAACCAAACTGTCTGTAAAAATGACACTCAAAAAAAAAAAAAATATATATATTTATTTTTTGGAAGAAGACTCTTATGCTCAAAAATACAGTAAAAATAGTAAAATTGTGAAATATTATTAACAATTTAAAATAGCTGTTTTCTATGTGAATATATGTTAAAATGTACTGTATTTCTGTGATCAAAGCTGTATTTTCAGCATCATTACTCCAGTCTTCAGTGTCACATGATCTTCAGAAATCATAATAATATACTGATATGCTGCTCAATAAACATTTATTATTATTTTCAATGTTGAAAACAGTCGTGCTGCCCAATATTTTTGTGGAAACCGAGATATTATTTTATTTATATATAAATATCCTGAATTAAAAATAACTTCAATATAATAAAGCATTATAAATATAAATATAAACAATTGGAATTTTAATAAATCATTGTATATTTCTACTTGATTTTGTGAATTAGCATCAGTCGATTTCCATCATGATTATTTAGTTAACATTAAAAAGTCATGAACTTGTCACTACAGGTTGTATAACTTTGATTTGATTTAAAGCAGCACTTAAACTTATTACACTGCTTTCAATTTGTGCAGTTTTTACTGTATACATGAGTTATAGCGAGAACAAAGACAACATTTGGGGTCAGTAAGATTGTCTTTTGTGAAAGAAATGAATACATTTATTCAGCAAGGATGCATTAAACATCAACGGTGACAGTAAAGACAAAAAAAAATCTGTTTCAAATTAATTCTGCTCTTTTTGATTTGATTTAAAGCAGTAATTAAATTGCGCTTTAGCTTTTTGTGGGTTGCATTTTTTTCCAAATACAGTTCTGGCTTGTCAGCAAGCCTCATCTCTCTCTTTGTTCCCGGTCATAAATCAACATGCCAAAAACATCAATACTCCCGAGGTTCCTCTGCACCGTCCCACAATCACAATTCCACAGGAAGAGCTGGAAGAACTGGGAGCGCTGGGAAATCAGGAAATTAGGCCAAGATGGCAGAGGTAAAAATAACAGGCTATTTATAGGTCGCTACATCAGCAAAAGTCTCAGAGCATTTGGGTGTCTAAGAGATGGATATGAGAGAGTCATCAGTCCCTACAGCTGATGAGCTTTGGTGTTGTTGGAAAGCTGAGGAGAGTTCGAGGTGGAGTTGGTCTCTCTCGATTCCTTCTCGCTCTCTTAACATTGTTAACCCTTTCTCAATCTCTTTCATCTCTGAACCCTCTTTCATCTTCTCTTTCCATCTTTCTTTCACTGCATACAATACATCTCTTTTTCTCTATGTTGGCATCTGTTTTCCATCTGTCTAAGAACAACTGATTAGACGCTACTGTTCAAAAGTCTGGGGTGAGTAAGATTATTTTTGAAAGAAATGAATGTTTTTATTCATCAAGGACGCATTAAATTGATCAAAAGTGACAGTAGAGACATTTATAATGTTACAAAAGATTTCTATTTCAAATAAATGCTGTTCTTTTGAACTTTCTATTCATCTGAGAATCCTGAAAAATAAATTGTATCACAGTTTCCACAAAAATATTCGGCTGAACATCTTTTTTTCAGCATTGATAATAATCAGAACTGTTTCTTGAGCAGCAAATCATCATATTAGAATGATTTCTGAAGATCATGTGACACTGAAGACTGGAGTAATGATGCTAAAAATACAGCTTTGATCACAGAAATAAATTACATTTTAAAACACATTCACATAGAAAACTTATTTTAAATTGTAATAATATTTCACTTTTTTTACTGTAGTGTTGATAAAAAATGCAGCCTTGGTGAGCAGAAGAGACTTCTTTCAAACATATATATTTATATAATATTATATATATTCTGTTTGAAGAAAATATATAATAATATGTTATTTCTGTTTGAAGTTTTAATGCTTTTGAATGAATTAATTAACGTTATTTCTTCAATTATTTTGTCTAGTTGTGGACTTGCTTCATACAATTATAATAGGTGCCACTAGACTTTTCCTTTAAGCACACATTATATCTGACAGCCAATAGAATTAGTATGATATTTAGGACAAAAAAACAAAAACATTAAAGCAATGATATTATAACCTGGATGTGTTTTTTTCGTCAGAGTGGGCTAATATGATTTCTTTGTCAGGTGTTATAATTGCCTCCAACCATTGCAAACACTCTGATTCCTATTAAATATGATATTACGATCTAGTCTTTCTCATTATAAGTTATTTATTGCCAAAGACACGTTTAGTTTACTAAAAGACAGTAGGTATATTTGTAGCAGTCCGTGAGTTAGGAAGAAAAACATCAAAAGCTTTAGCCCCCAGTCTCTCTATTTCTCTGCTCTCCGTCTCACTGTGACCTGCTGCTTACTGCTTGATTTGTATCCGCTTGAAGAGGGCTTGGCTCAATATATTAAGAGCAGAAGGAAACTAGGCCTGACCCTCACCGGTTTAGTGCTGCTTAACGCCTCTGGCAGCTTGTATCAGCTTGAAAAGGGTCTGAGGAATAAAAGTCAGAGCTGTTTATTCTCCAGTGCCGTTAGACTGCTACTTCCCTGCATTGAAACCCACCAACGCTGAGATCTTCTCATCTACATGCATTCAAGAGCGTTCTCTTTACCAGCACACTAGACTTCATCTATCACTGGTGGTTTCCCCGCGCACCGCACAGGTTCATGTAAGGGTTGGGTACAGACCCCAAGGCAGCATGTGTACCTTTATTCCAAACGACCTTGTTTACTAAGGCTTGTGCTGCAACACACCACGCAGGGGTCTGACTAAATTACATTATGAGGGTGGTGAGAGGACGAGCTGAAAACACTGCAGCCAAAATGGTAGTCCTGAATTGGATCAAAGATTCCGCACACTTAACTAGATTGTGATTTTTTTTGAACCCTCTGGTGTTGTTTGGTCATTCTTGACAGCAATATTTTACTTTTTGTTTTTCGTCATCCGAATGGTATTAAACTTGGTAAAGGTTTTGGCACTTGCTTTGTGAACATACACACAAAAAATTGAATCATGGACATGATTCAAAAAAATTAAATGGTCTTGAAAAAATAGTCACAGGTCAAAAACGATCGCATTGGAAATTATTTGAATTTCAACTAGTGGAAATGTTTGGTACTGCATCCAAACAAAATCTTACTAGAAGCTCATTATTTGAGATATCAACCTCAAATTTGGAAGACAACTTCCTTAGATGTATGGACTTGACTTTCATGCAGTTTTAGAGTAAAACATATTTTGGAAAATATATATTTCATGTAAAAATTTTTGTGCATTTTTCATAATAATAAACTCAAACTAATGACTTTTTTTTAAGTTTCACTTTTTTTCACTTCAGCAATAATCTGTATAATCCTTTAACAAGATAAATCAGCACAATTTACGCTTGTTTAGTTGTTTATGCTGAAAAACAGGTAATAAATTGATTATAACTATTCCATATATATAAATTAGTACTATAAAATCCGTTAAAAATACAAAACATTAAATAAAAATCTAATTTAAATATAGTACATTCATTTCATTGAAATAATAAAAAAAGTCATTTTTGACCATCATGCGAACAACAGACAGTTAAAAAGTAATGCAACTGTTTCGATGGTGAAAAATGGTCTCTGTGTGAAAATTGGCTTGGTGACATCAGATGTGAAAAGTCATTTGAGTGCACATACATATAATGTGCACATATGGACTAGGAATGTGCATCAAGAAAGATTTTCTGAAAAGCATAGCAGTAAAAGCACCAAGGTCATGGGTTTGATTCCCAGGGAATGCATGAACTAATAAAATGTGTACTTTGAAAGGAATATAAATATAAAAACATGTGCCAAATGCAAAACTTTTTAGTTAAATCAAAAATGTAAATTAAATCAATGTGCACATACACACTAGGAATGTGCATTAAAAAGTGTAAAGCATAGCATTAAAAACACCAAGGTCATGTGTTTAATTTCCATGGAAGGCATGAAATTATATAACTTGCTTTGGATAAAAGCGTGTGCCAAATGCAAAAAATGTAAATGAAATTAAGCCAATTTAGAGTTCATGTTGAATTTAACCACCAAAGGTGTGTTTTTAAACATACATTTTCAGAATAAAAAAAAGCAGAGAAAGGATGCGTCACATAAAGATCAGAGCATTTACTTTTATATTACTTTAATATAGATTTCTTTTGTGATCCTGCTAAGCCACTATGCGAGAAGGACATGGTATTGAATGTTTTATGCTACCACTTCAGCAATTTTCCTTGCAGTGATGCCTCTCCTATTTGAGTTTTCCTGTTGCTGCTGGTATATTCACCTACCTTTACACAGCTAGATAGCACAGGAATGTGTGAGTATACAAAATAAAATAATGCCAGCTATAAATAGAAGCTGTCCTATTCTGCCATTAGACATCTTCAAGTCGCTGGAAAAAATAACACCAGCCAATGCACTTCACCTCCATATAATAGGCAACCTTTTCTGTAAATGAGAATTAATGATCATGTCTCCATTTTATTGTGCTGCTCATCCACTGTAAATGAGAAGGTAAACAGAAGATCTCTTCTTCTCTCAGTCACTATGTCTAGTAATTTAGATTTGCTTAAGTCTATTATGTCCTAAATTAGTCAACTGCATTTAGACAGAAGTGGCCCTAACAGCGATGTAACGCTTCTTAATTGGTCCTAGTACATAGCCTTGCTGAACACCTCATAGCGTGTGCTTACCGAGTTATGCTGTGTGCTAAAACGCCGTGAATGTGACACATCACAACACATTAAGCTGATCACTGTTAAAACTATACTTGAAATGTTGGTTTAATTCAGACAGAAGACATTTTGTTTACATTTAAACAAATGAGTCTATGCAACACTAGACTCAACCTAAGATAGCAATGATTTGTTAATACACATTGCACACAAAAGGAGAAGGCACTTTTTTCTCTGGCAACTGCGATCTGATTGGCTTAATTTACAACTTCCAGGAGTGAGGGCATTCGGGTTTGTTATCTGTCTGTATGGAAACAAAGTAGTGTTTAAAAAAGTATTACCCTTACAATAATTAACAATGGTTTTATTACAAAAAAATTAATTAAAAAATAAATTAAAAAAACATGGTTAAAGTTAAACCACAAATTAACCATGGTTTTGCTACACTAACCATAGTTTACCCATGGAATCTGTAGTAAAACTGTGGTTATACAAATGGTAATCAATCTGCCAAAAAAATAGTCACTACACTTTTACTATAATAAAACCATGGTTAATTTTTGTAAGGGTAGGGTCGATATAATGCATTTTTAAGAAATAACTACACTTAAGAAAATTAACCATGGTTTTATTATAGTAAAAGTGTAGTAACCATGTTTTGTTTTGTTTTGGAGTGTTTGGAGTGCTCCTGTGGCTCAGTGGTAGAGCATTGCGTTAGCAGCGCAAAAGGTTGTGGGTTCGATTCCCAGGAAACACACATGATAAAACATGTATAACCTGAATGCACTGTAAGTCGCTTTGGATAAAAGCGTCTGATAAATGTAAATGTAAATGTAAAATGTTTTGCTTTTTTTTGCATATTGATTACCATTTGTATATAACCACAGTTTTACTAAAAATACCCAGGTTAAATGGTTTGTGTAGCTAAACTATGGTTAATTTGTGTTTTAACTATAATAGCCATGGGTTTTTTTAAATTGTTTTTATTTGTAGTAAAACCATGTTTAGTTTTCATAAGGGTTATCACTGTATTGAATAATACCGTTTTGTTTGAAGCATTCATTAGCAAGTAAAATATATCCACACAAAAAAAAAATTAAATACGCATGGCTTTGCATGTCAGTCTGACAGTCCTTTGTTTAAGTGGTTGAATCTTGTCCAGAATAAGTAGCAATATGGATCAGATACTTTAGAGTTGAGAATACTTTAGAGTACTCAAAATCAACATGCATACTGTGCATCAAAGAAAGTTTCTTGTATCTTTAAAAGCTCCAACCATTGAAATTTGAATTTGAAACTAAATGAATAAATGTCTTTGGTATAATAATATATATATTTTTTACATTAGTCATTAAAACAAGGACGACACAGACTGCTATGCCATAACATGATTCACTTGTTGTATTATGACTCAAAAATTGTATTTATGGACTGTTTATTTTCATCTCCTGGCCGGCGTCCGTGTTATTGGTTGAAGTCTTTTAGGAGCAAGATAATCAGATCTACCTGCCTGTGTTAAATTGTCAGACTGGGCTCTCACAGAGCTATAGAAGAGCGCTGTTATTTTCTTCTTCTCCTGGTAATTGAGGAACATGCTTTGGCAGGCTTAGTGGAGCAGGGCACCCAAGGAACACGGACAACACACCCCCACTCACTGCAAACACACACATTTACAAACCCAGAAAGCCCATCTTCCAACACTATTTTACGTCAAACTGCAACAGAGCACAGATTCGCACTAAATTTCAGATGTCACAAAAGAGAACGCTCTATTACTGCCTGCACAACACATGCACACACACACACACACACATGCGGCCGCAGCCGGCGCTGTCTCACATGCGAAGGTCTCCACTGACAAAGTAGCACGATGGCAGTCCCGAAAGCAATGTTCTGCAGGCCAGGTCACGGCACTCTCACACATTCCCATCAATGTTTCATCATGTGCATTTAGTGTTTCTGCACACAGTTTCCCCTTTTGGCTTATGTAAAAATAGCTTATGTAATTGGGCACTTACATAATGAAGCGTTATAAATTATATTTATTGATTTTGGTCGACTTAATAGCAGTGAATTATCTGCTGCAATGCAGATTTTTTATTTTTAAGCACTCTTCTGATAAAGACACTGCTGTCAGGCTGAGGAACGGCAAGCACAATGTGCAGCTTTGGAATTAGCAACAACAATTTCATCCCTTCTAAACATAGACAGCGATGTTGAGTCATTTACACCAGCATAATGCATCAGCAGCCAGGGAAAATAAAAACAGGCCTCTGAACACGTCGTGAATGCGTTATGTGGGTGGTTTGCAAATAGTTTGCATGGACAGAATGATGAGAGGAGTCAAACGTGATTACGGGTCGATAACCTCAAAGGACGTACCTTAATCCGTAGAGCACGGTGCCGTCGGGGTGCAGGCGTATCATTCGGTTCTTGACTGTCACTCCGTGAACGAAGGATTTCTTATCGTTGAGGAAGTAGGTGTCAGGCACCCACAGCTGGTCAGCCACGCGGTTATCCAAGGTTAGATTCAGAGGGATCTCCGTGTACGACAAGCGCTTGTCTCGCCAAGCCTGCTGGAAATACATGGTGAGGGTGTAGTCCTAAAAATAAGAGGAACATTTGGAGAAGATGAGATCATGAAGGCTGCTGAGAAAATACAACATTTTCCACATCTCTTCCATCTTTATTTGACCCTCTAACTCTAGCACTCTCTATTCTAATTCTATTCTTAAAAAAAACGTGTCCCTTTTAGACTTGCATTCTATTCATTTACTAACTGCTTGTTTTCTTTTAAAAAAAACTAACACTAGCTTTTCTTATCTTTTTGTATTCTATCTATTTGTTTTCTTTATTATACAATTAACAAAAGCAAAAAAGGCCTCTAACTCTAGCTCGCTCTATTCTTTTCTGTTCTGTTTTCTTTTTATTATTATATAAAAATATAAAAAAAACATTGCTACGTTTACTGTGTTAAGCTAATGCATATCATTGTTATATGTTAAGCTTGCATATCATTGCTCTTTTGTTAATTTTGATGCTTCTATTGTCCTCTTTTGTAAGTCGCTTTGGATAAAAGTGTCTGCCAGACATTTTCACAAGTCTCTGAGGTCCAAGTCAAGTCTCAAGTCTCTGAGGTCCAAGTCCAAGTCAAGTCTTAAGTCTTTAAAGCGGAGAATTTAAGACAAATGACTCGTTTTTTACGAGTCTCACGAGTCACGAGTCCAAGTCAAGTCTCGAGTCAGCTGTTCACGAGTCCAAGTCAAGTCTTTATTTATGCGACTTAAGTGCGACTCGAGTCCAAGTCTCTGACTCGTGTTTCCATCTCTGGTGTCTGCTAAATGACTAAATGTAAATGTATTTACATTTTACATTTATGCATTTAGCAGACGCTTTTATCCAAAGCGACTTACATTGCATTCAAGTTACAGTTTTACATTTTTACTTGCTTTCCCTGGGAATCAAACCCATGATCTTGGCGTTGCTAGCGCCATGCTCTACCAGTTGAGCTACAGGAAAACTATTTGGTTTTTATTTTTATGTTCAATTTGAAGTTTCCAGGTATTTAAAAAAATATGGGCATGTACCTCACACTACAAACATGCAACCAATACTACAATATTTTTAGATGTTTACACCAATATTTAATATTAATAAGACTGACGTTAATATTTAAACTACACTGTGATTAATATTTAAGTATTTAATGTTAATATTTAAAACCACACTGTAAAAAGTGGTAACCTGTGAGCGTTACTTTAAGAAGCTCTTATACTTTGAATATGTTGAGTTTTTTCTATGTATTTAAAAGAAATGTCTGCTAACCAAGAATGCGTTGATTTGATCAGAAATACAGAAAAACAGTCATATTATAAAATGTTATTTTACTATAAAATAACTATTTTCTATATAGATTTAAAAATTATTTTAACATGATAATTTGCTGTTTATGAAATGTTTCTTATTATAATCAATGTTGAAAACAGTTGTGCTGCTTAATATTTTTGTGGAAACTGTGAAACATTTATTTTTCAGTATTCTTTAAATAAACAGAAACATTTTGTAACATTACTTCACTTTTGATCAATTTCACACATCTTTTCAGATTAAAATGATTAATTTCTTAAAATAAAAGTAAAATTTAAATTAAATTTAAAATGTAAATAATATTAATTTAAATTTAAATGATAACTTAAAATTTAAATTAATTTAAATTTAAATGAAAACATTTACTTAAATTAATTGATTGATTTAGATGTACTACATGAAGCATGTTTATTTAATAATTTTAGTCCCAAATCACATGATCAAAATCTCATCAAGCTTATAAAATCAGAATTAATAATACAGTACCAAGAACATATATTGTCTCTTTGATTAGTTCCTACGAACTCTTATTGAGCTGCTTTTATTAACACTCACCATCTTTCAGATCATTAGTCAACAACTCCTCGTTAAACACTGCAGGTGGTGGCAGGCTCGCAGATGCACCTTTTAATTTAACCCAGCTGAGTGCTCACTAAAAACTGCCTCGCTCACAAATCACTCTGTGTTTGAGTCATTATGAGTTCATTTTGATTCGGATGTGACCACAAGTGATGATGTCCGAGTGTGTGAGATGTTTGCTCTGTAATTAGCTCATCCGTTTCCAGCTGTTTGACACATTATGTTGAGGAGCTGCGATCGTGATAGGCTGTTATTGTCCCACTGACAGGCTGATCAGCCAATCACAGTGAAGCATCCGCTGATGTCGCTGCCAAACACTATTACACTCTTAAAAATAAAGGTGCTTCACGATGCCACAGAAGAACTTTAACATCTGAAGAACCTTTCTGTTTCACAAAAGCTTCTTTGTGGCGAAAGAAGGTTCTTCAGATTATAAAAAGGTAAGAAAGAGATGGTTCTTTAAAGAACCTTTGACTGAATGGTTCTTTGGGGAACAAAAAATGTGACCCTGGTGCACAAAAGCAGTCATAAGTAACACAGGTATATTTGTATCAATAGCCAACAATACATTGTATGGCTCAAAATTATCCATTTTTCTTTTATGCCAAAACAATCATAAGGATATTAAGTAAAGATCATGTTCCATGAAGATATTTTGAAAATTTGATACCGTAAATATATCAAAACTTAATGTTTGATTAGTAATATGCATTGCTAAGAACTTCATTTGAAAAACTTTAAAGGTGATTTTCTCAATATTTAGATTTTTTTGCAACCTCATATTCCAGATTTTCAAATAGTTGTATCTCAGACAAATATCGTCCTATCATAACAAACCATACATCAATGGAAAGATTATTTATTCAGCTTAAGATGATGCATAAATCTCAATTTCAAAAAATTGACCCTTATGACTGGTTTTGTGGTCTAGGGTCACAAATGGTTCTTCAATGGCATTGCTGTGAAGAACCTTTTAAGCACCTTTATTTTTAAGAGCGTAGTTTATAAAAACCAGCTTTATGCTCATATTTTGTAAAATGTCTCATCTTAATTCTGTACCGTCAGTTATTTTCTCATCCGAACTGTTTTTGAGCATTGCCTCCTGGGATAAAATGCCCCTGATTTTATCTGGGGTTTGTTTCGGGAGTGCTGTGGATGTGTTTATCAGCGTGGCCAGAGGATGACGCTTTCTAGCCCCATATTTATCTCTCCGTGCTTCTCCAGCGGTGACCTGCGAGGGAACGCTTAAAACTGCCAATCACCTTCTGCCAAAAATAACCAGCACACTTGATAAAGTTACTCTCAGGCACCAAACCTCCCTCTGATTCAACAGCTGATGGAAGAACCAGCTGTGACTCACACTGTCCTGCATGTGCACATTCACACGGCCCCTTCAGCATGAGCAAACACACCTAAACACACACACACACACACACGCCCCAATTCTCCACGACAGACCCATACACAAATATAACACTACTACTTGTTTTTGCACCACATTTTTGTTGCTGAAAAGTGTTTAAAAAATCCTTTCTAGACTGATAAGAATCCAAATGATTGATAACCAAGATAAGATACATAAAACCCCTTTTGAGCCTGCAGATGGTCCATCATCAGCCGTCGCCTCTCATAATATCCTTCGATCTCTAGGGTTAGTCATTATGTGTAGAAGAGGTTAAGGATCGACGCTGCAGGTCTCCCTCAGGAGAAGCATCTGATGCCTCGGGCGACACAGTCACCTCAGCACTCTTAAAGGGACAGTTCACCCAAAAATTTAAATTTGTTGTTCATTTACTCACTCTTAGGCCATTCGAGATGTATGTGGCTTTTTTTTTTCTTCAGTAGAAGAGTAAAGAAGATTTTTAGCTGAAATCATGGTCGTTGGTGGTTCTTTAAATTCAAGTCAATGGCTATTGCCACTTTGAAAGTCAAAAAAAGCATATCAAGGAACACAAAATGAATCCCCGTGGCTCCTGATGATATATTGAGGTCTTATGAAGTGAAACAATCGGTCTGTGCAAGAAACTGAACATTATTCACAACATTATTACCTGTAATGCAGAGTCTCAGACAAACAGTCCGGAGTGATGCCTGGTTCACGAATCATTCTTTTGAACCAATTCTTTTCAGTGAAATATTTGATACAATTCACCAAATCGGACTGAAGCATCTGAAGCAGTTCACGGCTCGAGCAGCACATATATACAAGTTACTCGCATTCAGACGCTTTCAGACAGTCACTCCGACTCAAAATGAGCCATGTCTGACTAACTTTCTGATGTGAGTTTGGTTACCAATTTTTTTCAAAACATCTTTGGTGTTCCACATAAGAAAGTAAGTCATAGAGGTTTGGACTGACATGAGGATGAGTATATAATGCAAGTATTTTAATTTTAGGGTGATTCATTATCTGTTTAATGAGTCATTCTGAGAATAAATTCCAAACTCAAAGCTGATAAAATAAAGAAGAATTTAAAAATATATAAAGACTGTATTTCACTAAAGTGATATATAAAAATAAAAAATATTAGTCACCCTCATGTCGTTCTGAACCTCTATCACTTAAGGTGCATTCCATTCAACCGAAAGTGAACTGCAAAGTGGACTTCACATATATTCCATCATCTTAAGTGCGATTCCAGTCTGAAGGGAGCGAACATGTCCAGTTCAAAGGGCATAGGGAATAAGAGTACATCCATACATCACTTCACAGGAAGTGGAGAAGGAAATTCACCCAGCAGTTAATGCATATCACTCCTTAGCTTGACTGAAATAAACAAAATGATTTGAGGCTTCAGCATTTTTATTTAGTTTAATTAGTCCCAGGTGTGATTTATACTTGGTTGTTGGCGGGTATAAAGTGCAATGGTTAAATAAGATAAAATACACATCTAATATTTCTAAATTAAGTTTATTTTATTATTAAACCACGTAACAGACATTTATCACCCAGTTTAGCAGTGCCAAATATGACACTTTGTATGCATTGAATTAATAACACATGGATGTGTTAGATACAGATATATATTAAATGAAAGTATGGTAACTTATATTACATTTATGAAGTTGCAGAATTAACTCATTTTGTCAACTTCAACAGATATCCCTTGCTCAAGGAACAGGGAGCAGAGAGCACTGCAACACCTGAGACTCGAACTCACAACCTTTGGATTACGAGTCCGACTCTCTAACCATTAGGCCACGACTTCCCCACATGTTAGGCAATAATTGTGTAGGATAGAACTATGTACAGCTCATCTGAACCCACGCAGATGTTGCAAGACAGAACCAATCGATCACAGAGAGCGTTCACTCACTTCTGACAGTGCATTCAAACAGACTGTGTTTCACAAGTATCAGAAGAAAGCTGATGCTTTTGGGAATGGCAGCCCAGAACAATGCTTATCAAAGGATGGAAAAAAACATGTATGTTTGAGTTATTTCACAATAAACAAATTAAAATTGTAGCCTGCATAGTTTGTGCAATTACAGTTATTCCAATTGAACGTTAAAAGATAATATTGATCATGTTCTATTCTGTAATATAAATCATACACTGTCAGAATAAAAAGGTTGCATTTTATGCATGCAACAGCCTGTCACTGCAGTCCCTTCTGAAAATGAACCATGGTTTTACTAAAGTGACCGTAGTTCAACTATAGTATTTGTAGATTTCCATGGTTACCACTATAACATATTTGAACCATGTGTAAACAAAAATGTAACCTAATAAGTTACAATTAAGGCATATTTAATGTTAAAATGCGTTTAAAATATAAAGTTAAGTGGGTATCATTACCCATTTTACTCTTAGTAATTTAATAATTTAATAAAGGCAGCAGCTATTTGCACTAAGTGTAAATAGCATATTTTCTTAGCGATAGATACTATTTACACTATGTTAAAATAGCAAGATTTTCTGCTATTTATACTACTTATTGCAAATAGTGGCAATTATCTGCACCTCAGTATTGTAGTACATTATAAAACAGTATGCAATAATAACATATTGAGTGTAAATTATAGTTTTAATTCAAATTATTAAATGGATGCCACCTTATTGGGTCAATAAAGCACTCCCTACACCTACCTGATACTTTATTTTCAACTTTTTGATTATTTCCTTCATTTTTATTGAAAATAAATGCCTTTCCGATGCGATATGAGATTTGAAAAGGGAGAAAAAAAGTTTGGCAAAAGGTGGGTTCGAACTCGGGTCGATCGCGTCAAAATGCATGTGCCTTACCATCTACACCACTGAAACTGATGTGAAACAAGCGTCTTTTTTCAGTGTTGACTATCCCAATCACATGTTGGTGGGCGGAGTTAGTGTAAATAGACACGCCGTTTAATAAATTTCATAATTTAGAAGTTCAGTTTAGAAGTATCGTATCGGAATCAGTAACGGTATCGACGATACTGGCCTTTAAAAGTATCGGTATTGTATTGAAAACAAAAGTGGTAACGCCCATCCCTAATCAGTGACGTCAAATGTCATTGTTTGTTGTGCATTTCCTGGATACAACAAGCCAGATTTGATGGATAAATGAAAAAATAAGGTAAATTTCATTCTGTTCATCACACAAAAACTCATTTTATTTCAGGAAGACTTGAAATACTGTATCCAAGACGTGTGGACCACTTTGATTTTGGAGCTTGACAAACCTGGTCAACTTTAATCATTGTATGGAAAACAGCAACATGAACATTCTGCTAAATATCTGCTTTTGCGTTCCATGTAAGAAAGATCATTCATGTTTGGAACCGCACACAGTTGAGCAAAACACAGAATTTGGATGAACTAAGCATGAGTAAGAATGAAAGATTTGCGTTATGCATGAAAAAATGTTTTGATGATATTTACGCCTAATGATATTCCTCCATTCTGAGCTTTTTAAACACAGCGTTCCAGTGAAGCGGTACAGTGAAACAAGAGTACATACAGCATATGCTGATGTTATGTATTACAGTGATTAATCACAAAGACAAAAACTGGAGAAAAATGGAAAAAAGCTGTCTGTAGATTAACATTTCGGGAAAGGAGGTTAAATATACATTTTTCTGAGCGGAGTGTGGATGCCAGGGTACAGAATGTGGAACACCTGGGCTTGGAACTTTCCTCTTGGCTTCAGTGCCAAATGTGAGCATAATTACTATGGTCACAGATGGTAGCAGATGCCTCTTTGGGCTCTGTTTACTCTTCTTTGACATCAATAGATCTCAAACCGAGACGCAAACACACGACTTCTGAGAGCTCACATGCAACCGAGTGAATTTATCATCATTTTTTACTCTCAATGCCTCTCTAATGCTAGAATCATGCATGAAAGTAGAGGTGCATTGGTGCATTGATCTATAAGGGGTTATCGACAAATGAACACTTTTAAAACCTGTACTAGCTGTTATTTTCCAATCAATTACAATGAAAGCAGATGTGAAGCTTTAAAGTTTTAAAAAATAATACAATGCACCATAGTTGCATAGAACACAAGCATTAAATTATTTAGAATTTATCGTGTTCCATGCACAGAAGAAAGAACGTCATGCTTTAGATCAACATGAAGGTGTGTAAAGAATGACAGAATAGTCATTTTTGACTGAACTATCCCTTTAAAGCATTTCGAGAGGCAGAGATATTCTGCAAGAGCAGAAAAGCCTCTGTTAGGTTGTGCTGTTTAATCATCGTTAACAGAGCTGAAATTTGCAAGTGCAAATTAATTTAATCAAGGACGCCTCTAAATGTGCAGCATAAATGTACTAATTAAGGGCGCATCGGTTATGAATTCTTTATGTGACATGAAAAATCGTCAACTAAAGAAGTCTGAGACACGAGAAGAAGCTGTCTTTGTATCCAATGAAAGTCACTCTCACTGGAACCGACCGACTTCCTTCCATTGGCTTGAGCAAACCAACATAAAAACACCAGACCAGGACTCAACAATAGGGATGAACTGATGATGCAACACTCACTGTGTTGTTTCTATATCCTGGACATGTTTTTATGCCTAGCTTGGTCTAGCTTGTTAACATAGACAAGATTTTGTCAAAATGGCAAAACATTATTTGTGATAGTCTTGGAAGCATCGATTAGAAAGGAGTGAAAATTATAAATGAGAAATGGTGCAGGATTTACTATACTGAAAAATTGCTAGTAAATTTCACCAATAATTACAAAGAAATCACAAGTAACATTAAATTAAATGTGAAATTTTTAAGGGGAAAAACTGAAATAGTATTTTCCTAAGTACTCTAATAATGTACAATTTTGAAAAATATTTTTTTGTTACAATGTAGATGTAAAAAATAAATAAACACATATATACTAAAACACTGTTAAAAATATAGCTTCAATTAAGCCATTACTCACTGATATATAGCTAGATTGAGATTTTTTTTTTATTATTATTATTTCTTACAATAAATTGCATAGCAGGGTGGAATTGTGACTTTGATCAATGCTTTAATCGAATATTTTGACTTTTTTTTCTTTAGAACAATGACAATGTAAATGTCAGTTGTTTAATTGTTAAATAACATGTCTTCATAATATCACACGTACAAGTCTTAAGAAGAAAGCAATAACTTGCATATCAGTGTCGAATTGTCCAGCTTAATAAATGTTTTTATGCCTGCATAAAAATGTCACCATGGTCTGGTTAACACAGATTTAGTCAAAATTGCAAGAATTATTTGTGACAGTCTTGGAAGCATCAATTATTAAGGAGCGAAAATCATAAACAAATAAAAAAAATGGTGTAGGATTTACTACATTGAAAATTTGCTATTAAATTTCACAAATAATTACAAAGAAATTGCAAGTAACATTGAATTAAATGAAAAACTGAAATAGTTGTTTCTTGTAAAAACGTATTCCAATAATGAACAAAATTGTAGCTGTGTATTATTGCATATTACATACATAAAAATATATTTATTGTAATTTCATTTGGGAATAAATCTAACTATATTTTCTGACTAAATGTGTTGCTAAACGTATAATTTGGTGTGCTTGGGAAAATGAAAATGTTGGCAGAAGAAGTACAAATCAAAACTGACTGGGCCAGCAGAAAAAAACTACAGATCCTTATTGTTGATCCCAGCAGTATATGATCTACAGCGGAGCACGCCGGATCTGAGAAACAAGCTTACACAAGACAAAGTGAAGCATGCCAGCTCTTCAGATGGATATCCAGATCCATAGATCATATTGAGATTGTGACAGGATGACACGGCGTCATTTGTCGGGTCTCTCCCACGGAGCTGACACTGAAGCAGAGGCTGCTGGGAGTTCTCCATTAGGCCTGTCACAACCCAAATCCAACACTCATCACGTTCAGCAGACATCCATCTCCACGGCACACAGCGGAAGTCATGCAAAATGAACAGAACGCAAAACAAAAGACAATTCTCTTTTTCCAGGCTGTGAAATAAACTACACTTTCCAAGAATAGGGTAGTGCTTTTTTAACAAATAGTCAATGAAAGGAGGTGCTAACCTTTAGAAAATGATGTTCTTCTACCTCTGAACATTAAACTGCATATTATACTAGCAGGGTGTTTTTATTTATTTATTTGATATATAAGGTTTGCAATTTTTGTAACTCTGTTATTTGATCCATTTAAAAAAAAAAAAATCATGATTTTTACATTTTATATCAATAAACATTAAATAAACATGCAAATTAAACTTGTGTAACAGGATGGAATTGTGAGCTTGATCAATGCTTTCAACACTACATTAGATTATTGTCCAGATAATATTTTAATACTTTTTTTGGCTTTAGAACCAGTGTTGGGGAAAGTTACTTTTAAACGTAATGCATTACAATATTCTGTTACTCCCTTAAAGAAGTAACTAATCGTGTTACTTAGTTAGTTTTTATGGAAAGCAATGCATTATGTTACTTTTGTGTTATGTTTTATCATCTGGACTGGACTTGCTTGTTTGTTTTTAATGTAAAATAAAAAGCTATATTTTGGTCAAATGTAAAAGTGAAACAAATACGCCTCAGTCATTCTGGATTGTATGAAGGAATAGGATGCAGAAGAAAGTTCAACACTCTTTAGCAATAAAAAAGGTAACACTTTACAATAAGGTCATTTGTTAACATTATTTGATGTATTAACTAACATGAACGAACAATGAACAATACATTTATTAGACTATTTATTAATCTTTGTTAATATTAGTTGATAAAAATAGTAATTCATAGTTTGTTCATGTTAGTTCACAGTGCATTAACTAATGTTAACAAACACAACTTGTGATTTTAATAATGCATTATTACATGATGAAATTAACATTAAGTAAGATTAATAAATGCTGTAGAAGTATTGTTAATTTTTAGTTCATGTAAACTAATGTAGTTAACGATTGAACCTTATTGTAAAGTTACCATAAAAAAAACACATAAAGAAACACAAATGTCATGTTTGAAGTCATTTTTTAGTATGTTTTTTTAGTATGTGGTTGAATGGTTGAAAAGCATTGGTTAATAAAATGGGATTAAAATTTTAGCACAGTTAATTATTGCAGGTTTGCGTCATATTCTGAGTTTGCATTTCACTAATTTTATTTTGAGGAATGCTGAATCTGTCTTTGTGCAAGTGACATAAGTACATGCATGTTCACATTTAGTCTAGAACTACAGTAACATCAAGTTTACTCTGATTTTTCTGAACATGCACTGTAAAAAAAAAAAGTTGGGCAAACTTAAAATTTTAAGGCAACCAGCTTCAGCAGATTTTTGAGTTTTCTCAACTTCTTGTTTTAAGTTTATACAACAAAAAGTTGAGAAATTTCCTAAAAAATAAGTTGAGAAAACTCAAAAATCTGCTTTAGCTGGTTGACTTAAAATTTGAAGGTAGCCCAACTTATTTTTTTTTTTACAGTGTGCGGACAGGTGAGCTGTCAGTCAATAAATGGGAAAACAAAGTAACTGGGGTTACTTATTTGAATGCAAGTAATGCGTTACTTTTCTAGCTACTTGAAAAAAGAAATGATGAGAGATTTTCATTTTTGGATGAACTGTTCATTTAACAGAGTGATAGTGGAGCAGATAGTCTGAGATAGTGTGATTGAGTGGAGGCGGAGACTCATTTGCATATTCATGGTTCCACGTATACAATAAATGGAAAAACAGAGTAAACGGCATTACTTATTTTGAAAAAGTTACATTTAAATTTAAAAAGTAAAGCGTTACTTTTCTAGTTACTTGGAAAAACTAATCTGATTACCTAAAGTGCATTACCCCCAATACTATTTAGAACAGTGTCGCCAACCCGTCGAACCAGTAGATCACGAAAATAACAGTAAAATAAGTACAAAAATGCATTACATTTCTCCATTCTTTGCACTGTATTTTTCAGTTATTTTCGGTAGCTACTGAGACAATGAATACAGACGCAAAGAGGAGAAAATACTGTAGCGGGCAGAGAACAAGCTCACTGTTCACGATGGTCGAAATATAGGAAGAAAATATAAATATTGAATTGGGGGTATGGGATTATATTAATGTATCACTGAAGGGAACTGACTGTCTTGAGAAAAGTGTAGATGGCAATGGCATTTCCTTCTCCTCTTATGTAAGGAATAATTGACGACGGGCTGTTGAATTATTAGAAAATAATGCACACCCGAGGTGGTGATGCGGCCACGATGCATTATTTTCTAAGAATTCAACGGACCAAAGTCAATTATTCCACTTATACTACGGTTACCACACCTCAAGACAGCGATCAGATGATATATTTCAAGGCATTTGTCCAGATTTTCTGCTTAAATGTGGGGTATGAATTTTTTAAAAAATGCTTTAGAAAACTGAGTAGGGCCGAGTACCAAAACAAACTTGCAGCCAATCAGCAGTAAGGGGCGTGTCTACTCATGATGTGGGGGAGAGAGCACGCAGTGCACATGACGGACATTAGCCGAGCTGAGCGACGACAGAAAGATAGAGATGGCGGATAAAAAACAAAAGAGGAAAATGTCTCTGGAACAAAAGAAGGCTTACACCGTGTCTACACCGGAACAGCTAAAGATTTGTGGTGTCCCATCCAGTGTAGACAGCATCAGTGATTATAATGAGTTCTATAGTATTTTGTCGTGCCGTGCCGCTCTGCTCGCGTCCGGTGCAGACACGGTGTTACGATAAGGCAAGAAGTAGGACCCGTGTAAATATTTCACATAATATAAACATAATACATTTCAATTTGCACATAATATACCTGTACATACAATTAGTCAATTTGTATATTGTTATTACGTATTTACTAATTCTATTTTTTTTATTCTTTTTTTTTATTATCTGTGTTTTTTGTTCTGTCACTGTCATTCTGTTGCACTGTGGAAGCTTCTGACACGAAAACAAATTCCTCGTATATGTAAACATACCTGGCAATAAAAGCTCATTCTGATTCTGATTCTGATTCTGATATCGGATCAGCTTTCCAGCGCTAGAGAGAACTCAAGGAGCGTGAAGGCCTGCGATCGGGTGCCGAGGTTGCTTTGTTTCTTCTCGATAGGTGAGTAACATTGGTTTTGCTTTGTTTCACAGAACTAATCGTTGCCTGGGTTGCGTATGTATGTGTGGGGCGGAGCTATCAAAATAGGGGCGACACCCTTTTGGGGTAGGGGCGTGTTTGTTTTGGTGATTTTAAATATCAACATTGGTTGTCAGAAATCACTTACCCCACCTTTAAAACGCTATTGTGAGTAGGATTATTTCTTCAGCATCTCATCCAATGCCTCTGTTGCTAATTCCAAAATGTCATTTTAAACCTAGTAAAGAAGGTTCGAGCCATTTGATAGCAGACCAATGCAGTTATTAGAGAAAGAGAGAGAGAGAGAGAGAGAGAGAGAGAGAGAGAGAGAGAGAGAGATACCTCTGTGAGTCTGTCTCTCTCTCAAAAGTGTTCGGCAGCAATGTCTCTAGTAATAGTGAAACTTTAAGTTCATTTTCTTCACGAGCATGGCCGTTGTTGTTACGTCGCTTGTGAGAAGTCATGTAGTTTTTAAGTTGTTAAAGGGGTCATCTGATGCCCATTTTCCACAAGTTGATATGATTCTTTAGGGTCTTAATGAAAAGTCTATAACATACTTTGGTTAAAATTTCTCAATGGTAGTGTAAAAAACACCTTTACCCTGTCAAAATCAGCTCTGTTTTCATCAAGCCGTTTTTTAGTCCATGTTGCTTTAAATGCTAATGAGCTCTGCTGACCCCTCCCCTCTCTTCTGTGGGGGACGAGCAGTACTGTTTACTTTAGCTGCAAAACTGGCTAACTAGCACGTTATTAGGAAAGGTGATTTGCAAAGATTCATAAAAAACCCTTATACTCACTTCTTCTGTAGATGAAGCTGGATCACGAATGATTCGCACGAACATAGACGCATTTAGGCTGATTTTGGATCGGCGCATTCCCTTCAAAACGAAAGTAACGTTAATCCTCTGCGTCTTCAGCGGCTCAGATGTCAGGAGTTAATGACGACTGCTTTATTCATTATTACATCCAACAACAAAACACTTAATCGGAGACATCTTGTCTTCCCCTGCACCGGAGTCAACACAATGGCGGACAGCTCTCAGCTCACTCAGGGCGGGTCTAAGGTAAGATGGCCTTGTCAATCAACTATCGTGGGAGGGGCCTGTACAGAACTACGTCATTCTGACAGGAATCTCAGAACAGCCTGATTTGAGAAAGGGGATTTTAAAATAGGGATTTAAAAAAAAACACTGGGTGGATTTTTATCATTATAAGGTGGATGTGAACACACACTTCCAACACAAACAGCCAATAAATAAATAGCTTTAAAATATTCAGTATCAGAATCAGCCAATTTGCTAGTTAAAAAAAAAAAATCTGATCCTGAATCGGCTATGATCAGTGCATCACTAATTAAAATACTAAATAAAAGGCCTCAAATTGGAAGCACAATCTGGGATGTTTTTTCTTTAAATCCGTCAATAGGTAGATCTTGTCTTTCATAAAGGCCGAGGTCAGGGATCTTGGGCTTAAAAAGTTTGGTGACCACTGATTTAGAACAATGACCACATAAATGCATGTTGTTTAATTGTTAAATACCATGTTATTTTAATATTTTTTCTTACAATAACTTGCGTAACAGGGTGGAATTGCCAAGCTTAATGAATGCTGTCAACAGCAGACATTGATAAAATGGAAATAGATTAATTATTTGCCTTTCCATCATGCAGTAGAGAGGATTCAAACCGTGGATGCCACAATTTTAAGCAAAGCTACATTTTTGTGGGGTGTAAATCATGTGGTAACAGGGTTGAGCATACAAAATGTTTACGATTAAATCGAGCTACTTCTTATTCTAGGCTAGTTTTCACACAAAAACATGGGATTTGTGCCTCTAATGCTTTAAATAAGTCATGAGGGACTAAAGTGTTTCTGTTCGTCCCTATTTGTGGAAAGTGCCAAATGAGGACGCGAGGAGATTGTGATGGAGAACGCTGATAACGGGGCACTTAACATCACCGCCGCCGTAGTCTCAGTGTCTCTCCAAATAAGAGAAACACCAGCACAGCTGCTGCAGACTCGAAGACTTCATTAATCGGTCATGACAATGAAACCATGCGAAAGACTGGTTAAGCACAAGCCTCTGAATACTGTAGGTTATAAGAGAGATGGACTTAAGATGCAGCGGTCACACCCGGGGTGCTGATAGCATGACTGGCCCGATTAGCCTTTATTCCCAACGGAGCGTTTTTTACAGCTACTTAAACACGTTTGATTTAACAGCCCATCGCAGGATGATATATTAACAGATTACACAAGCCAAATCTGTCACATTAACTTCACTTAATCTCAGCTCATAACCGCAAGTGCCGTGATGAGGATGTTGATGACATGTTTGGTGATAAACGTTTGATGTCGAAGACGTGATTAAGTGGCAAAGTTTATTGCAATGTCAGACAGACTCCAAACGCCAGGTGTTTCAAATTAATCTACAACTGAGCGCCTCTTCGCAGAATTAACTTGGGAATTAGACTTTAATGTTGTTATTTGATTAAACTTTCTTGCAAAAACATTCTGTGTTTGATTTTTACATATAAGAGATATAGATACTAGCTAACTAGACCCTCACAGGGTGATCAGGACCTTGTGCAAAGCATTATCCTGCTTATTACATGCCTACTTATGACATGAAACGTTAATTAAAGTAATCACTTAAAGACAACTGTAGTGAAAATCGGGTTGTTTTCATGTATCTCTGGTGTTTTTAATATGCTTTAAGACAAACCATGTGCAAATTCATCAGTCAGAGTATTTTCTGAATTAATACAATATTTCCACTTGCAGTTGTGTAGCGTTTAGTACTTCAATTAAAGGGATAGTTCACCCAAAAATTAAAATCTGTCATCATTTACTCTCCCTCAAGTCATTCCAAACCTGTATGAGTTGCTTTCATTTGTTGAGCTCAAAAGAAGATATTTTGAAGAATGTTGGTAACCAAACAGTTGGCGGTAGCCATTGACTTCCATAGTATGGAAAAAAATAATATTAAGGAAGTCAATGGCTACCAGCAACTACACTTTATTGCCAAAAGTATTGGGTCGCCCCCTTCTAATGAACATGTTTGACTACTTTAGTAATTTCTATGAGTACAAATCTTAATGTTAAAGCATATAATGATATTCTAGGAAATTGTGTGCTTCTAATATTATAGCAACAGTTTGGACAGGACTCTTTTCTATTCTAACATGACAATGTCTCTGTGTATAAGACAAGGTTCAAAAAGAAAATGATTGATTCAGTCAGTGTGGAAGAACTTGACTGGTCTGCATAAAACCAAGTCCTAATCCCAGTCTAACACCTCTGGTGTGACTGTAAATGCAGACCTTGAGCCAAAAACTCATCACCAAACACCAAACAACCCAATACGTTTGGCAATATAATGTATTTGGTTACCAACATTCTTCAAATTACCTTCTTTTGCCTTTAACAAAAGAAAGAGACTGATACAGGTTTGGAACGACTTGAGGGAGAGTAAATGATAACTATATAATTATATAACTATATAATTTCTTTAACCGAGTGAAAGTGGAGCAGTCTGAGCTAGTCTGATTGAGTGGAAGCGGGGACTAATTTGCATATTCATAGATCCACATATACTAAATTAGGCATAGGTGTATAGAGTTATATTCACTAATGAATGAATGAATGAATGATGCATTTATATAGCGCTTTATTGTGTATTGCCATACACCCAAAGCGCTTTACAATCATGTGGGGGGTCACTCCTCGACCACCACCAGTGTGCAGCATCCACTTGGATGATGCGACAGCAGCCACAGTACAACGGCGCCAGTGCGCTCACCACACACCAGCTACAGGTGGAGAGGAGAGAGAGATAGAGCCAATCAAGTGGATGGGGATTATTAGGAGGCCATGATTGACAAGGGCCAGTGGAGGGAATTTGGCCAGGACACCGGGGTTACACCCTTACTCTTTACGAGAAGTGTCATGGGATTTTTAGTGACCACAGAGAGTCAGGACCTCGGTTTAACGTCTCATCCGAAAGACTCATCACTAAGAGACACATGAAACTATCACAGTTTCTGATTACATGTAATCTGGATTATGTAATCAGATTACAAAAATTAAGTACTTGTAATTAGAGTATATTACGTTTTAAGATACTCGTAATCAGATTACAGTTATTTTTTATGGATTACATGATTACATATTATTCACACAATGCCTGTAAATTATTAATAATTTATTGATTCTCCCTAATTTGTCTGTTGTCTCTATACCAGTCTGGGAAACCCTGATGTAATATGATGTTTAATGCAATTCATGCTTCTTGCAATGGAATATATTTTATCTCTCTTTGTTTGTCTTTTTAAAAAAATATTGAAATGATACACAACAATCCAATTCAAATCTATAGGATAAATGAGTTAAGTCAAAAGTAATCAAAAAGTAGTTGGAATACAATACCTAATATGAATAATCTAATACGTTACTAACTACAATTTTCGTCATGTAATTTATAATCAGTAACGGACTACAATTTGCAAGTAAAATACGCAGCACTAATGTTTCTAACTAGGTTTGAGGACGGATGGACAAAAAAGTACACCAAAACATTTGACAAATGTATATTGTATGGTGCTACGCAAATAAAATTGAACTATTAACGATTATTTTGGGTCCAAATTATATTTAACCATTTATTTTGGCTTTAGAAAAATTACAACATAAATGCCAGTTGCATAATATCACACATACCCATCTTAAAAAAAAAAAAAAACTTTATATTCGAGGAATTGCAAGAGGATCATCATATTTGGGGGTCCTTGGCATCAAAAAAAACTTTTTTAATTATACATTTTATTAGTCATTATGCAAACATTAATTATATATATATATATGTATATACATAGGACCAGAGACACAACACAGCAAAATATTAGCCTAAAGACTTCAGGTAAGCACTTAAATAAATGCAAGCAACATCAGACCAATCACAATTCAGTATGCAAATTAATGTAAAAAAGACCAACTGCAATTCAATAAGCAACTACAACAATCATCACAGCAGCTGCATTCTCTAAATATGTCAACTTTCATCTTAAATGTCTCAGACAAAGTCTAACCGCAGTCGTGCTACACGTACGTTAACAGGTCGTGCTGAATTAACAGCAGAAATTAGCAGAGAAGAAAAAAAGCCTTGCAAGATCTATAATAAGCTTCTCAGTCGAGTGAGATGTGCTGCAGATCTCATCAGTGTATGAAATTATAATACAAGTTGCTGCTGTCTGAGAGAACATCATGTGACTACACCCATGCTCCTCTATTTCTGGCTGTAGCTAAATCATACATGTAAGCAAACGGCACGACGTTCATCAAAACACAAATCTGCAGCCTTGCCTTAGACATGGAAACAGAGAAGAGCCCACATTAACCCCGCAGTTTTAGAGAAGGGTGGTGTTGTCATAGCAACAAAAAGTAAAAATAACACTAAATAACACACTGTTTATCAGCTCGGAATTGAATAAAACAAGACTAAACAGACACTAACTGACTATAGCCAGAAATGATCAACAATTACGCACACTAGTACTAATTAAGTCGAGCGATCTAATTGAGTCTAAATTTGTCTTTTCATCCATTTGTTATTTCACAGGCTATCATTGCGCGGCCCTGCCTCTTATTCATGTAAGCAATTAATGCTTGTCAGGATAATGATACATATAAGGGCAATGTTTCCGCCCCGGTAATTATTTAGCCCATGAGCTAACACAAGTCTGCTCCCATCTTTTCCTTTGAAGTGACTATTATGTTTTCAGAGAAAAACCTCCGTCCCAGCCGCAAACAAAGCATCTCGAGCGTCATTTATGCAGAGATGCATGCGTGACAAACAGATCGATCAGAATATGGTATTATCATGTTTATGTTACGCTTCCTCAAAACTCAAATGTGACCACAAAACCAGTCATAAGGGTCAATTTTTTAAAATTGAGATTTATACATCATCTGAAAGCTGAATAAATAAGCTTTCCATTGATGTATGGTTTGTTAGGTTTGGACAATATTTGAAAATCTGGAATCTGAGGGTGCAAAAAAATCTAAATATTGAGAAAATCACCTTTAAAGTTGTCCAAATGAAGTTCTCAGCAATGCATATTACTAATCAAAAATTAAGTTTTGATATATTTATGGTAGGAAATTTACAAAATATCTTCATGGAACATGATCTTTACTTAATATCCTAATGATTTTTGGCATAAAAGAAAAATTGATAATTTTGACCCATACGATGTATTGTTGGCTATTGCTACCGTTCTACTTATGACTGGTTTTGTGCTCCAGGGTCACAAATGAGTCATCAGAAAGCGCCTGAGCCAGAGAGCATGGCCCACGTTTGCCTCTTCTCCAAAAATAGCCCGCATTTTAATGTCAAGCAACGAAAACGCAACTGGCCTAAAGATTTGCATTGCCAAACAACACGGGTGACCTTTGGTGGAGGCTTCTTTGGCCACGAATCAACCACAGCGAACGCTCTTGTTTACATGCGTGTGAAATGGCAGGCAGGAGGAGATGGAGAGAAGAGGGCTGCTTCACTTTAAAACACAACGCTGGAAGCGGTTACGCCTCACAAAGACACCTGGGGCATCAGTGCCGCTCCTAATTGAGAGATCGTACATCTGTCTGAGATGCAGGCATCGTGCTGGACTAATGAGACAGTAAACTGGTACGAGGCGAGCATGAGAGAGAATGAGGCGTGATGCATGCTGGCTTTGAATGGAAATATCAGATACTAATGGCTGCAAATCTCCCAGATCAACCCTGTCAACCCTTAGGATAGTGGAGGATCCCGTCGGCTGCGAGCTCGGCCAAAATCCAATTTTGCTGGAGCTGCAGAAAACAAAGATTTTCATCTTTTCTCCCCAACTCCTCGGGATTCCAGAGCTCAAGCGTGACAAGCAACAAACCTGACAGATCTATAAAGGTAATTTGTAAGCACATCACTGCACAGTAAAGCATGGGGCCGAGGTCCGTCCCTTGAGAGAGTACCATTGTGTCTGAGCATTGCAATCTGTGGTTAATGACTGTTCGTGATTGGTACAGGGAGCAATGAGAGCAGAAAGGCTGCTCAACGGTTCAGGAAATTGATGATCATAAGGCTTGCAAGGTCAAATAAAATTTAACTTTTATTTGTCAACCCTTGATAGTGGAGGATCCCGTCGCTGCGAGCTCGGCCAAAATCCAATTTTGCTGGAGCTGCAGAAACAAGTTTTCATCTTTTCTCCCCAACTCCTCGATTCCAGAGCTGCAAGTCGTGAAGCAACATAACTGACGAAATAAAGGAATTTTAGCACAATATGCACAGTTAAAGATTGTCGAGGTCCGTCCGCCTATGAAACTTTTTAAGACATTGAATATCTGTGGTTTTCACGTTTAGAATTGTAAATGGAAAAAAAGTCACAAAAGGTGCTCAACGTTCAGAAAATGTGATGATCATCAACCTTGTTCAAGAAATGTGTAAAATTTAAGAAGTAATTTATTTGCATCATTTTCAATAGTTTGCAGGATTTTAAAATTAATAAAAATAATAATTGAATTAGTCAAATTTAAATATTTGAAAGATAAATTAAAATGTAATGTTTATGTCAATTGAAAATTTTAGTCTATACAGAAAATGTATATTTAAATGAATGTTGACCAGAAATGATATTGTGTTGAATTGTCCATGAAATAAAGTCAAATAATTGTAGAAATCATTTATAATTGTTTCAAATGTAATTTTCTATTGTTTATAATAATATAACTTTGTTGACAAGGTTGATGGTCAAGATATGAACAATCCAAATGTTGTTTTATGTATGATGATTTGAATCATTGAATAAAGTTGAAAAGGTCTCTAGGATGGGACAGGCCCAAATCATATTTAAAGAGGGAGAAATAGACATTTAATGTATTTAAAATGTGATCCATTTAACAGGTTAATTATTATATGTTAAATACATCAATGAAGTCTATATTAATTTACCAAATATATTTAATAGTTATAAAAAAAAAACTTGGAAGTTCTGCTTATATAATGCTATTATATTTTAATATATATATATATATAATATAATAATAATAATTTTACTTATATGGAAAATTTAGCATTAAAAAAATAAAAAAAAATAAACATTTGCCCTATAACGAACAAATTGTAGCTTAAGAAAGATTTTAAAGTTGAGGATAGCTACAACAATTTATGTTCACTTTCAGAAATTCCCATTATATTTTAGGATTTTATTCATTTAAATTACTTCTCCAAACACTTCTATGTCCATGGGGTATCCTGACCTTGGCTGTCATATTCAAATGATTTTCCGAAGCCAGAATAAACAGGTAAGATAATTCTCACAATTAAAGGTGTATTGAACTATAATGAAACAACATTGCTTCCATTATAGATCTGACCATTTGCGTGCATGCACCACCTACAGCCCTATAAATATCCGTGTGAACTCAATCTGCAAACGAGGCATGCTTCTGTTTTTCCACACAGATCGGTGAAGAAAATGCAGAGCTCCTGGCACAGGCCACTTCACCTTCATCGAGTTAAAAGGAGCGACTGGGAAATGAATTGAAAACAAACTCCATCACCTCCACTGAAATGATAAAGCTGCAATGAGTACGAGCCATAAATCTTTAATTTCACAGCCATACATATTCCCCTGCAATTACAGCTGCGCTGCGCGCCGCGTCCGACAGAGGGTGCGCTCACGCGAGATCAACTTTTTAACGGTGCCCATCAACAGTATGTTGCTTTGCATCACAGTTTTTCATCTGAGCATTTTTAAAAAGAAGATGCATCTATGAAAACGTCGATAGATGCTGTTTATAGTCGTGCATCTCCCAAAACCCCTCTCTGTTGTCAAAGAAACGCGTGATTCTGTCAGTGTACGCGGCACGCGCCGTCTTTCTCCTTGAGAGGGCAACGCTCACCTTGAACTAGATTTGCGATTAAACCCAACTCACAGAGTGGAAAGGTGCATCCACGAACGTGCTCGTTTCTCGGTGGCACATAAAACACAGCGTGAGACATGAGGAGCGCGTGCGGGTGCGCGTGCGAGTGCGCCAGTGCGCGTGTGTTTTGAATTCAAATGTCAGCAGCGAAATGCAGAGCAGATACCGCAGCATGCCAATGAACTTCTGCGGCTTCACATCTAATCATCGTGTGTGTGTGAGCCACATCAGCTGGTGCGCCTCAAGTCAGTGTGCATAACGCATTGCATTTTGACACATAATGGGAAACTATTACATGCAACATACCATGTTTACTTCGGATACCATGTCTATGCTGGCTATGTCTATATTCATTCCTACCGCCACCGGAGCGCCTGATGGAGAGAAAGGGAAAAAAATGATTAAAAGGAAATTGTATGCATGCATGCATATACCCACACTTGTACGTGCAGGTGCCAAATGACACTAAGTCTTATTCTATATATGAAACTGCATGCATTATATGTATATGAAACACCAACACCCCAAATTCACGTGGCATTGCGCATGAAATTGTTGATTTGTTACAAGCACGGGAGGTGAACGCAACTGCATGACTGACAAATGCACAGTTAGACGCATCCTTCTATCAATAACAGCTTGAGCATCTTCTACGATGGACTCGTATGCGTGCATCAAATGAGATTTTAAAGCATGCCATTTCATTTGCTGTCATGATGCAACAAAAGTTGCGCTTCAAATTGAATTGATCCCCAAGTTAGCCTCCCTCTCTGGGAAAAGATGAAATAGCGGTAAATAAGCGTGCGTTCATTTTTCTCATGCATTGACATGCACGCCTGATCAGAGACTGAGATGAATGAACAAGGTTTGCATGAGTAATTGGGCATGTTAGTGCGCGTGACAATCCAAATGCAACAATTATACGAATTTTACTCATGCATTACCTCCGAAATCTGGCCTCAGTCGAATGTCGTATCCTTTCATGAGTCTGTCCACGGTGTCTTTAACCACCGGCATATTGCTCGGGTCTCTGCTACTGCAATAATATCACGAGATGTTCTTAAATTCCTCTTACATCCAAAAAACACATCATTTTCTTTTCTGAAACGCCACAAAACGCAGCCCTACCTTTGCGCGCACGCCACGGCCACGATCAGCGGACATAATAGGAAGATGTGCGGGGTTTTTCCGATACTCTCCATCGCAACAGTTTTGATGGGCTTTTGGATGTGATGATGAAGACAGCGCACATCCAACTTACTGAAGCCAGTGCAGCGAAGGCAATGAGCTGCGCATGCGCACACGCCAGCTCCAGATCAAAGAGCAGCTCCTGATGATGCTGGATGAGCTGTTTCCATTGCGGGGGAAAAATTAAATGGACGACTGAATAAACCAAGTCAAGAGAAGAAGAAGAAGAAGAAGAAGACATCAGGTGATCTTCATGCAGCATTCTAGTCCTGTGTGTGAATGTGGAACTTGGAAGGTGACACCATGGGGTTTAGTCATAGCGAACTTCAGGTCATTAACATTTGCTTTAAGGTCCCAAAATAAAGAGTTTTCGCAATGTGTTTATTGTGAGAAAACATATTCAACATATTACAGTTAAAATGGCAAATTAGAGGTTTCTTTGCTATGTAATTCCTATTGAAATTAGACAGTAGCTACTTTAAATAACAACCCTTAAAGCGAAACAGGTGGCATTAGGGGGAGGGGCTTTTTCATTCCAGAAAGCATTTGATTGGACGAAAAGTTGAACACGCCCCTGAGTGCAGGATAAGTCATGATCATTTTAATCCGTCTTCCCAAGAATTTTAAATCTGTTAAAATATTATTTTGTCAATTTTAAGGAGATCAAGTATTTAGATGACCTCAAAACTAATTAAATGTAACTAAAAACTACTAAATGTAGGTTATAACGATGTGAAGATGAAAAAGTGTGTAAATTCTGTGCCATAAGAGGCACCAAATTTCGAAAATAATCACTGGTTACACTTTATTTTAAGGTGTCCTTGTTACAGTGTAATTATACTATTAAGTACTGAGTAATAATTAACTACATGTACTTATTATATGGTTAGGGTTAAGATTACGCTGAAAAAAAATGATACTAATTTTTTTTAAGGTAAGTGGTTGCAAACTATTTATTTTAGCTACATTTAATAAAAAAATATGTTGAATGTTAGTCAACTAAATTTGTTTATTTAAATATAGCTAAAATAAATTGATTGCAAGCACTTACCTTAAAAAATTGAGTAAATTCAATGAATCATTTTTTTTAGTGTAGGGTTTGGCTTAGGGTTACTTGCACAGTCAAGCCAAAATTTATTCAGACACCTTCAACATTTCTCACATTATATCATATTTAATTCGCTATAGTTTAGAAAATGGTAATAAAATATGACAAGAACTCAGAGTTAAACTGTGTCAGAACACATTCAGGTAACACTTTATTTTAAGGTGTCCTTGTTACACATGTACTTACTATTATAATAACAATAAATTATGCATAATTACATGCAAGTAACCCTAAGCCAAACCCTAATCATAACCCTAACCATATAGTAAGTACATGTAGTTAATTAATATTACTCAGTACTTAAATGTATAATTACACTGTAACAAGGACACCTTAAAATAAAGTGTAACCCAAATTCATCTTGATGTCAGATAACTTTGATAGAAAGGTATGTAATGGGTTACAATCAACCAAAAAATATTCAGGTGTTAAATTTAAGTACACAATTAGATAATACCAATTTAGGTCCACCAGTTACCAAGCAATGCTTCATTGTGTTCGGTCTGTGGTGTAAAAAGATCACATTAGTAAGTAAAGAAAAAAACACTTAAGCAAAACATGATTAGGTCAAAGTGACTGAATAATTTTTGATCCCAAATTTTACTGGTTGTCCACTGTATGAAGACTTTTTGGGTATAATATGCCACAGTTCACTTTATTTTGCTATGCTCACTTACATTTATGAACTATAGTGTCCTGTACCCACTACTAAAACAATATCAAAAAATTATATCTGGTGTCTGAAAAAGTTTTGGTTTGACTGTAATTATGCATAATTTATTGTTATTATACTAGTAAGTACATGTAACACGTGTAAGGACACCTTAAAATAAAGTGTTACCTAATCACTTTTAACCCTTATACTGCTATACTGAAAGTCCTTTATAATTGTCTGGGTCAAAAATGCTCGGCCTTTATAATTGCTTCTCTCATTATGCTATTAAAATGATGCAGTTCTGTTTGGTTCTGTTTGGTTGTAGGCCTCGGCTGTATTTGTGGATAATTTTGGCAGTGTTCACTCAAAAGGTGCATGAACTCAAATCAATGAGGTCTACGATCAATCAATTCCAAAAAGAAATACAAAACCTTTGCTAATTGACAGAAAACAAGTTCAAAAAGATTGATCCAAGATTTAGAAAAAAATATAGCATAATGAGAGAAGTACAAACAATTTTTGTAGGCCGGTCATTTTTGACCAGGAACAGCACAAGTGTAACAAGGTGGGTAAAATATATAAATACACACACACACACACACACACACACACACACACACAGTACATATACAGATATATAACTTTTATTTTTATTATTATTTTTGGTTGTTATACCCTGTGTGTGCAAAGTCAGTAAGTTTTAGTCCAATGCGATAGCATTACTATTTTCAGAAAAACATACTCTCCAAGTGATACTAACACAACATGAGGGTTAAACATCAAATGTTTAGTGGATTGCATGTGTTGACCATTAGAAAAAAATATCTTAATTAGGCGAGAAATGCTAATGCACGCATTATTCAAGTACATAATGCAAGCATACATTCTTAATTCCTGAGATTATTACATTAGCACCTTCACGTCTATTCTTCAGTGCCACATTGTCTCCTCTAAATGAGTTTTAAAACCCATTTATTATGTTAAGCACAATAGTCTTATGAGTTGTATGAATTCATGCATTCCTGGGCATGTTCATGTTCTCCCAACAGAGAGAGAGAGAGCTGAGATGCACAGAGAAACATCAGAGAACATCAAACAGACCGTGAGCTGAGAATATATATTACATATCCACCCCCCACACTGAGATTTACTCCATCCCTCTGTTACAGCGCCACCGCATCAAGAGAGGCACCATGCGTGTCTGAATGGTGTTCGTACAAGTTGAGTTCTATAGATGCACTTTTTCTCCTCTATTTCCAAGGCGAAATCTTTGAAGCTGTCAGTATAAACCCGGCGCTTTTGATCTAGTGCAGTGCGAGCCGTGTCTCTGTAGAGGGCAGGCCACTGAAAGCATTGGTTGAATGTTGCATCACCAGTTATAGCTGCAGATTATGTCATCAATGCCTTAGTGTGCTACACACACACACACACACACATGCAGAACTAGAGCAGAACCAGAGGAGGGTTTGCAATGTACCAGGGTTAGTATAATAACGTGGCCCTCGGCTGCAAATATAAAGGCAAATGGAGTGGAAAGTCTATATAGGTGATAAAACAGGAAAGGACCAGGATCAAATGCTTGTCAGATAGTGTTAGACAGCCTCGTGCTCTATCAGGGATGAAGTTGCTAGATGATGAAAGTGAGAGACAGAGGTCCAAAGGAAAGTCGAGTACACGGTCTCGTCTTCTCAGGAGACACTCACTCGATCTCCCTGTGGAGATAAAACACAATGAAAGACAAATACAAGATCAGCAGAGATGAGAAACGGGGCATACATGCCTCGCACGTGCTTTCATCGCCTGTATCCTGACGTCAGTGATTAATGTTTGATGAAAATCATTTTTCCGTGTGAAATCTGGGTGCTAATGCTCGATCGTACGTTATTGCATCTTATATTTCAGGCGGTACATTGCAAAAGGCCTCAAATGACTGCCTTTAGCTCCCCTCAGGAAAACAAATAATGAAACTTTAGCGTTTGAGTTTGATAAGTGACTCTATTTTGAGAGGATGTGTTGATTTTCTTGATTCGGTAAATCTCACGCCTTCGGCATTGAGGGAAATTTGGGATTAAATGTGACGTTTGCTTCATGATCCCTTTGAACAAATCAGATGAATCAAGGATTTGGAGAAGAAAGGAAATATATAGCAGATTTATTTTTTTTGGAGTTGGCCCTGATAAATCTTGGATGGGGCTCTAACCTCAACAACCACAGCAACAGAGTCACCCAGAAGAAACATCATCTCTCCTGTTTTCACCTGCTCGAGTCCCGCGGCTGTTTTAGGTTCAGAAATTATTCATGTATTTACAGCCTCGATAAAGCATCCAGTGGAAACCTGTGTGCCGTCATAGTTTCCTGAGAAATACATCTACGGCATTCTGTGGAGCTGGGATGAGAAGATAAGCTACAGAGCAGAAATAAATATGAAAAACCACACCGTTTACAATTCAGCAAAAATGAATGGCAGAGAAATCGCAATATAAAGCCTACATATTTTGTATGATGGCCTATAATCAAAATGTTATTGCTCTTTTTTTAAGATCGTGAGACATGATGGAGTTCTCAATTATGTTATAAATTTTGTCTCATGCGTTTATCCTACAATTTTCAGAGAAAAAAAATAATAGATATGAGTCAGACAAATTAGTTTTTTCTTCTGCTGAGATGCAAAAGTTTAAAATAAATCTATAAAATTATTTATAATAAACACTGCAATATTGTTTATTATAAATAATAAACAATATTAGCAAATATAAGACAAAAAATAAAATTGCCAATTTCGGTTTCACTGGGTAGTAACTGATTATTACATGTTATATGGATTACGGAATCAGATTCCAAATATTAAGTACTTGTAATTAGATTACATTTAAAATGCTCATAATCAGATTACAGTTACATGATTACATATTATTCACACAATGACAAAAAATGATTCTTAATTTATTGATTCAACCCAGTTCTTATTTTGTTCTTTTAAATGTCCTTTCTAAATCAATCTTCCACTTATAAAAACAAGACTAATAATTATGCAAGTTACTAAACACTGCCGATGCATAGCGGTGAAATACTACGTCTTTATCATATCCAGTGACTAATTATTAATATTGGACGTCTGGACAAAATATTTCAAACCTGGAAGACATTGGCCATGTAATGTCATGTTTTCATGTTTATTAACTAGTTACACTCCAATAAAATGGAGAAAAAGAACACAACGTAACAAACAAATCCTAAAAACTCCCTCCTCTTTTCTGTTCTCAGAGCACAGACCTGGGCTTTTCCATGGTGTCCTTGCTGAGGTAGATGTACCAGTAGATGAGGTTGAAGATCCCAAAGGCCAGAGGGAAGAGGACGCGGGCGTATTTGTCTATGGCACTGGTGCCTGCCAGCATCATGTTGGGTGGGACGGCCGAGCCCTGGAGGAAGATGGGATAGCGAGCCATGGGTGCCTCGGACACAGAGTTGTCCCGTCTTCTGCGGCTAAAGCCACTGGTATCAGACTGAGGCTGTGATAAAAACAAACCCAATCAATCCCACCTGATATAAGAGATATATAACAGAGACAGAACTGATTAAAAATCCCTTAAATAAAAGTGTGATGAACAGTCGTCAAAAAATAGACAATTAGTATCATAGCCGCGGGAACGTATTTTGAGCAGGGGGGGGGGGCTGAGAAATAAAACCGGGGGTGGGGGGGTGTTTGGTCACGTGACAAGAGTGATGCGAGACACTATGATCCAAAAGCGCAACTTTTGTTAATAAAAGTTTCATTTATTCGTTTAATATAAGCGAGTTTGTCTTTATTGTTGCTGTTTTCATAAAGAAAAAAAAATATAAATAAATAAAACAATGAACCACAACGCATTTGTTTTAAAAGAGAGAAAATACCTTATACAACTAGGCTATATCTGTCTTATTCATTTATATAAGTTAATAAAAGTTAGTTGTTTAATATAGTTAATATGTTTAATAATTCTGCATGTGGAAATCCTTGGCTCTAACAATATTCTAGATTGAATGGATTCCTATTAAAATGACTGGATTTCACCAGACGACAAGTGGCAAACATCTGCCAAATCATCTTAAAATAGCCAAATATCAATTCGCCAATATATAGCTACATTTCTAAAACATTTTATTGCACTTGATAAAAATAAGAGGTTAAACTACCCGTCATGCTGGCACTGGCTGTAAGCTGGAGAGAACTGGAGCAAGTGGCTCCGCAGCACAGGTGAGAGATTACAAGAGTCATGGCTCGCAGTTTTAATACAGGCAGCTATTTTTAAAACACCAACCATGAGCTCCCCGCGTGAGAGCGGTCCCGGGAGACGCCGCACGCCTGTAGAATTACCATATCCAACTCAGCACAACAGATAAGAACTACAAGTCACACGTGAATGACTCCTCACTGAACACCTGAACAATTCACTTCTGAACACATGCAGTAAAGGTTGAGCCATGTGTTATGATTAGTTACGCGTGCTACACTGCAAAAAATGATTTTCTTCCTTTGCATTTTTGTCTTGTTTTCGAGTATAAATATCTATAAATTCTTGAATCAGGATGCATTTACTGGACAAGTAAAATGACTTGAAATATTATGTCTTGTTTTCTGAAAAAAATCTCACATTTTGTTAGTTTTTGCTAAAAACAAGCAAAATATCTGCCAGTGGGATAAGAAAAATTATCTTGTTTAGCCTTTGAATTAAGATTATTAGGCAGATATTTTAACATGTTTTAAGCAAAAACTTTGGATAATTTGTTTTTCAGAAAACAAGACAAAATATCTTAAATATTTTTACTTGTCAAGTAAATGCATCCTGATTCAAGAATTTGTAGATATTTATACTAGAAAACAAGACAAAAATACCAAGGAAGAAAATATTTTTTTGCAGTGTAAATACAGCGGTGGCAAAAATGATTAGTACACTAGTATGTTCACCAGTAAAAAAAAATGGTGTTAAGTCAGTTATTTCTATCTTTTGCTGTAGAGTGTCTGTAGGAGATATCAGTTTACATTTCCAAACATTCATTAATTTTAATAATCCAGTGAGATGTTTGAGATCTGATCTGATCATCATCAGTCTGTCTGGAGTCACATGAAGAAACAGAACAAACTGAGACTCAATCCAGAAGAACTGTGTCTCAAGACGCTTCAAGAAACCTCCTGCAAACTCCTGGAAAACCTTGCTTCACACACACACACACACACAACACACACAGATCCAGAAGAACTGTGTCTCAAGACCCAAGAAACCTCCTGAAAGCTTGAGAAACTTGTCAAACACAACCAACAACACGCACACACACAGATCAGAAGAACTGTTCTCAAGACGCTTCAAGAAACCTTGCAAAGCTCCTGAGAACTCTGCTCACACAACACACACACACACACACACACACACACACACACAGATCCAGAAGAACTGTGTCTCAAGACGCTTCAAGAAACCTCCGCAAAGCTCCTGAGTAAACTTGCTCACACACACAACACACACACAACACACACACACACAGATCCAGAAGAACTGTGTCTCAAGACGCTTCAAGAAACCTCCTGCAAAGCTCCTGAGAAACTCTGTCACACACACACAACACACACAACCATCAGATTATTATGCTCACATCACACACACACACACACAGATCCAGAAGAACTGTGTCTCAAGACGCTTCAAGAAACCTCCTGCAAATCTCTGAGAAACTCTGCTCACAACCACACAACACACACACAGATCCAGAAGAACTGTGTCTCAAGACGCTTCAAGAAACTCCTGCAAATCTCCTGAGAAACTCTGCTCTACACACACACACACAGAATGTGTCAAGTCACACACAACAACACACACACAACAGATCCAGAATGTACACACTGTGTCCAAGACGCTTCAAGAAACTCCTGCAAAGCTCCTGAGAAACTCTGCTCTCACACACACACACACACCACACACACACACACACACACAGATCCAGAAGAACTGTGTCTCAAGACGCTTCAAGAAATCCTGCAAAGCTCCTGAGAAACTCTGCTCTCACACACACACACACTCACAGACACACACTCACACATACACACACACACACACACACACACACACACACACACACACACACAGATCCAGAAGAACTGTGTCTCAAGACGCTTCAAGAAACCTCCTGCAAAGCCACAGCGCTGTTAAAAGTTTTAGTCACTTGTGTAAAAATGCTGTAAAATGAGGATGCTGTCAAAAATAAATAAATAGATTTTCTTGATCAATTAACATCTATTAACTAAATTAAATCAACATTTGTTGTGAGCATCGTTTGTGTTTAAAGCAGGTTTTGCCCTCGGTGCTCTTGAGCAGAGTTTCTCAGGAGCTTTGCAGGAGGTTTCTTGAAGCGTCTTGAGACACAGTTCTTCTGGATCTGTGAGTGTGTGTGTGTGTGTTGTGTGTGTGTGTGGTGTGTGTTGTGTGTGTTGTGTGTTGTGTGTGTGTGTGTATGTGTGAGTGTGTGCTGTGAGTGTTGTGTGTGTGTGTGTGTTGTGTGTGTGTGAGCAGAGTTTCTCAGGAGCTTTGCAGGAGGTTTCTTGAAGCGTCTTGAGACACAGTTCTTCTGGATTTAGTCTCAGTTTGTTCTGTTTCTTCATGTGACTCCAGACAGACTGATGATGATCAGATCAGACAAAAATATCACTGGATTATTACAATTAATGGTAAAATGAATGTTTGGAAATGTAAACTGATATTTCCTACTGACACACTACAGCAAAAGATAGAAATAACTGACCATTTTTAGCTGCTGAAGATACTAGTGTACTAATAATTTTGGCCACCACTGTGTGTCTTTAGAGGTATTTAACCGTCCCTGTGGGAGACACATATATATGCAGATGCAGCGACACTCATTTAGCATCACAATAACGGTGACACAGCTCACTGGTTTGTGAAGAGCAGTGCTCGTGTTGTGCATATCATATAACCAGGAGCTCCATCAGCTGTGCTTTCTGACCAGAGTGTGGTGTTAATTAAGCGAGGCTCGCAGCAGATCGTTACCGTCTCCGGCTCGTCGTCGCTACCCTGGGCTATGGACTCCAGAACAGAGGCCCTGGAGAACCGGCGTTTTTCCCTGTTGGCCTCGAGCGTGGCAAAGTAGTTGACCGCAGCAAACTCAATGAGGGCCGAAGCCACGAAGGCAAAGCAGACGGCGATGAACCAGTCCATGGCGGTGGCGTAGGAGACTTTGGGCAGCGAGGAGCGGGCGCTGATGCTCAGAGTGGTCATGGTGAGCACAGTGGTGATTCCTGAAGGTCACAGGAGATTATGTGAAGAGCAGATTTGCATGAGAAATTATCCCAGAAACATTGAGAACATGAAAAAAAATTAAAAATCCTAAACGGGGAATAGTTAAAGGGATAGTTCACCCAAAGATTTACTCACCCTCATGTTGTTCCAAATCTGAATGAATGTTGGTAACCAAACAGCTGCTGGTCCTCATTGACCTCCATAGAATTGTTTTTCCATACTATAGAAGTCAATGGCTACCAGCAACTGTCTGGTTACCAACATTCTTCAAAATATCTTCTTCTGTGTTCAACAGCAGAAAGAAACTCATACAGGTCTGGAAAAACTTGAGGGTGAGTAAATGATATTCAGTAGTGAGTAAAGCAGATTTTCATTTTTGGGTGAACTATCCCTTTAAGACCACTAGTATACAATATTTTTAAATAGCATGTGAAACAGTATGAATTATGTTGTTTGCTACATTATGGTTACATGAACTCATTATACGTTCAAGCAAATGGCTTTCAGTTATTCAATTCAATTCAAGTTTATTTGTGTAGTGCTTTTCACGATACAAATCGTTGCAAAGCAGCTTTGCAGAAAATATTAAGTTTCTACATTATATTTAGGAGTAGGTTATTAGTGGTGACTATGGCAGAAATGTATAGTAAAAATCATGCAGTTAGTTACAAATTACATGTAATCAACAAGACGGTGAACACTATTAACTGCAATGATTATATGTTGTGATTAAACTTCGTGATTGAGATTAAAGGTTGCGATTAAGCAAAAGCTATCATCTTGGAAACTGAAATGAGTATTTTTGCACTTTCATTATAGTTTTGTGTAGAAATGTCTATTGGCAGGTTGATCTAATAATTAAGGGAAAAAAATATAAACTGTACTTTGGTTTGTACATCACACCATACTCTGTATACTGCAAATGTATCGGGCATATTCTTTGTATACAGAAAAAAATAGTGTGTCTGTACAGTTTCAGTGTGGTTATTGTTAAGTAAAACTAAAACGCAAAAGTAACTAAAAGTATTTTTTTTGTTATCAACAGTTTTTTATTTTTATTTTTTTCACACATAACACAACATAACATCCAAAAATGATTTTCAGTAATTGAAATAAAGCTGAAATAAAATATAACGTATATATATATAACTAGATGAAAAAATTTAACATTGGAAATGCTGTTTTAATGGAAAATAAGTTATAGATGAAGTACTAAAATGCAAAAGGAATTTTATCAAAATTAATATATATATATATATAAGCTAAGTATACACACACGTATATATATATAATTTAAAAAACTCATTAAAATTCTTAAAACTGTTATTTTGCCATTTTAATTTTCTTTTTGTAAAAATGCAACACGATAAAATAAAAATTCAAGAAACAGATTAAAAATTGAGGCTGATATTACTTTCATGGAAGGTCAAAACAAACACATTGCATTGTGGGACGCAGTATTCTACGCAATCTACTCTGTTGTATACAATACATTTTGTGGTGTGTCCTCCAGTTATTCCATACATACAGAAAAACTGCATACTGTGCAAAATATATGTACTATATATTGCAACAGCAACAGTAAGAGTAGTATGCTATGAAATTAAATAAATACAGACCATAGCATGTCATGAGTGATGACTGTGCTCTTTACTGAGATGATGGGTGAGCAGCTATTGAAAAATATTATGATTCATAATTTTCCTCATTTTACAATTAAATAATGTTAAAACTGTGCCTCAAATTTCCCAATGAAACACTAAAACATAGCCTAACATACACTGAAGTTCAAAAGCATGGGGTCAGTATGTATTTTTTTTAAAGAAATTAATACTTTTATTCATCAAGGACACATTAAATTGATCAAAAGTGACAGTAAAGACATTTATAATGTTACAAAAGATTTATATTTCAAATAAATGCTGTTCTTTTTTAAAAATGCATTACGGTTTCCACAAAAATATGAAGCAGCACAAATGTTTTCAACATTGATAATAATCAGAAATGTTTCTTCAGCAGCAAATCAGCATATTAGAATGATTTCTGAAGATCATGTGACACTGAAGACTGGAGTAATGATGCTGAAAATTCAGATTTGATCACAGAAATAAACTACATTTTACAATATATTCACAAAACAGCTTTTGTAATAATATTTCACTATTTTACTGTATTTTGGTCAAATAAATGCAGCCTCGATCAACATTAAAGCCCTCTTTCAAAAATGCAAATCGAACGATAGTATAGATGTTTAATTTAAAAAGACACACTCATACCAGCCACTGTTCGAGCCGGGACAGACTCCTTGTTGATCCAGAATGCGACTTGTGACAGCACAACCACCATAATCAATGGGATGTACGTCTGGATGAGATGGTAGCCAAGCTTCCTCTGAAGATAGAAATGGACAACCTGGACAGAATACAGACCTAGACGGTGCCAAGACATTAGAGGAGGACATTGATGAAGACAAATCCTGCAAATTCAATACATCCATATGATGCTCTGATCAAGCCCATTTGGCCGAACACGACTCCAAGACATTTAGAGGGAATTTCGGCTCTTTATTTCTGTCCTTAATTACAAGACAAGTTAAGCAAGCACAGATCTTTCTTTTGGGTTTGAGCCTGATCCATTTCCCACAGATCTGATTGGGCACCCAGCAAGTGGTCTGCCAATAAATTCCTCATTACTGAGCCCCCGGTCATCCTCGGGACACGATCAGAGCTTATTGTAACGCAGCTATTTTTACAGACCTCATGAATTAGACCTGATCAGTTAAGCATCTTAGATTGCCTCTCAGAGAGTAAGCTGGCTGGGACACACACAATTAGATAAGTCATTTACCAAAGTGATAGGGGTGTGTGATATTGCTTTTGTGATTTTTCGATAATGATAATTAAACAATATTTTGCTTAGTGTGTTTTTATGCTGGTAACTTGGCTGGTTTAGGCCTGTCATGGATAAATATATATGATACTAAAACCACCAGTAGGTGGAGGCAAGTCCCTGTCTTAATGAGTGATTCATTGAATCATTCATTCAAATGACTCGTTCAAAGCGGATGGTTCATTCAGAAACGGAATTTATAAATGGATCATTGAATCATTGAGTCAAATGATTCGTTCAAAAACAGATTAATTCAGAAATGAAACACTGCAGTGTTGCTCTGAGATGCACATGCTCCGGCTTTGTTACGAACTATTTCTGTTGGCAAAACAAAAAAAAATACAATATTGTGTCTAAAAAAAATGTAACTCGCTCAATATAAAGTAATATCACATTCACGTGCTAATATTCAGGAAAACCACACTCTTGCTTGTAATATATACCAATTTCAGTGTTGGCTTATTCAGGGCTATTTTTTGCTTTCATAACTCGAATTATAGGGTCAATTTAACTGCATTCTAATAGGCTTCATCACAGTGAATGCTTTTGGACTCTCAAGACGTGTTTGTTTTTTGCAAAGTGAATGACTCATAATATCAGCTCACAACAATTATGATATTATCTCAGACGATAAATATCACACATCCCTACTAGTAATAGTACAAGACATGCTACATCTGTAATATTTAGGGAAAACTGAGCAATAAATGAAATCACACCTGTGCTGAATTTATATGTTTCGCTGAACAAGGTCTGGCCCACAAGATCATACTGAAGTAAGCTGGATGATTCTGGAGGAAAATCTACAGATGCTTGAAGACCCTTCCTCCACGTGTAGACAATTTCACGATTAGTGTAAGCATCTGAAGGAATAAGAGAAAGCAGTTGAAGAACGGTGGATGGAAGGATGGATGGAAAACAACAGACAGACAGACAGATCTTACAGCTTCCAAACAAGAGAGGACATGTGTGTCCATCCATAGGAAAGTCCATCATCACCATTGGACATACTGCACTTACAGTCAGCCTGAAATATAGAGAAAACAGGCATTTATTCGATGACCCAAATTATTGGCTATTATAATATGTGTCCCTGGAGCACAAAAGCAGTCATAAGTAACACAGGTATATTTGTAGCAATAGACAACAATACATTGTATGGGTCAAAATTATAAATATTTATTTTATGCCAAAAATCATTGATATTAAGTAAAGATCATGTTCCATGAAGATATTTTGTACATTTCCTACCGTAAATATATCAAAACTTAATTTTTGATTAGTAATATGCATTGCTAAGAACTTCATTTGAACAAATTTAAAGGTGATTTTCTCAATATTTAGATTTTTTTGCACCCTCAGATTCCAGATTTTCAAAATATAGTCCTATCATAACAAACCATACATCAATGGAAAGATGCATAAATTGACCCTTATGACTGGTTTTGTGGTCCAGGGTCACATATCTAAATACAAACATTCACATTTACACTGAAACAGATTTCCGAGGATTTCCTATCAAGAGTTTTTCAAAACTCACCTCATCTGATTGTTTTACCTCATGGTGTAAAAGACCGTTCCGTTTTGCATGATTCGAAACAGCTTGTTGGGAGTCGTCATGTTGTGTGCGAGGGACTTCCTTGCATTGCGAAAAAACGTGTCGGGCGTCCAGATCTTGTCCACCATGCGGTTGTTCAAAGGCAAGATTTCAACAGGCCCCTGAAAGGCTAACCTCTCGTCAACCCACATTTGGCGGAAAAACATATCCATGGTGAACTCCTGAGAGAAAGAACAATTTCTTTCTGTGAATCATGTTTTTATGGCTGCAACTGATATGAATTCATCATTTGAGTTCTTGTTTAAGCATAGTGTGGGTGAGACTTGACACACTGATATTAGTTTAACACACATGTGAGACAGAAATAAAACATCAGCTTATCCACTTATAAAGTACTTTAGCCACAAGACACGAAGCACTATGAATAATTACATTTGTACATTAATAAAACACAAAAAATAAAGTTGTAAAATTTGTGTGCTGTATTTTCTTACCATCTTAACATCAGATACTGGTCCAAAACTTGTGACAAATATGTCTGTTTTGACCTCGGTTACAGAGACTGCAAAGTTAATTACAGATTACATATACAACATGCAGAAATGTGAGTATATTATATTGTTACAGCAAAATGAGATGAAATACATGGGTCAAAGACAAATCAAAACAATAAAGTCTAATACAGCTTTACAAATGTTTTCATACAGTACAATGCGTTCTGTTTAATTTATTTTTTCTGAGCAAAAAAAGTGCATTTTTACCATGATTTACAGAAAATGTCATTCAGTGTAACAATAGTTCATATAATAAAAAATCTTGTCAGGCATATTTACAACTAGATGACATTACAAGACTATTTACAGATCACAGTTCAGCCCTAAAATACTAATTAATTGTCATTTTAAATCTTTCCCAATCTTTGACACTATCCTTCAAAACACTATTTTACCCATTTATCAGCAATGCGTATTTAATCATTTAAAATATAATAAAAATGTAGTATGGTCACTTATTCTTTTATATATTTTAATAAGTACAGGTCAGAATAAGTATGTTGTTTCATTTTTACATAAATATATGTTATGCTGAATAAAAATGGAACAGTATTTCAACATATTTTGACATTTTATTTTCACAAAAGTTATTAGAATTATTAAAATAGACACTTTTCTTGCATTTAATATGCTTTCTATGTATAATAAAATCACTTTTGTAAATTTAATTTGATGCAAACACCAAAATGGGACGTCTCATCTTTGAACCACGTATTGTATTAAATGTCAAAACTGTACTAAATCATTTATTTCTATACTGTGAGGCCTGTGCTTACCTCCAGATCCCGGACGCAGGCGGTTGTCATAACCCTCAAGAAGTCCGTCTAGAATCCGTGTTATATTTTCTGAATTTATCTTTTGCTTTCCTAATACATCTGCAACACTACACGGAGAGAAATGATCATCTTGATTAGTACTTTCAGTGAATTTAGACCTAAGTCAGGTTAAATTAGGCATTAAAGTTAACTCATTTAAAGTACGTATGCATTGCTTAGTCCATTAACTCACCTTGTGAGACATAACAAGGCCAAAAGAAGAGCCATTTCTGTGACAAAAAGGTAAATAAATATAAATAAAATAAAGCCGTCAATGGTTAGAGGTCATAATGTAATGTAGAATGTGCTCTAGATGTATGAAGCACTGTCTTATGTATGACTGTCAGTGAATGAAGAGCTGAATGTGAAGAGAAATGCTTTCAGGATAATCAAGTTAAGGGATTAGTCAAATCCACTCGCTATTTTAGCAACAGGTTAAAGAGTATCATCCAGCAAACTAGACATCAACTAGCAAACTAGTCGCTTTCTGTGCGGCCTTGAAGGACAAACCTTTTCTATTTTACAGGATCTGGAATCCTATTTTACGATTATTTAAATAATATTTATATTATTTATATAAAAAAACTAGCAAACTAGTCCTTCCAAAAGTTTTTCAGCTTCAATATACATTGCCCCTGTAATAGTTGCCTTGTCTCCCACATGAAGAAAACAAAATACTATATTAATTTATAGTAAATACTATAGTGTTTTTGAAGCCTACTATAGTAAAGTACTTGAATTAATTTGTTGTGGTAATTCTATAGTTGCTGTGGTAGTATAACAACTATAGCAATATAAACAAATTACTTTACCCATACTGTACTAAGTTTTCTACAACTATATTATACTACAATACACTACAGTTTACTGTAGTAAAAACTGAAGTATACTACGGTATAGAGTTTATCAGTTCACTATAGTTAATACAGTATGCTGTAGCATTAATTAGCAAAGTGTTGTAAATTACTATAATATACAGTATAATACACTTTACTACAGTATGGTTCAAAAACACTATAGTATTTACTATAAATTACTATAGTATTTTTTCTTTCATAATTACCATGTTGAACAAAACAGCATATGCTGGTTAGGTATGTTTTGAAGCACGGCCGCTGGTCCTTAGCTGGTCATGTGCTGGTCCTAAGCAACTGACTGCTCAGGACCAGCTCAGGACCAGCACATGACCAGCTTAAACCAGCTCAAACCAGCTCAAACCAGCAGCCACGCTTCAAAACATACCTAACCAGCATATGCTGTTTTTTTTTCAACAGGGTAGGGTTAAAATAAAACAAGTTTTTTTTTTGCCAGGGCAATATAACACAAAGTATAGTGTCATAAAAATGTGTAACATACTTGTATTTTGACTCAAAGATTACATATGGAGCTAATATGTTAGTTAAGTATCGCATTGCACTGATAAATACATTCATATTGTAATATTTTGCAGCGCTAGTCTTGTTGCTGCTAGCCTGTTTGTTTATGATGTAACCTATTACTTCTCTTAGTAGAAGCTTTGAGAGTAAAATAAGTATCAGCTCAACTCAGTACATGTATTTTACTCAAAATAAACAATATTATACGACGGTGAGACGCTGACAATACGTTATTCCTTACATATTTGACTAAATTGTACAAATTAGCTCTTGTTTACCCGCTCTCCGATACACTAGATGGCGCACTTCCTCCCTCAAACCCCACGGCCTTCGGCCGCAGAAGAAGACATTTCGATATTAGCAGAATGTATGACAGATATATCCAGATTCTGCTCTGGAGTGACTGTAATAACAGCTGCTATTGCGTCTGATGTGTGTTTGTGCGGTTTCGAGGAGAGCAGTATGTCGGTGCACTTTGAGGAGAGGAGCGGCGTGATCCCGTGTAAAACAGCGTGGGGCTCGTGGTCCCAGACCATGGAGGAGGTTTTCATCGAAGTCGATGTTCCTCCTGGAACTCCAGCCACAGAGATCAAGTGTAGCATCGGCAGCAAACACATCGAGCTGCGGGTCAAGGACCAGCGGATCTTCAAGGTGTGGGTCTTTACTGAGTGTTTAAGATCCAGACAGGGTTGTTGTTGAGAGATGGATTAGATTCAGTATAACTTCTTGTGGAGAAATGCTTGTGTTGTTGTTGTTGTTGTTGTTGTTGTTGTTGTTGAGAGATGGATTAGATTCAGTATAACTTCTTGTGGAGAAATGCTTGTGTTGTTGTTGTTGTTGTTGTTGTTGTTGTTGTTGTTGAGAGATGGATTAGATTCAGTATAACTTCTTGTGGAGAAATGCTTGTGTTGTTGTTGTTGTTGTTGTTGTTGTTGTTGTTGAGAGATGGATTAGAGTCAGTATAACTTCTTGTGGAGAAATGCTTGTGTTGTTGTTGTTGTTGTTGTTGTTGTTGTTGTTGTTGTTGAGAGATGGATTAGAGTCAGTATTCAAGGTTCTTGTTTATTTGTCAATACACAATCATCAGGGTATAATCAGTGTGAATTGTGGTCAGGACGGGTTGCTCAATGGACAGTGCAAAAAAATAAAAGATGAAACATAACACAGGAGAGTATATATAAATATAGGTAGGAATAAGATAAAAAATAAAAGTAATAATAATGATAATAATAATAGTAAAAACAAGAAATAAAATAAGGAGTAAAATGTGCAATGAACTAAAATGTGCAATACAGTTACTGTGTGTTTAAGAAATTGTAATATAAACAGGGATGTGCAAGAGAATGTGCAAACAGGTTGTACCGGTATGTACACATAGCAGCAATGCGGAAGATGGAGAATGAGTCAGGTTAAATTAGGCATTAAAGTTAACTCATTTAAAGTACGTATGCATTGCTTAGTCCATTAACTCACCTTGTGAGACATAACAAGGCCAAAAGAAGAGCCATTTCTGTGACAAAAAGGTAAATAAATATAAATAAAATAAAGCCGTCAATGGTTAGAGGTCATAATGTAATGTAGAATGTGCTCTAGATGTATGAAGCACTGTCTTATGTATGACTGTCAGTGAATGAAGAGCTGAATGTGAAGAGAAATGCTTTCAGGATAATCAAGTTAAGGGATTAGTCAAATCCACTCGCTATTTTAGCAACAGGTTAAAGAGTATCATCCAGCAAACTAGACATCAACTAGCAAACTAGTCGCTTTCTGTGCGGCCTTGAAGGACAAACCTTTTCTATTTTACAGGATCTGGAATCCTTTTTACGATTATTTAAATAATATTTATATTATTTATATAAAAAAACTAGCAAACTAGTCCTTCCAAAAGTTTTTCAGCTTCAATATACATTGCCCCTGTAATAGTTGCCTTGTCTCCCACATGAAGAAAAAAAATACTATATTACATTATAGTAAATACTATAGTGTTTTTGAAGCCTACTATAGTAAAGTACTTGAATTAATTTGTTGTGGTAATTCTATAGTTGCTGTGGTAGTATAACAACTATAGCAATATAAACAAATTACTTTACCCAATACTGTACTAAGTTTTCTACAACTATATTATACTACAATACACTACAGTTTACTGTAGTAAAAACTGAAGTATACTACGGTATAGAGTTTATCAGTTCACTATAGTTAATACAGTATGCTGTAGCATTAATTAGCAAAGTGTTGTAAATTACTACAGTATAATACACTTTACTACAGTATGGTTCAAAAACACTATAGTATTTACTATAAATTACTATAGTATTTTTTCTTTCATAATTACCATGTTGAACAAAACAGCATATGCTGGTTAGGTATGTTTTGAAGCACGGCCGCTGGTCCTTAGCTGGTCATGTGACTGCTCAAGCAACACTGCTCAGGACCAGCACATGACCAGCTTAAACCAGCTTCAAACCAGCTCAAACCAGCAGCCACGCTTCAAAACATACCTAACCAGCATATGCTGTTTTTTTTCAACAGGGTAGGGTTAAAATAAAACAAGTTTTTTTTGCCAGGGCAATATAACACAAAGTATAGTGTCATAAAAATGTGTAACATACTTGTATTTTGACTCAAATATTACATATGGAGCTAATATGTTAGTTAAGTATCGCATTGCACTGATAAATACATTCATATTGTAATATTTTGCAGCGCTAGTCTTGTTGCTGCTAGCCTGTTTGTTTATGATGTAACCTATTACTTCTCTTAGTAGAAGCTTTGAGAGTAAAATAAGTATCAGCTCAACTCAGTACATGTATTTTACTCAAAATAAACAATATTATACGACGGTGAGACGCTGACAATACGTTATTCCTTACATATTTGACTAAATTGTACAAATTAGCTCTTGTTTACCCGCTCTCCGATACACTAGATGGCGCACTTCCTCCCTCAAACCCCACGGCCTTCGGCCGCAGAAGAAGACATTTCGATATTAGCAGAATGTATGACAGATATATCCAGATTCTGCTCTGGAGTGACTGTAATAACAGCTGCTATTGCGTCTGATGTGTGTTTGATGACAGGCCGCTGAGGAGAGCAGTATGTCGGTGCACTTTGAGGAGAGGAGCGGCGTGATCCCGTGTAAAACAGCGTGGGGCTCGTGGTCCCAGACCATGGAGGAGGTTTTCATCGAAGTCGATGTTCCTCCTGGAACTCCAGCCACAGAGATCAAGTGTAGCATCGGCAGCAAACACATCGAGCTGCGGGTCAAGGACCAGCGGATCTTCAAGGTGTGGGTCTTTACTGAGTGTTTAAGATCCAGACAGGGTTGTTGTTGAGAGATGGATTAGATTCAGTATAACTTCTTGTGGAGAAATGCTTTGTTGTTGTTGTTTGTTGTTGTTGTTGTTGTTGTTGAGAGATGGATTAGATTCAGTATAACTTCTTGTGGAGAAATGCTTTGTGTTGTTGTTGTTGTTGTTGTTGTTGTTGTTGTTGAGAGATGGATTAGATTCAGTATAACTTCTTGTGGAGAAATGCTTGTGTTGTTGTTGTTGTTGTTGTTGTTGTTGTTGAGAGATGGATTAGAGTCAGTATAACTTCTTGTGGAGAAATGCTTGTGTTGTTGTTGTTGTTGTTGTTGTTGAGAGATGGATTAGAGTCAGTATAACTTCTTGTGGAGAAATGCTTGTGTTGTTGTTGTTGTTGTTGTTGTTGTTGAGAGATGGATTAGATTCAGTATAACTTCTTGTGGAGAAATGCTTTGTGTTGTTGTTGTTGTTGTTGTTGTTGAGAGATGGATTAGAGTCAGTATAACTTCTTGTGGAGAAATGCTTTTGTGTTGTTGTTGTTGTTGTTGTTGTTGAGAGATGGATTAGAGTCAGTATAACTTCTTGTGGAGAAATGCTTGTGTTGTTGTTGTTGTTGTTGTTGTTGTTGTTGAGAGATGGATTAGAGTCAGTATAACTTCTTGTGGAGAAATGCTTGTGTTGTTGTTGTTGTCCATATGACTTTTTAGCATAAAACTGTATTAAGGGAACCTTGACAATATTCAGGGCCGTGCAGAGACCTTTGGAGGGGCAGGTGCTCAAAGTATAAAAGGGGCACATGGAGCATGGCTTTTAATAGCGCTGTGCTTCTTGCTGATATGTGTATCGAAATGGATGCTTCTGTATTGATACAGCAGCAAATGCCATGACGCAGGTTTGAAAAAGAAACACAGAACAGAAAAGACCATTTTAAGTTTAAATGTTAAAGACATTTTTTGCACCTCTTAACTACTCTGGAATTACATTACTACTGTTGTTGTAGAAAAAAAATATTCCTGTCTTATTTAAAATAGAATTCTATTCTAATCCTGTTCTGAATGTATTCATTTTTTTTAATGATAATGATTATAAAAACAGGATTGATAAGTATAATTCAGAGGACGAATCAAAAAAAATATTTTTATACTGAGAAAATCAGTATAAGCCTGTTTTACCAGTGTTGTGATAATTATTTTTAAGGCACTCTACGTTTTTTTTATATAAATACTGTAATAATAATAGTTCAAAGTATGAATAGTTTTTAGTAAGATAACATTAAAAAAACAAGGCACCTCGAAGCGCTTTAAACTTTTCCCAATTAAACAGCAAGAACGAAAGAGAACAAGCACCTTTGTTTGAATTGCTGTGTGTAGAACTACGTTAGCTGCATTTTTTATATTAATTTTAATAAATGTAAATTTGTCCCCGGCACTTTATTCAAGCTCGAGCAGGTGTTTTCACATAGAGGTTTCTAGATTTAAATTAAAAGAGACATGACCTGACGTTTTATTCGTATCCAAAATGAGGAAAATCAGGAGAGCTGAACACTCTCGTGCAGAAACGTCTGACGTGCATATGGACAAACTCACACCGCTATCGCTGTAGCTGAGCTGAATAAAAAGCAGAAACGTTTTTACTGATGAAACGTGAAGACAATAAAAGATTGCGAAAATATATGGTTTATGTGTGTTTTTCCAAGTTATCTTCAGGTAATAAATAAATAAACTATATGAAAAATGCAGTACTGATTGACATATAATTTAGTACAGAAACTATAAAATATATTTCCTGAATTATTCTGTGATAAAATGGGAAAAGGGTGTTCGTAGTAGCCTTTATAAACCAATCAAAAAATTGTCATTAGGAAAACATTGAACAAAAATATTATAGCCCCTTGCTGCAGAGCTAACCTTGCTTCCACAGACTACACACAGCAATATAACAGCTGTGCATGATCTGTTCACGCCGTTCTCGTAAAATAATAATAATTCAATAATATAAGTTTACAAGCACACCGCTCCGCTGAGAACTCCACTTACCGGCAGCCGCGGACGTTATTGAAGGCATCCTAAAGGTGTCTGAACGTGAGGGATCGTCCCGGATGAGATCATCAGGTGAAAGGTCATCATGTGGATAATTTAATTTACAGCTAAACTATTATTAATTCATTTTACTAATAGTTAGACTGGGCAGGCCTTCACAACAGGGCGTTTAATCCCAAAAAAAAAAAAAAAAAAAAAAAATTGCCTTGACAAAAGGGCACTTTGGGCATCAAGGGGAAAAGGGGCAGGTGCTCAAGCACCCACCGCCCCCCCTCTGCACGTGCCTGACAATATATAATACACTTAGTGCCTGTAATTGACATTTAAAATGACATTGCAGTCTTTTAACATTAATGAAAATATGCTTTTCAAATTTTGTGTTCTCTAAAATATTAATAAAAACTGAACTTTTTTTTATTTCTGAGCAGAAATATAAACTTCTACTAACCATATAGGCTATTAACTAAACTTTGCACATAGTTTTTTAACTATGGTATTAAAGATTTTGCTGAATTATCAGTTAATGTAACATTACTTTTTTATTATTTTATTACACATTTTATGTAAACCTTGGCCAAAAAAACTCATTCATATAGTTGTTTACTTGTCAAAAGTTTGAAAACATTCATTTTTACCACATAAGTCTCTTATGCTCACCAGGGCTTATTATTATTAACAATTTTGTTCAATGTTGATAATAATGTCAATGTTTCAAATCAGCATATTATTATGATTTCTGAAGAATCATGTGACACTGAAGACTGGAGAAATTATGATAAATTCAGCTTTGATCACAGAAATAAATTACAGTTTAACAGATATTAATTTAAAAAAAGTTATTTTAAGTTGTAATAATATTTCACAATATTTTAATCAAATAAACGCAGCCTTGGTGAGCAGAAGAGACTTAACTTAAAAAAAAAATCATAATGTTTCCAAACGTTTGACAAGTGTACTGTAAGTGTATTTTTTATATTATAAATATTTTATGTGATATATGAGATTTGGGGGCAATATTATAAAATATGAATATTGTAATAATGAGTTAAATAGGAATATCTCTTATTTGATAGGAATATTGTAAAGGTAAACAAACAAGGGGAAAGAATCACTTTACAGAGGAGGACATTAAAGTTGCCATGAAATGGAAATCCTATATTAGTACCTTTATATAGTTTTTATTAATTTTAAGTTCTGTTTTAGTTATCTTATGGAAGCAAAGATCTGTCACTATTGAAGTTCAATTGCAAAAAAAAAAAAAAAAGTCTTAATCCATAACTGTGCTGAATATTGATGTCAGATATTTTCACAAGCAGGTAGAGGAGGTTTCTCAGAGGAATTCATATCAAATGAAAATGAAAAGGCTCTGTCCCAGTAGGACTACATTATTTGTAAGACTTGTTTAGGAGCGCCTCAACTAACCCCCGTTACTCTGAAGGACTGTTTTGTTGTTAGGTGATGTTCCTGTCATATAAACACAATACATGATCAGATTTCAGCCGGGATCAGTGGCGTTACTGTAATTACTGTCATGTGTGGCGTCCCACTGAGGGACATGAAGCTAATGCACACTGTCAGCTACTTCTCAATGTTAAATTCAGTTTGATCTCATAGGGGAAGCTGTTTGGATCCACAGTCGGCGATGAAGCCACGTGGACCTTAGGTGAGACTGAAAGACATTTACAAATTCATAAAGTAAATAGTGCATGGATCTTTACAAACAAGTCTCTTGTGGCGTTCAGAGGACAGAAAGCTGATCCGGATCGTGCTGATGAAGTCAAACCGGGAGGCTGGGAACTGCTGGCAGTCTCTGCTGGAGGGAGAGTTCACGGCGGATCCGTGGGTTCAGGATCAGATGCAGAGGAAGCTGACGCTCGAGAGGTTTCAGAGAGAGGTGCTAAACCCCGCTGCAGTCACTTTCATTCTGATGCACTCGAGTGGCATTCAATTATTAACTCAAGTTTTCACACAAGTCTTGTGTTTACAAAAGCTGCATTTATTTGATTAAAAATACAGGAAAAACAGTAATATTGTGAAATAGTATTACAATTTAAAATAACAGTTTTCTATGTGAATATATGTTAAACTGTAATTTATTTCTGTGATCAAAGCTGTATTTTCAGCATCATTACTGCAGTCTTCAGTGTCACATGATCTTCAGAAATCATAATAATATGCTGCTCAAGAAACATTTCTGATTATTATCAGTGTTGAAAACAGTTGTGCTGCTTCATATTTTTGTGGAAACTGATGCAATTTTTCAAGATTCTTTAGGAGCAGAAAGATCAAAGGAACGGCTTTATTTGAAATATAAATCTTTTGTAACATGAATCAAAAGTGACAGTAAAGACAATGTTACCAAAGATTGCTATTTTAAATGCGGTTCTTTTGAACTTTCTTTTCATCAAAAGTATTAAAGTAACTTACATTTTAAAATATACTGTAAAATAGTAAACATTTATTTAAAACTGTAATATTTATAAAATGTTTTATACATTAAAACCTGACCAAAGCTGCATTTTTATTTATATATATAAAAAAAAAAAAAAAAAAAAAAAACTTTTAACAGTAGTGCATGTTCATCTAATCATGGCCAAAATAATTTGTGATAAGTATTTTGTGTATAAAAAAAATAGAAATATATATGAAAAATAAATAATACTATCAATCACATTTTTATCTGTGTGATTTGATTTAATTTGTTTTATTTATTGAATTATTTTTCCACTCCCGTTTCATACAGAACCCTGGATTTGACTTCAGCGGAGCAGAGATCTCTGGGAACTTTCACGGCGGTGGACCAGATTTCTCCAGCTTGCAAAAATAAGAGGACTACTTTCATTCCTGTACTTGATGAAGTCTTACTAAATTGCAGCAGTTTTTTTTCCTGGAGAATATATTGTTTCTTCCTCTGGAGACTTTGAGCTTCAGATATAGGAAGCGTATCTCAGTGAGTCTTGCTATTGCTGTAAAGACATAATAGATCACAAGCAGCCTTCGAGTCGAGTCTTCATGGTGGTTTCATTTACAAATGCCAAGTTTTTTTGTAATCACCACCACAGTGCTTTTAGAAGACTTTTTGCTCAGCTTATCCTTTGAATTTCAATAAATCATGTAATTCAAGCACTTATTAAATGCCTCAAAAACCACAAACAAAGTGTTTTACATTCCAATAAGGTTTTATTGAAAGGTCCAACTACATAACTTTGCAGAACGCTGCTCTCAACTTCCAGATTACAACCAAAACAGAGGGAGTCTCAAATGAAATTCAATCCATTTTATTTGTACCACTCACTTTTGTGTTAGAGCTTGATTTACACCAGGTATAAAACAAACGCTCAGTTACATAAGGCTGTATTAATAACCAAATGTAAGATGAGCTTCAGCCTGGTCAGTTAGTAAGTAATTAGAGATTTTTCTTCCTATTAGAGCCACATTAAATCAAGTTAAAACCTGCATTTCCATAGCCATCCAAGCAGAACGGCGTAATAAAGAAAAGAAAAAAAAAAAAATCTTGTTTCATCACCTTGGGTAGGAGTGTGCATTACGACAGCTGACAACCTAGGGTGGGAGTTAAGGGTTTTGGGCCTGATCTCTTGGTTCGGTTGTTGTCTTGAATCTCAAAACCCTTCTCCCTCCTCTTCCACATGGTGGACTGAGGACCTAGGCGGTTCTATACTTCATTGCTTCAAACAACCAGCGCGTTTTGCGCCGATTCAAATGAACATACTGTAAACGTGCAAGCCTTACCGGCAAGAGCCAACTTGCTCAAACTCAACCTTGACTAGCAATCAAGACTGAGTGAAATAAATACAATCATGGCAGATGTCAAAGAGAACAAAGACTGAGGAAAGTAAAGTAAAGCAATTAGTGTTGGGTGCCCATAACACAGATTAGAAAGTATTGAAGCATTCACACGACTGAATAGAGCGGGTTTGTCATGGGCGCTCAACACTAATGGTCTTAACAAGCGTATTCAGGAATCGTGGGTAGATGGGCGATCTTGTAGTAGCTGTGCTTCAGCTGTCTGGCGGTTCGACCTGAAATCATCCATCGCAGTCTCTGGCCGTTTGGCTTCAGGCACTTGGTGGTGGCATACTCTGCAAGGCATTTAGCCACAAGCTCCCTCATGCAAACCAGATCTCCAGATTTAACCTGCAACGCAGAATCAACCACAAAACATCAATCAACACAAAAAGAAAAATGCAAACATTTACACTGCAAAAAATAATTTTCTTCCTTAGTATTTTTGTCTTGTTTTCTAGTATAAATATCTACAGATTCTTGAATCAGGATGCATTTACTTGAGTAAAATGACTTTAAGATAGGTCTCGTTAGAAAGAGAAAGGTAGAAGGGTAAGAAAAATAATCTTCAAAAGGCTAAACAATATTTCTTACCCCATTGGCAATGTTTTTGCTTGTATTAAGCAAAAACTAACCAAATTTGGATAATATTTTCAGAAACCAAGACATAATATTTTGTCATTTTACTTCAGTAAATGCATCCTGATTCAAGAATTTGTAGATATTTATACTAGAAAACAAGACAAAAATACTAAGGAAGACAATAATTTTTTGCAGTGTAACCTGAAAAGTAGTTTTAATGTCAGCATTAAAATTAAATTGTTAATGCATGTTATTGATCTTACTCAATGGTTCATTGATTTTTAAAGGTTGTAATGTTTAATCAAAATGTTATAACTGGATGTTCCAGTAAAACAAAAGATTGCTCTCTGCGGATTTATTAGGGCTCTATGAAATCGGTTTTATTTTTTTCCCCAAATTCCATTTTATTTTTTCACTTTTAATTTGAAGATTGTTTTTTTCCCTTCCATTTCAATTTTGTCTGGACTCCATTTTAATAGTTAAATAGAAGTGATCAAAAAGATTTTAAATCATGACATTTATACAATTTAACAACAGTTTATTACACAAAACATATTTGGGATTCTGTAAAAAAAATTCTGGTAATCAAATAAAGGCATAAAGCCAATTTAGTTAATCAAATTAAATTAATTTAGCTGCGCAACAGAGGTTTATGGTTAAAATTAATGCTGTCAAGCGATTAATCGCATCCAAAATAAGTTGTTTACATAATAAATACACACATTATGTATATATAAATAAACACAGTATATATTTTGAAAATTTACATGTATATTTATATAAACTTAAGAAAAATGTTATCAGTATATTAAAAACACAAACACGCATGTATATACATAATAAATATACACAGTACACACACGTAAACAACCTTATTTTGGATGCAATTAATTGTTTGACAGCACTAGTTAAAATTAAAACGGAAGAAACATTGCGATTAATCCTTAAAAATAATGTTCTAGTTTAGTACATGTCGCGATCTGATTTAAGTGCACTGACCTACTTTTCATTAATGCTTTCAAAATGACATTCTATTTCATGTTATACGGTAAATTAAATTTTTATGACTGGATTCAGTGATTCCATCTGCATATTTCATGCCACGGAAATCAGCACTAATTTATGTAGGATTCTCTAATCATTTAGTCCCCTTAAAACTGCCTCTGACTTCATTTGAGAGTGACGCCCACGTCAACATCCAATCAGTGACTTGCCTTACGGTTTTACTTTTTAAAATCATCCATTAAACTTGGATGTACATTACACTACAGAAGAAAAGATCTGTCGCTACTTCATTGTGCATCAAATTATAAAATTGGTAAAGTTGCAGTTTCATAGATGAGTAACTGGTTCAGTCCGCTTTACGTCTGCACCCCGTTTCACAATCTAGTAAATCTTTTTAGCACCAGCTGTTAGTAGAAATCTTGCAGGAGACTTACAGTCAGACTCTTCTGTAGAGCATCCAGAGCTTCTCTGAGAGCAGGGACCGGCTCACACTCGTGCTGATCTTCAGTCTCCAGGGCCAGAAGCGCCAGAGCCAGCAGCGACGGCTGTAGAGACAGAATTACTCCCGAGTCAAACTCCAAACACACTTTGACTGTTTCTGAACTGCAGAAGGATCCGAACAGCTTACCTTGATTCTAGTGAAAGTAAAGGAGCAATGGCAAGCCTTCAACTGAGCCTCCAGCCTCTCGATGTTCAGAATCCACTTACTGAAAACAAACAGTGGAACTTATTTCAATGCAAGCTTATTACGGTTTAAAACAGGTTATGGTCATTTTCAAGAAGTGTTTTTTTTTTTTAAATGCCTTTAACAAGGATGCATTACATTGATGAGTAAATGCATTCATATTATGTTTCAAAAGGTTTCCATTACAAATAAATGCTGTTCTTTTGAACTTTCTATTCATCTGTGAATCCTGAAAAATAAAATGCATCAGTTTCCACGAAAATATCGGGCAGCACAACAGTTTAACACCGATAAATAACAGCGTTCCTACACATTTTCCATTTCAAAATTCCATACTTCTCCAAACTCAAATTTACAAACCTCTCCATAGATTCATACAATATTTAACAAATGGTCCATAGAGCATTATTGTCAGCTTTATAGTTCAGTCATCTGTAAATATTTGTTTTTTTTTCCCATTGACTTTCTAATGACAACATACAGAGTCCCTAAAATAAAAGCCCTTAGGTCTATTTAAAGCATACTGCAGAAGCCAAGAGACCCCACAGTGAAATGAGCCGATGGCACAACAGGTGGCTCAGTGTGCATCGTCCTACATGCGGAGTTTAATGGTTTCTCGTGCACACATAAAAGGCGGTATATTTTTTATTTTTGCAAAGGTCCTTGAGGCTATGCAATACGGTGCTAAGAATATTGTGAGAAGAAACCCAAAATGCTTATAACCTGCATTTTGTTGCATAATCAAAAAGTGCATATTTGACAATGGCTAAAGAATCACTAAACAGCTGCCATGAAATCTCCCTTGTTGTACAATAAACTTATTTTCATTAAATTCAGAATTTTCTATAATAAACTAAATCGCGACAAAAGTCTGTTAACATTTTTCCATACTTTTTTTTTTTTTTTTTTTTTTTTTTTCTTTTTTCTTTCTTTCCATCCCCCCTAGGAACCCTGTAATAATCAGAAATGTTTCTTGAGCAGCAAATCAGAATGATTTCTGAAGATCATGTGACACTAAGACTGGAGTAATGATGCTGAAAATACAGCTTTGATCACAGAAATAAATTACATTCACATAGAAAACAGCTGCTTTAAATTGTAATATTTAATAATTTTAGATCAAATAAATGCAGCCTTAAAATCTTCCAAACTCCAAACTGTTGAGCAGTAGTGTATGAGTCCATCTGCTCACCTGTCTGCGTCCAGCTGCTCTTGAATCTGAGCGTGAAAGAATCTGAGGAAGTGAAGGGCTGTCGGAGCCTTGACCTTCCAGTAGAGCTTTTCCAGAATGATCTTCTCCATCCTCATCATGTCATGGACCGTAAAGCGGTTCTGGCTGATCCTGAGGAGGTCACTGGCCAAAGGAACGCTCTTCTCCTCTTCTGAGGTCTTCACAGCGATGTAGAAGCAGCAGAGACCCACACAGGCCAGATGCTTGGGCTGAATCTGAAAACAAGAGAAAACATCTGTGATTCAGACAGAAGTAGGGCTGGACGATTAATCGAATTAAATTCATAACCTCTAACCGACATAAATTTTCCCCATGTCTGCAATTTCGTTTTTTTTTAATCCTATTAACACTCTCCCCTTAAAAACATAATACCGCGTCGGCGCTATACAGACGTGCATTTCTTTTTATCAGCCGTGTTCTGTTTGCATGCATTCATTATTTAAACATTTGTTTACACAGGAGATGCAAGTTATTTTCTACTTGGCACATTGCATTATTTAAAATATTAAATTACAAGTTTAATTTAATTAGTAACTTATTCACTTGCCAGCATCAAGGCCATTTTCATGGCGATCTCCAAATTATTAATTTACAAGAGATACAAGTTATTTTCTAATTTTTGCATGACAATATTTAAAATGTATTTTGTTTGCAAGTGATGCTGGTTATTTTCTACTTTTGACATGGCAATATTCATTTATTTTGTTAGCAAAAAATTAGTTATTTTCATTTTTAGGAAACTTGCTTTTTACAATAAAACTGAAATGTGACTTTTCATAAGACGTCTTCATTTCAAGCAAGCTTTGATTTCAATTGTTTTAAATAAAACAAATAATAAATAGCTTGTTTTCTTCAATTATTTTAAAATCACAGAGATAAGAAATGCACTTTCATTGAAAAAAAATAATAATCCACATTTAATAGTGGAGTATTTTCCCACTACAACCCTTTAATAAACTATGAGGGAAAAAAAATAATAAATAAATCGTTCAATAATCGTAATCGAGGTAAAGTGTTCAATTAATCGAGGTTTTGATTTTAGGTCAAATCGCCCAGCCCTACTGAGAAGGTGGAGTACTGAGATGATTAGATGATTAAATCCGTCCATAAGCACACGCACCTTCATCACAGCCAGGAAACGATCGAGAACATTCACAGCGAGGGAGAACGTCTCCGAACTGAAGCCAAAGAACCGCGTCAAGGAGAGAAGGTCTCGGACTTGAAAGTCTCTCAGCTTGACGGTCATTCTCAGACCGTTATCCTGAGCGGTCTCGATGACTCGCAGTCCACAGAGTCTGGGCTGAGACCTGGCTTCTTGATCCAGAAGAGCTTTGAGCTGGACAGCGAAGGGCAAAGCCCCGGCTCCGGTCACCTGATCAATCATCTACAATAACAACAACAGCATAGAAATATTAAACTAAAGCAGTATTAAAGATAGACGTTCTACACTGTGGATAACAGAGCATGAATACAACATATAGAGGATCACAGTGTTCTTTATTATTATTAATTACATTTATAATAGCATCAAAGGAACAAACGGGGGGGGGGGGGGTAACTTGCAAGAATTTAAAAAAAAAAACGAGCATTTGTAGTTAATTTTTTACATTTTATAAATGTAATTATTAAAATCAATCGTTAACTGCAATAGTTAAAAGTACTGTGATCCTCTATATATGCATGCTGTATTAATGTTCTTATGTAATTTGAAAAAACGAGCATTTGTAGTTAAAGTATATACATTTTATTTATTTATGTATTTTATTAAATGACTGATCATTTCGCTAGATAAGGCTCTTATTACTTGAAGCTGCATTAAAACTACAATTTGGACCTTCAACCCGTTAGTCACACTGAAGTCCACTAACTTATATGAAGAAAAATCGGGGAATATTTTCCTCAAAAACCGCATTTTTTTCGACTCTAGACAGACATGAACATCTCGGATGACAAAAGGGTGAGTAAATTATCAGGAATATTTTATTTTGGAAGTGAACTAATCTTTAAGCATCCCCCCAAAAATATCTAATTTCAGACTTTTAAAATAAAAGCTCGTAAAGGGGTTTAATTTCTCAAAGATATCCTATTAAATCAGAAGGGACATTAACACAAGAGTCCATCTTGTACAAGCCTGCACGCTTTGATTGAGAACGAGGGTCTGAACATGTCCAGGCACGTCCCGGCTTCCGAGTAACGCTACTGTTACGCGCCTCAATATTTACACGTGAACCGTTTACTCAAATATTTACACGTAAACAGTTTAGTCCAAACAAAACGACTCATGTTTACGCTTTTCTAGTCATTTCTGCGTAAGTCGCGTACAGCACGAGACAGCAGACGCGCGTGAGCGTGCACGAGACAGCAGACACGCGTGAGCGTGCACGAGACGCTGGTCATGTCGAGGCATGTCCACTAACTAGTGCACTAGCTATATTTTAGCCCCGTTAAAGCCATTAACCATTTAGTTTTGAGTCAGTCGTCTCTAAATAACATCTTTACATCGCTTTAAATCCACATATCCACACATTTACGCTTTAAATTCCATTTCCACGACATTTATTTACGTTTAGCGTAACGTCTTGTTGTTTTACGCCGGTGGAGAACATTAGTAGCGTTAGGCCTGATCGACGATCGGCTCAAAAACACACCGCAACGTAATAAGTAAGTAGCACCTAACTTATACGTATAAAATCTGAAATATCGATAATAATTCAATAAACTGCTTACCTTTCGTAGATTTGACGATCTGAATTAAAAATATGAATCTGTGAGTTTATGAAATAAAACACAAAATAAAGTTACTAAAAACAAAAAAGAACGTTTTAAGCATGTAAGTTTAAAGCAAAATAACTTCTTCGTCCTGCACACCCCAACCCTTGGCGTCAGGCACTGACGTGCAGACCTCTGCCAGGCTTTATACTCTGAGAAAGTCCACATCCAAACATAGGATCGCCTTATTGGGCAGTGCTGACACAGAGCTCCGTCTTTCTTAACGCCCATTGGTTGAGCTGTGTCTGTGGGCTTTGGCCACGCCCCACTGTCCAGATAGAGGCGGGGTTAGAGTGCAGTGAAATCCAGCATGTTACATACTCAGTGCGCTCCCTTGATACAGGCCTGCAAAGTGAAAAAAGAAAGAAATAGAAATAAATACAAAATACATTTAAAAAGTATTACAACTATTAAATCACCACCATAACTGCGTTGCAACATTTAAATGTTACTATTATGTTATGTTATGTTATGTTATGTTATGTTATGTTATGTTTTGTTATGTTATGTTATGTTATGTTATGTTATGTTTTGTTATGTTATGTTTTGTTATGTTTTGTTATGTTATGTTATGTTTTGTTATGTTATGTTATGTTATGTTATGTTATGTTATGTTTTGTTATGTTATGTTATGTTATGTTATGTTATGTTATGTTATGTTTTGTTATGTTATGTTATGTTATGTTTTGTTTTGTTATGTTATGTTTTGTTATGTTATGTTTTGTTTTGTTATGTTATGTTTTGTTTTGTTATGTTATGTTTTGTTATGTTATGTTTTGTTTTGTTATGTTTTGTTATGTTATGTTATGTTATGTTTTGTTATGTTTTGTTATGTTATGTTATGTTATGTTTTGTTATGTTATGTTATGTTTTGTTATGTTATGTTTTGTTATGTTTTGTTATGTTATGTTATGTTTTGTTATGTTATGTTTTGTTATGTTTTGTTATGTTATGTTATGTTATGTTTTGTTATGTTTTGTTATGTTATGTTATGTTATGTTATGTTATGTTATGTTTTGTTTTGTTTTGTTATGTTTTGTTTTGTTATGTTATGTTTTGTTATGTTATGTTTTGTTATGTTATGTTATGTTTTGTTATGTTTTGTTATGTTACGTTACGTTACGTTTTGTTATGTTTTGTTTTGTTATGTTTTGTTATGTTATGTTTTGTTATGTTATGTTTTGTTATGTTTTGTTATGTTATGTTATGTTTTTGTTATGTTATTGTTATGTTTTGTTATGTTATGTTTTGTTATGTTTTGTTATGTTTTGTTTTGTTATGTTTTGTTATGTTATGTTTTGTTTTGTTATGTTTTGTTATGTTATGTTTTGTTATGTTATGTTATGTTTTGTTATGTTTTGTTTTGTTATGTTTTGTTATGTTATGTTTTGTTATGTTATGTTTTGTTATGTTATGTTTATGTTATTGTTATGTTTTGTTATGTTTGTTATGTTATGTTTTGTTATGTTATTTTTTTGTTATTTTGTTATGTTATGTTTTGTTATGTTTGTTATGTTTGTTAGTTAGTTTTGTTATGTTTTGTATGTTTGTTATGTTTTGTTATGTTATGTTTGTTATGTTATGTTTTGTTATGTTTTATGTTATGTTATGTTATGTTTTTATGTTATGTATGTTATGTTTGTTATGTTATGTTATGTTATGTTTTGTTATGTTTTGTTATGTTTGTTTGTTATGTTGTTATGTTATGTTATGTTATGTTTTGTTATGTTATGTTTTGTTATGTTATGTTTTGTTATGTTATGTTTGTTTTGTTATGTTATGTTTATGTTTGTTTTGTTATGTTATGTTTTGTTATGTTATGTTTTGTTTTGTTATGTTTTGTTATGTTTGTTATGTTATGTTTTGTTATGTTATGTTTGTTATGTTTTGTTATGTTTTGTTTTGTTAGTTTGTTATGTTTTGTTTGTTTTGTTATGTTTTGTTATGTTATGTTTTGTTATGTTTTGTTATGTTTTGTTATGTTTTGTTTATGTTATGTTTTGTTATGTTATGTTTTGTTATGTTTATGTTATGTTTGTTATGTTTTGTTATGTTTTGTTATGTTATGTTTTGTTATGTTATGTTTTGTTATGTTATGTTTATGTTTTGTTATGTTTGTTATGTTATGTTTTGTTATGTTATGTTATGTTTGTTTGTTATGTTATGTTTTGTTATGTTATGTTATGTTATGTTATGTTTTGTTTTGTTATGTTATGTTATGTTATGTTTTGTTATGTTATGTTATGTTATGTTATGTTATGTTTTGTTATGTTTGTTATGTTATGTTTTGTTATGTTATTGTTATGTTATGTTTTGTTATGTTTTGTTATGTTTTGTTATGTTATGTTTTGTTATGTTATGTTATGTTTTGTTATGTTTTGTTATGTTATGTTTTGTTTATGTTATGTTATGTTTTGTTATGTTATGTTTTGTTATGTTATGTTTTGTTATGTTTTGTTATGTTATGTTATGTTATGTTATGTTTTTATGTTATGTTTATGTTTTGTTATGTTTTGTTATGTTATGTTATGTTATGTTATGTTTTGTTTTTTGTTATGTTATGTTATGTTATGTTTTGTTATGTTATGTTATGTTTTGTTATGTTATGTTATGTTATTGTTTATGTTTGTTATGTTATGTTATGTTTTGTTTTGTTATGTTATGTTATGTTATGATCCAGTTTGATTAGTGCTCCCTTATTTTGCTTAAATGAATATAAAGAAATAGAAATAATCAAATATTTAAAAAGTATTAAATTTAATGTCACATACTTGTTATGTTGATCGTATTTTTAGTTTTTTTTGTCCTTAAATGTTGTTTTGTGTTTTATTATGTTGTTTTATTTATTTATATTTAATTATGTATTATAGAAATTTGTGTTTTTGTATTATATAATTGTAAGTTATTTGTGTATGTTTCGTTTTGCCGTTTTATGTATTTTTTAGTAGTTTGTTATGTATTTTGTTGTATTTTGTTTGATCAGTTTTGTAGGGTTGTATGTTGTTTAGTTCGGCAGTGCGCAGTTTGAGTGTGTAGATTATCCGTATTATATTATGTTTTGTTGAGTCGAGTTACTGTTTGAAGTAAGATGTAGCTTATGCTCGCTTGATGTTGATCTTATAAAAAAGTGATTTTTATGTAGTTTGTTAAAAGTTAGTTTTTAAGTTTTTTTTTTTTAATGCTTAAGTTATTATTTTATTTTGTTAGTTATAAAAATTATAATTACTATGTTTTAGTTTTATTTTGTAGTAGTTAGTATAGTTTTATTTTATTTTTTTTTAGTTTTTATTTTGTTATTTTAGTTGTAGTTTTTGTTATTTTGTTTTTTTTTGTATTTTTTTGTGTTTTTTTTTTATTTTGTTTTAGTTTGTTTATTTTGTTAGTTATTTGTTTGTTAGTAGTTGTATTTTGTATGTTTGTTTTGTAGTTTGTATGTTATGTTGTTTTGTTTTTTTGTTTTTATTTGTTATGTTTTTTTTTTGTATGTTATTGTTACTGTTATGTTATGTTATGTTATGTTATGTTATGTTATGTTATGTTTTGTTTTGTTATGTTATGTTATGTTATGTTTTGTTATGTTTTGTTATGTTATGTTATGTTTTGTTATGTTTTGTTATGTTATGTTATGTTTTGTTATGTTATGTTATGTTTATGTTATGTTATGTTATGTTTTGTTATGTTATGTTATGTTATGTTATGTTATGTTATGTTATGTTATGTTATGTTTTGTTATGTTATGTTATGTTTTGTTATGTTTTGTTATGTTACGTTACGTTACGTTTTGTTATGTTTTGTTTTGTTATGTTTTGTTATGTTATGTTTTGTTATGTTAGATTATGTTTTGTTATGTTATGTTTTGTTATGTTATGTTTATGTTTGTTTGTAAATTTGTTATGTTATGTTTTGTTATGTTATGTTTTTTTGTTATGTTATGTTTTGTTTTGTTATGTTTTTGTTATGTTATGTTTGTTTTGTTTGTTATGTTTTGTTATGTTATGTTATGTTATGTTTTAGTTATGTTATTTGTTTTGTTATGTTATGTTATGTTATTTTGTTATGTTATGTTATGTTTTGTTATGTTTTGTTTTGTTATGATCTTTTGTTATGTTTTGTTATGTTATGTTATGTTATAAATTATGTTATGTTTAATGTTGTGTTTGTTTGTTATGTTATGTTTTGATTTTGTTTAATTGTCTTCTTATGTTATGTGTTATGTTTTGTTATGTTTGTTAAATCGTTCTAGAGCTTATGTTCAGCTTGTGTTAGTATGTTTGTTATGGAATTTGTTAATGATCAAAGACCTCAAGAAAAGTTCGATTAAAGTTTAGTTTTGTTATGTTTTGTTATGTTTGTTAGTTTTGTTTATGTTATGTTTGTGCTTTTGTTCATGTTTATGGTAGGTAATGTTATGTTTTGTTATGTTTTGTTATGTTTTGTTATGTTATGTTATGTTATGTTATGTTTTGATTGTTATGTTTGTTATGTTATGTTTATGTTATGTTATGTTATGATTTATGTTATGTTTTGGTTATGTTATGTTTTGTTATGTTTGTTATGTTATGTTTGTGTTTGTTATGTTTTGTTATGTTATGTTTTGTTATGTTATGTTTTGTTTTGTTATGTTATGTTATGTTTTGTTTGTTATGTTATGTTTTGTTATGTTATGTTTTGTTATGTTATGTTTGTTATGTTATGTTATGTTATGTTTTGTTATGTTATGTTTTGTTATGTTTTGTTATGTTGTTTTGTTATGTTATGTTTTGTTATGTTATGTTTTGTTTTGTTATGTTTTGTTATGTTATGTTATGTTATGTTATGTTATGTTTTGTTATGTTATGTTTTGTTATGTTTTGTTATGTTTATGTTTTGTTATGTTATGTTATGTTATTTTTGTTTGTTTTGTTATGTTTTGTTTTGTTATGTTTTGTTATGTTATGTTATGTTTTGTTATGTTTTGTTTTGTTATGTTTTGTTATGTTATGTTTTGTTATGTTATGTTATGTTATGTTATGTTATGTTATGTTTTGTTATGTTTTGTTATGTTATGTTATGTTTTGTTTTTGTTATGTTATGTTATGTTATGTTTTGTTATGTTATTTTTGTTATGTTATGTTTTGTTATGTTTTGTTATGTTATGTTATGTTATGTTTTGTTATGTTATGTTATGTTATGTTTTGTTATTTGTTATGTTATGTTATGTTATGTTATTTTGTGTTATGTTATGTTATGTTTTTGTTTTGTTATGTTATGTTATGTTATGTTTTGTTATGTTATGTTTTGTTATGTTTATGTTATTGTTTTGTTATGTTTGTTTGTTTTGTTATGTTATGTTTTGTTATGTTATGTTATTGTTTTGTTTATGTTATGTTTTGTTTTGTTATGTTTTGTTATGTTATGTTTGTTATGTTATGTTTTGTTATGTTTTGTTATGTTATGTTATGTTATGTTTTGTTATGTTTGTTTTGTTATGTTATGTTATGTTATGTTTTGTTTGTTATGTTATGTTTTGTTATGTTATGTTATGTTATGTTTTGTTATGTTTTGTTATGTTATGTTTTGTTTTTATGTTATGTTTTGTTATGTTATGTTTTGTTATGTTATGTTTTGTTATGTTATGTTATGTTTTGTTATGTTATGTTATGTTTTGTTATGTTATGTTATGTTATGTTATGTTATGTTTTGTTATGTTATGTTATGTTATGTTTTGTTATAACAGTTAATTGTAAATATGTTTTGTTATGTTATGTTTTGTTATGTTATGTTATGTTATGTTTGTTATGTTATGTTATGTTATGTTATGTTATGTTTTGTTATGTTATGTTATGTTATGTTTTGTTATGTTATTGTTATGTTATTGTTTTGTTATGTTATGTTTTGTTATGTTATGTTTTGTTATGTATTTGTTATGTTTGTTTTGTTATGTTATGTTATGTTATGTTATGTTATGTTATGTTTTGTTATGTTAGTTACTTACGTTTTGTTATGTTTTGTTTTGTTATGTTTTGTTATGTTATGTTTTGTTATGTTATGTTTTGTTATGTTTTGTTATGTTATGTTATGTTATGTTTTGTTATGTTATGTTATGTTATGTTTTGTTATGTTTTGTTATGTTATGTTTTGTTATGTTTTGTTATGTTTTGTTATGTTATGTTTTGTTATGTTATGTTTTGTTTTGTTATGTTTTGTTATGTTATGTTTTGTTATGTTATGTTATGTTATGTTTTGTTATGTTTTGTTATGTTATGTTTTGTTTTGTTATGTTTTGTTTGTTTATGTTTTGTTATGTTATGTTTTGTTATGTTATGTTATGTTTTGTTATGTTATGTTATGTTATTGTTATGTTTGTTATGTTATGTTATGTTTTGTTTTGTATAACATAAAAATAACATAAAAAACAACATAATAACAACATAACATGTTTTGTTTTGTTATGTTTATGTTATGTTATGTTATGTTATGTTATGTTATGTTATGTTATGTTATGTTATTGTTATGTTATGTTATGTTATGTTTTGTTATGTTTTGTTATGTTTTGTTATGTTATGTTATGTTATGTTATGTTATGTTATGTTATGTTTTGTTATGTTTTGTTTTGTTATGTTTTGTTATGTTATGTTATGTTTTGTTATGTTTTGTTATGTTACGTTACGTTACGTTTTGTTATGTTTTGTTTTGTTATGTTTTTTATGTTATGTTTTGTTATGTTATGTTTTGTTATGTTTTGTTATGTTATGTTATGTTATGTTTTGTTATGTTATGTTATGTTATGTTTTGTTATGTTTTGTTATGTTATGTTTTGTTATGTTTTGTTATGTTTTGTTTTGTTATGTTTTGTTATGTTATGTTTTGTTTTGTTATGTTTTGTTATGTTATGTTTTGTTATGTTATGTTATGTTATGTTTTGTTATGTTTTTTTTGTTATGTTTTGTTTTGTTATGTTTTGTTATGTTATGTTTTGTTATGTTATGTTTTGTTATGTTTTGTTATGTTATGTTATGTTATGTTATGTTATGTTTTGTTATGTTTTGTTATGTTATGTTATGTTATGTTTTGTTATGTTATGTTATGTTATGTTTTGTTATGTTATGTTATGTTATGTTTTGTTATGTTTTGTTATGTTATGTTATGTTATGTTTTGTTATGTTATGTTTGTTTTGTTATGTTTTGTTATGTTAGTTTGTTTTGTTATGTTTTGTTTTGTTTTGTTATGTTATGTTTTGTTATGTTATGTTTTGTTATGTTTTGTTATGTTATGTTATGTTATGTTTTGTTATGTTATGTTTTGTTATGTTTTGTTATGTTATGTTTTGTTATGTTTTGTTATGTTATGTTTTTTTGTTATGTTATGTTTGTTATGTTTGTTATGTTATGTTTGTTATGTTATGTTATGTTTTGTTATGTTATGTTTTGTTTGTTTATGTTATGTTTGTTTTGTTATGTTATGTTTTGTTATGTTATGTTTTGTTATTGTTATGTTTTTGTTATGTTATGTTATGTTTTGTTATGTTATGTTATGTTTTGTTATGTTATGTTTTGTTATGTTATGTTATGTTTTGTTATGTTATGTTTTGTTTTGTTATAACATAACAAAACATAACATAACAAAACAAAACATAACATAACAAAACATAACATGTTTTGTTTTGTTATGTTTGTTATGTTATGTTATGTTATGTTATGTTATGTTATGTTATGTTATGTTATGTTTTTATGTTATGTTATGTTATGTTATGTTTTGTTTTGTTTTGTTATGTTTTGTTTTGTTATGTTATGTTTTGTTATGTTATGTTTTGTTATGTTTTGTTATGTTTTGTTTTGTTATGTTTTGTTATGTTATGTTATGTTTTGTTATTGTTTTGTTATGTTACGTTACGTTACGTTTTGTTATGTTTTGTTTTGTTATGTTTTGTTATGTTATGTTTTGTTATGTTATGTTTTGTTATGTTTATGTTATGTTATGTTATGTTATGTTTTGTTATATGTTATGTTTTGTTATGTTTTGTTATGTTATGTTTTGTTATGTTTTGTTATGTTTTGTTTTGTTATGTTTTGTTATGTTATGTTTTGTTTTGTTATGTTTTGTTATGTTATGTTTTGTTATGTTATGTTATGTTATGTTTTGTTATGTTTTGTTTTGTTATGTTTTGTTTTGTTATGTTTTGTTATGTTATGTTTTGTTATGTTATGTTTTGTTATGTTTTGTTATGTTATGTTATGTTATGTTATGTTATGTTTTGTTATGTTTTGTTATGTTATGTTATGTTATGTTTTGTTATGTTATGTTATGTTATGTTTTGTTATGTTATGTTATGTTATGTTTTGTTATGTTTTGTTATGTTATGTTTTGTTATGTTATGTTATTGTTATGTTATGTTATGTTTTGTTATGTTTTGTTATGTTACGTTACGTTACGTTTTGTTATGTTTTGTTTTGTTATGTTTTGTTATGTTATGTTTTGTTATGTTATGTTTTGTTATGTTTTGTTTTGTTATGTTATGTTATGTTTGTTATATGTTATGTTTTGTTATGTTTTGTTATGTTATGTTATGTTATGTTTTGTTATGTTATGTTTTGTTATGTTATGTTTTGTTATTGTTATGTTTTGTTATGTTATGTTTTGTTATGTTATGTTATGTTTTGTTATGTTTTGTTTATGTTATGTTTTGTTATGTTATGTTTTGTTATGTTATGTTTTGTTATGTTATGTTTTGTTTTGTTATGTTTTGTTATGTTATGTTATGTTTTGTTATGTTATGTTATGTTTTGTTATGTTATGTTTTGTTATGTTATGTTATTGTTTTGTTATGTTATGTTTTGTATTTTTGTTATAACATAACAAAACATAACATAACAAAACAAAACATAACATAACAAAACATAACATGTTTTGTTTTGTTATGTTTTGTTATGTTATGTTATGTTATGTTATGTTATGTTATGTTATGTTATGTTATGTTTTGTTATGTTATGTTATGTTATGTTATGTTTTGTTTTGTTTTGTTATGTTTTGTTTTGTTATGTTATGTTTTGTTATGTTATGTTTTGTTATGTTTTGTTATGTTTTGTTTTGTTATGTTTTGTTATGTTATGTTATGTTTTGTTATGTTTTGTTATGTTACGTTACGTTACGTTTTGTTATGTTTTGTTTTGTTATGTTTTGTTATGTTATGTTTTGTTATGTTATGTTTTGTTATGTTTTGTTATGTTATGTTATGTTATGTTTTGTTATGTTATGTTATGTTATGTTTTGTTATGTTTTGTTATGTTATGTTTTGTTATGTTTTGTTATGTTTTGTTTTGTTATGTTTTGTTATGTTATGTTTTGTTTTGTTATGTTTTGTTATGTTATGTTTTGTTATGTTATGTTATGTTATGTTTTGTTATGTTTTGTTTTGTTATGTTTTGTTTTGTTATGTTTTGTTATGTTATGTTTTGTTATGTTATGTTTTGTTATGTTTTGTTATGTTATGTTATGTTATGTTATGTTATGTTTTGTTATGTTTTGTTATGTTATGTTATGTTATGTTTTGTTATGTTATGTTATGTTATGTTTTGTTATGTTATGTTATGTTATGTTTTGTTATGTTTTGTTATGTTATGTTATGTTATGTTATGTTATGTTATGTTATGTTTTGTTATGTTATGTTATGTTATGTTATGTTTTGTTATGTTTTGTTTTGTTTTGTTTTGTTATGTTTTGTTATGTTATGTTTTGTTATGTTTTGTTATGTTATGTTATGTTATGTTATGTTTTGTTATGTTATGTTTTGTTATGTTATGTTATGTTATGTTTTGTTATGTTATGTTATGTTATGTTATGTTTTGTTATGTTATGTTATGTTATGTTATGTTATGTTATGTTTTGTTATGTTATGTTATGTTTTGTTATGTTATGTTTTGTTATGTTATGTTATGTTATGTTATGTTTTGTTATGTTATGTTTTGTTTTGTTATGTTTTGTTATGTTATGTTATGTTATGTTTTGTTATGTTATGTTTTGTTTTGTTATGTTTTGTTATGTTATGTTTTGTTATGTTATGTTTTGTTTTGTTATGTTTTGTTATGTTATGTTTTGTTATGTTATGTTTTGTTGTTATGTTATGTTATGTTATGTTTTGTTATGTTATGTTATGTTTTATGTTATGTTATGTTATGTTTTGTTATGTTATGTTATGTTATGTTTTGTTATGTTTTGTTATGTTATGTTATGTTTTGTTATGTTATGTTATGTTATGTTTTGTTATGTTATGTTATGTTATGTTTTGTTATGTTATGTTATGTTATGTTATGTTATGTTATGTTATGTTTTGTTATGTTATGTTTTGTTATGTTATGTTTTGTTATGTTATGTTATGTTATGTTATTATATTATTAAACATGTAACCAACCAATACAACAACACTGAAAAAAAATATTAATTGAATTTACTAAAAAAATGAAGGTAAGTAGCTGCAATCAATTTATTTTAGCTACATTTAAATAAATGTATTTGACTAACTTTCAACTAAATTTGTTTATTTAAATGTATCTAAAATAAATAGTTTGCAACCACTTACCTTAAAAAATGTAGTATTTTTATTTCAGTAAACCTGTGATAAAAGCCTTAATAAAAAAATTAAAATAAAAAAGTATTATCCTCACACATACATACATAAACACTTATAAAGTGAAGAATACACATTCAGGTAATGGAGAAACACTGAGAATTATGTTGCTTTGTCTCGTGACACTGAATCTGAATCAAGTCATATTAAATTGTAACATGCAAAGTGAGAATTAATGAAGCCACAAAAAAATAAAATACAATAGGCTATAATATAATATAATATAAAGTGAAAGAAAGAGCCAATGCTTGTTTATCTATCTATTCATCTGTGCATCTATCTATATAATAGCATTTCAAAACAACAAAACATCTGAATATAATAAATATGCATTGTGGCAGTGACTCTCACGGTCAAGCAAACAATCATATAAAGATATAAATAATCAAAGAAATACATGTTGTTTGTGTATGAGGACACATTTCTAAACACATGCTACAAATTCACAGATGACAAATTCTGTAAAGATAAGCGAGATGAAAATAAAATATAAAGTTGTTTGAAAAAATTGGAATGAAAAACTAATGTCTGTATTGATATTATAAAATGCATTTGCTATTTTTGATTGCTTGCTGTTTCAGTTCCAACAGATGGCGCCAAACATATTATTATAGGCCTATACACCTCAATACACATAACTACAAAAACATCACACCAAAAGCAAACAACTCCACATGTTCCATGCAAAGAGCATTTCTATGCATCGTACAAGCATGCCGAGATCCTTATTAGCATGGATAGTCCTGCTGTCTCTTCCCCTGACTCTCCTCACAGAGACATGACAGTCTGACAGCTCACAGACAGCTCAGTTCAGAAGAGCCAAGGGTTATAGACCTGTCTTTATCACAAGCTTCCCCCGGGATCCTCTTAACCACTGCCTAGTTACAAGACTGGTCTCCAGCGAGGGCGAGGGGGTTATCTTCATGGTGTGAGATGTGGTCTAGCTTTCCTCAGTTAATGGATGTGCAGGAAAACATCATGAAGGACATTCTGCTCGAGTGTACACTATCAGTCAAAAGATTCAGATCAGGAAGATTTTGTGTTTTTAAAGAAGACTCTTCTGCTCACCAAGTGTGCATTTATTTGATACAAAATACAGCAAAAGCAGTACAATTTTGAAATATTTTTACTAATTAAAATAACTGCTTACTATGTGAATATCTGTTAAAGTGTATTTTATTTCTGTGATCAAAGCTGTATTTTCAGCATCATTACTGCAGTCTTCAGTGTCACATGATCTTCAGAAATCATAATAATATGCTGCTCAATAAACATTTCTGATTATTATTATTATCATCAATATTTAAAACAGTTGAGTATTTTTTTCAGGATTCTTTAATGAATAGAAAGATCCAAAGATCAGCATTTATCTGAAATAAAAAGCGTTTGTAACATTATACACTATACCATTCAAAATTTTGAAATTATATAAATTAATACTTTTATTTAGCAAGGATGATTTAAATTGATCAAAAGTTCTGATAAAGACATTTATAATGTTACAAAACATTTCTATTTCAGATAAACGCTGTTCTTCTGAACTTTCTATTCATCAAAGAAACCTGAAAAAAATATACTGAGCTGTTTTCAACATAATAATAATAATAATAAATGTTTCTTGAGCAGCAAATCAGTATATGATTTCTGAAGATCATGTGACACTGAAGACTGGAGTAATGATGCTGAAAATACAGCTTTGATCACTGAAATAAATTACATTTTACAATATATTCAAATAGAAAGCAGTTTTGCTGTATTTTGCATCAAATAAATGCAGGCTTGGTGAGCAGAAGAATCATTAAAAGTCTTACAAACGTTTGACTGGTGGTGTATTAATGCATTTTCCTCACATATGTCCATGCATAAACTGCCAGGTCTGAGATGTTAAAGAGGCATAGCTGCTAATTATGCCTCTTTACAGCACCATTTGAGCTACAGGAGCTTTCCTGTAGCTCAAATGGTAGAGCATGGCGCTAGCAACGCCAAGATCATGGGTTCGATTCCCAGGGAAAGCAAGAGCTGATCAAATGTAAAACTGTAACTTGAATGCAATGTAAGTCGCTTTGGATAAAAGCGTCTGATAAATGTAAATGTAATTAAGGATCTTATGCTGCACATATGTCAATATGCCAAACGGATGCAGGGCTGATTTGAGAATGCTTAATTATTTCCTCCTGATTGAATATTCAAATATTCAAATAATCCTCTATTATAAGCTGGAGCAGCACACTTTAAGGCCGCTGTTGTCTTGTTTGGGTGTCAAAGCAAGCGTGCTCACAGTCACAGCTTGAACAGGAGACCATACACGGATCCTGCTGTTTGGAGCACATGGCTCATTATTGAGATTCATCTGTAGCCCTCTTTTTGCTGGAAATCTTGGCAAACTGACTTTAGGACTGCAGGCCGTGACTGAACTGAAAATGCTTGACATTAACATGGCTGATTTGATGGCACCTGACACAGTGCACACAGTGAGGGAAGCTGAGCAGGTAAACCTGAAGCCCTGATCCTGATCCTGATCCTGATCCTGACCCTGACCCTGACCCTGACCCTGATCCTGACCCTGACCCTGACCCTGATCCTGATCCTGATCCTGATCCTAATCCTGACCCTGACCCTGACCCTGACCCTGATCCTGATCCTGATCCTGATCCTGATCCTGACCCTGATCCTAATCCTAATCCTAATCCTAATCCTAATCCTAATCCTGACCCTGACCCTGACCCTGATCCTGATCCTGCAATGTCCTAATGCATTATTTATAATATATCATCCTAATATTTCCTGACCATCGTCCAGTGGCAACCATGGTCCAGTGGGTCTTTTTTTATTATTATTTCCATGGTGTTACAAGAAGAAATATATAGAAATACATTAAATAGTGTATTGTAGAAACTCAAGTCATGTCTCTCTGATCAAAAGTAAAATATTTATAATGCTACAGAAGATTACTATTTCATATAAACTTAACTTCTATTCATTAGTAAATCCGGGGGGGGGGGGGGGGTAAAACATTAACAGCTTAATTATAAAACATTTTTTTTTTTACAATATTAGTGTTTTTAATAATAATTTTTTGACCAAATAAATGCAGCATCTGTGAGCAAGAGACCTATTGTGTGTGTGTGTGTGTGTGCGTGTGCGTGTGTGTGTGTGTGTGTGTGTGTATGTGTGTGTGTGTGTGTGTGTGTGCGTGCGTGTGCGTGTGTGTGCGTATGTGTGCGTATGTGTGTGTGTGTGTATGTGTGTGTGTGTGTGTGTGTGTGTGTGTGTGTGCGTAGTGTGGTGTGTTTGTGTGTGTGTGTGCGTGTGCGTATGTGTGTGTGTGTGTGTGTGTGTGTGTGTGTGTGTGTGTGTGTGTGTGTGTGTGTGTGTAAACTTATAGACACCAAACATTTGAACAAATCTGCACATTCAAGTTTTTATTTTATTTTAATATTATTTATTTTACAGTATTGTTTTTTTGTTGTTTTGGTTAAATAAAAAAAATATATAAGCATTGCTATTGAAAATCTAGATATTAACATGGATACAAAACTACAATTCAAAGCAATTCAAGGTATTTTACATAAACATATATGGATAAAAATATCCCTTCACTGTAAATTTCAATTTGTTAACGTTACTTGAAAAAATCTTGCAAACTTATTGCCTCAGAAAAAAATATGGTTGCTCAATATATTCAACTTTACCCAGAAGCCAATTTATAAAAACTTCAATATACCAAGTAAATATAAATAGATTTTTTCTGAGGCAATAAGTTTGCAAAATGTTTTGAAGTTAACAAATTTAAATTTACATCGTAATAACCCTTGGCAAACAAATCAGATCTGACACTTTTATAATCATATATGAATATATTGCACACTGTGTCCATGCAGATAGAAAAAAAAAAACGTTATGCATCATTTCTTTCTGCTGCACTTGAGTCTCAAGATGACATACAGTATGTGACCCTGGACCACAAAAGCAGTCATAAGTAACACAGGTATATTTGTAGAAATAGCCAACAATACATTGTATGGGTCAAAATTATTGATTTTTCTTTTGTGCCAAAAATAAATAGGATATTAAGTAAATAGCATGTTCCATTAATATATATTTTTAATTTCCTACTGTAAATATATCAAAACTTAATTTTTGATTAGTAATATGCATTGCTAATAACTTCATTTGAACAACTTTAAAGATGATTTTCTCAATATTTTAGATTTTTTTGCACCCTCAGATTCCAGATTTTCAGATTTTTCATAGTTGTATCTCAGCCAAATATTGTCCTATCATAACAAACCATACATCAATGGAAATATTATTTATTCAGCTTTCAGATGATATATGAATCTCAATTTAAAAAAATTGACCCTTATGACTGGTTTTGTGGTCCAGGGTCACGTTTAGAATATGGCATCACACTGTGAAGGATTTCCAAATATTTTCCACAGGTGTTGTTACCACCCTGCAGCCGGGATTGAAGTCTAACAGCACCAAAAGAGTGCAAAAGTGTGACAGAGGCGGCTCTGATCCACGCAGCAGGCAGTGCCAGACATTGGCCAAGTGCAGGTCTGCTGTGTCAGCCTCAATCTGTCTCTGTATCCTCGGCCGTGCCAACACACAGCCTGCCAAGATAATGCTACAGTACTGGAGCGCACTTATCCAGGCCTTCTCTCCAGGCCTCGCAAGCTAACAAGAGCAGCACAAGAGCAAATAAAGAGCCTCACCAAGATTCACATCTCAATAGAAGCAGAGAGAATAACACATATTGGCCTGTTTATTGGCCATCATATGGAGATGGTTAGGACTCTATGGTTATTGCTAACTTTAGGTACACTTTTGTAAATATTCTGGATTTATTAACATGACAAAGATGCAGCAAATTAATGTTCATATCTGATGTAAAGTAGGTGGAAATTTTCAGTTGCTGTGATTAAGCCACCATCAAGACCAGAACAGCCCTCTTCTTTAGCAATGCCAATTTGTTGCTTCATTTTAAAACACTAATACATTTTTTCATGCCACATTCAAAGGAATAGTTCACCTAAAAATGTAAAATTTTACAACATTTTTCTTCATCTGATCAGATTTGGAGAAATGTAGCATTGCATCACTTGCTCACCAATGGATGTGAATGGGTGCCGTCAGAATCAGAGTCCAAACAGCTGATAAAAGCATCACAATATTTCACTTCTAAGTTAGTTTTTAACTACTGCCTACTTTAGAACTGTTGCTTCCAGCTAAAATACAGTCCATAATAATCCATAATAACACTTCGTCCAGTGACAAAGTGTTCTGGTCTGAATCAGGAGAGAAATCTGCTCAGATCAAGCAGCGTTTAGTCAAAACAGCTCTAAACAAATATGTGAGTGGATTTTAATGAGAGACAACAGGTGATGGAAGCATTATTATATATTATGGATTCAGTTTAAGGTTAAAATATCTTAATGATGGATTTGTTTCAGCTTTTGTCTTCTCCAGATGTTAACTGATGGACTGGAGTGGTGTGGATTATTGTGATGTTTTTATCAGCTGTTTGGACTCTCATTCTGACGGCACCCATTCACATCCATTGGTGAGCAAGTGATGCAATGCTACATTTCTCCAAATCTGATGAAGAAACAAACTCATCTACATCTCAGATGGCCTGAGGGTGAATAAACTTTCAGCATATTTTAATTTTTGGGTGAATACTGTAGTTTGATTTCTATTACTTATAGATAATTGTTGGAAGGTTTTATATTAAGAGATTTTTTCATTGTTTTTTTTTAAATTCTGCTGTGCTCACACTGATGATCTTTTTCTTTTTTAATTTTACACAATTATTGTACGTTATTGTGTCTTTAAATAGCATTATCATATAAGGTGAAAGAAAGAATAGGCGATGTAGAGTTGGTTTTTCCAGTAACCATTTTAAATTAAAAGTGATCGCCTGTTGTGATTAAATCATCTTGTGTTGTAAGTAAACACAGTTTTAATCTCAACGTTGTGTGTATTTTTTTAGCTATTTTGTATTTAAGAATTTATGATGGTGGTATCTTGTATTTGATTTGATGATTATAATTTTGTTTTTTAATGTAAGCATTAACCTTAAATTGTAATTTGCAGTTTTATAGACTATACTTGATATGTTCCCTGTTTTGCATGATGTGTAACCAATAAACAAACAGTACTGGTAAAGATTTGCGTGGATTAAAAAGTTTAAAATACAGTCCTATTTGTTGTGGTTCATGAAAAAAAAATATAATGCAACATACTTGCTTTCTTAAAATGTAATGACATTAAACAGCGCCCTCGAGTGAAGTCTTTTTCCCAGACAGGTTTTTAGACTTTTATTTTGAAATTAAGGCTCGAGCAATCAGGACCTTTATTATGAAATTCACAAATTCTCCTCCCGTGGTAAAACATACATTCATTGTTTTCAAAATGAAGGATGTCAGTTTAGATCGAGATTTATTGTAGTTTTGGCTTGCATTCACACAGGAAAAACGGCTGTTTAATTCAGATATAGCTGCACGAGACCGTTGTAAACAAAACATTAGCAGGCTGCTGCTGCTCGTGGGTTAGCAAACATGCCTCTTGGTTTAAAACCATGCTGTGCTGTCTGCAAGACGAACTCTTCTTCCATGTGGAAAAAAGGAAACCAGGGGGAGATTTTGTGTAATAACTGCACGGGTAAAAGCATAAGCAGCGGAAGCTCCGGAGGATCTGCTTCCTCCGCCATCCAGCAGAATAACGGCGGAGGGAAACAGGTTTGTAACGACTGAACTAACGTTAGAACTCTACACTGCGAACAGAGCTGTAGATTACTTACAAAATGTAATCCGTTACTCGTTCCAAATTACATGACACAAATTGTAGTTAGTAATGTAATCCATTACACTACACATTTTAGGTAACGTTAATATAATCAGATTACTTTTAGATTACTTTTGACTAGTGCTGTCAAACGATTAATCACATCCAAAATAAAAGTTTTTGTTTACATAATATATGTTTGTGTACTGTGTATATTTATTATGTATAAATAAATATACACACATGCATGTGTATATATTTAAGAAAAAATAATATTTGTATATTAAATATATACATGTAAATATTTTCAAAATATATATTGCATGAGTGTATGCATAATAAATATACACAGTACACACACACATATATTATGTAAACAAAAACTTTTATTTTGGATGTGATTAATCGTTTGACAGCACTACTTTTGACCCATCTCGCTTATTGCATTGATTTAAATAGGATAATCTTGTACCATATTGATATAAAAATACAAAGATTAAGAAAATATATTCCATTCATTGTTATTAACATCATGAAGTGCATTACGTCAAGGTTTGTGAAGGAATTGCAGGGGGTTTATGAGTTTAATGAAAAGCTAATAATTAGTTAAATCTTTAAAATGTTAACTTAAAATAAATCATTATAAAATCAATCAAAATAAAACACTTACTAATTATTTTATTTGTTTGTCCGCATGTCATGTGACCATAACCAACGTCAGAGAACCATAAACATGCAAATGTGATCTTATTTTAAAATCTTAGGGGTACTTTAAGTAAATATATATTAGGTGAAAGAGGATCAGATGAGTATACACGTTTGTGAATTTATGAATTTGTGCATTTTAATGTGTTTGAAAGACAAAAGCCTTCTAAAGATATAGAAAAACATGGTTAAATAACCTACAGAGTGATAATTCAAATAAGAACGAATGTGTTCATGCAATGTTGAAACGCTTCTTAAACCTGAGATGATTTTAGTAAATCCAGTGCTCAAAGGCTGTGACTGACCTCTGTGTGAATGTCCACAAAACTGGAGGACTTTCTGAGTGTATATAAGCTGTTTTAGAAAGGAACATTTAAAAGAGGAAAAAGAGGAATTAGGGAGAGTCAATAAATTATGAATAATTTATTGCAATTGTGTGAATAATATGTAATCATGTAATCCATAAAAAGTAACTGTAGTTTTAACATGTAATTTACTATAATTACAAGTACTTAATTGTTTTAATCTAATTACGTAATCTATATGTGACGCTGGGTAAATTTTCCGAAATTGAGATTTATAGATCATCTGAAAGCTGAATAAATAATCTTTCCATTGATGTATGATTTGTTATGATAGGACAATATTTGGCTGAGATACAACTATTTGAAAATCTGGAATCTGAGGGTGCAAAAAAATCTAAATATTGAGAAAATCATCTTTAAAGTTGTTCAAATGAAGTTCTTAGCAATGCATATTACTAATCAAAAATTAAGTTTTGATATATTTACGGTAGGAAATTTACAAAATATCTTCATGGAACATGATCTTTACTTAATATCCTAATGATTTTTGGCATAAAAGGAAAATTTTGAGCCATACAATGTATTGTTGTCTATTGCTACAAATATACCTGTGTTACTTATGACTGCTCTTGTGCTCCAGGGACACATATTACATGTAATCAGTTACTACCCAGCACTGACTGCAAGTACACAACATCACTTCATAGTACAGATTTGCTTCTTGTAAAGACGCACTCTGTTTTTTTTTTTTGTTTTTTTTACTGATAAGGAATTTAGAAACTTTTCATATATAGAAACTTTTTTTTTTTTTTTTTTTTTTAAATGACTGAAATGATGTACACTTGCATAAGACAAGACATTACAGTCTTCTAGTTTTCTTCTACATGGAGCGGGTCGCCCTCATTTGAGCGCCGCCGTGTTGACGTCATAACTGTCAAGTGATTATTACTATATTATGTTTACTTTTAAATACCGTTATACAAAGCTTAAACAGTTTCTAAACAAAACCAGTGACTCTAATCTTGTTCACCTCTTTATTTTATAGTCCAAACAGGAAAGCCACAGACGCTCCGCTCGGTTACGCAGCACCAAGTACAAAGCTCCGGCCTCTGAGAAGAAAGTCTCGACCAAAGGAAAGGGTAGACGACACATTTTCAAATTGAAAAATGTAAGTGCTTTTCATTCAGGATTGTTTATGGGTGTTTTCTTCCTCCAATATCTGTGTGGGTTAAAGGAATATTTCATCCAAAAATTAAAATGCACTCACCCTCAGGGCATCCAAGATTAGGATGAGTTTGTTTCTTCATCAGATTTGGAGAAATGTAGCATTGCATCACTTGCTCACCAATGGATGTGAATGGGTGCCGTCAGAATGAGAGTCCAAACAGCTGATAAAAACATCACAATAATCCACACCACTCCAGTCCATCAGTTAACATCTTGAGAAGACAAAATAACCAAATCCACCATTAAGACAAATCCACTTTTTTAACTTCAAACCATTGCATCTGGCTAAAATAAGAGTCCTCTATCGCTGCAGAGGGTCCATTGCTGAGCAAGTGATGTAGTGTTAAATTTATCCAAATCTTGTTAAGAAACAAACTCAGATTTTCATTGCATTTTCATTTGTGGATGAAAATGCTTCAATGGCATTTATTTCTCCTTCTCTTCTTTAAATTCCCATAGCCTATCAAAGCACCAGAGTCTGTGTCAACGATTATCACGTCAGAGTCCATGTTTTACAAGGTAACCGCTCATTTCTACTGTTCAAAATATTGATTATTTATTCACTAACCTACTCGTCTTGTGTTCAGGGCGTGTATTATCAAATAGGAGATGTCATTAAAGTAGTAGACGAGGACGATGGTAAACCGTATTACGCACAGATTCGTGGTTTCGTCCAGGACCAGTACTGTGAGAAAAGCGCGGCGTTAACTTGGCTGATCCCGACTCAGGCCAGTCCTCGAGATCGGTTTGATCCTGCCACATACATCGTTGGTGAGTGCATGCAGAAATACATTGTTTTTGGTCCTCGTGATATTCATTTTATACAACTGTTCAACAAACACGCAGTTAATGTTGAGTGAGTTACATTTTAGACACAATATTGTCTGTTTTTTCTGTTTTGAAAATGAAAGTCGTTCCAATCAAAACTGGAGCAGAACATTTGTGACCCTGGAGCACAAAACCAGTCATAATAGCACGGGTTTATTTATATATAAAATAAAATAAAATAATGTTCCTGTGGCTCAGTGGTAGAGCATTGCGTTAGCAGCGCAAAAGGTTGTGGGTTCAATTCCCAGGGAACACACATACTGATAAAAAAAATGTATAGCCTGAATGCACTGTAAGTCGCTTTGGATAAAAGCGTCTGCTAAATGCATAAATGTAAATGTAATATATTTATAGCAATAGACAACAATACATTGTATGGGTCAAAATTATCCATTTTTATTTTATGCCAAAAATCATTTGGGTATTAATTAAAGATCATGTTCCATGAAGATATTTAGTAAATTTCCTACTGTAAATATATCAAAACTTAATTTTTGATTAGTAATATGCATTGCTCAGAACTTCATTTGAACAACTTTAAAGGTGATTTTCTCAATATTTCGATTTTTTTGCACCCTCAGATTCCAGATTTTCAAATAGTTGTATCTCAGACAAATATTGTCCTATCATAACAAACCATACATCAATATAAAGCTTATTTATTCAGATGATTTTAAAAAAATTGACCCTTGTGACTGGTTTTGTGGTCTAGAGTCACATTTGTGCGTCTCTGAGCAACACTGCAGTGTTTCTTTCCTGAATGAATCATTCAAAAATCCACTCATAATGACAGTCATTTGCTTTGTTTCTAACTGAATCAGCCGTTTTGAACGAATCATTTGAATGAACGATTCAATGAATCACTCGTTAAGACAGGGACTTTGTTTTAGTGTCATATCAATTTATCCATAAACCAGCCAAAGTACCAGCACAAGACACACTCTGCAAAATATTGTTTAATTATCATTATTGGAAAAAGTCTCGAAAAATATTGAGATCTTATTTTGTCAATATCGCAGACAAAGGTCAGGTCTGCATTGATTAATGAATTGTTAAAGGATATTTAAATTGACTTTGGTAATCCTGATATCTTTGCTTAGGCCCTGAGGAGGAGTTGCCGAGGAAAATGGAGTACCTGGAGTTTGTCTGTCACGCCCCATCAGAGTATTTCAAATCCAGAAGCTGCCCTTTCCCAACGTTACCGGTCCGTCCAGAGAGAGGCTACATCTGGACTCATATAGGACCGACGCCTGATGCTGCCATTAAAGAAACCGTAGGGTGACGGGAACCCTTCAAATCAGACTGAAATGAATTTTTTTATTTACATAACTTTCAGAACAATTTTAAATACAGAACCGTCATGCTCGGATGATTATGTGTGGTCTTGCCCTGTGAAGAATAAATTTCATAGTATTTTTCATAGTAAAACAGGTGTACACATTGAAACTTTATGTACAAAGTTCATTTGTAACACATCATGCATACTTTTCATGCGTGTATAAAGTCATACCACCCGGTTTACATGTGCTGTCCTCTGTGTTTTCTGAGCTTTCAGTGCTGCTGTGTTTCAATCACTCTCTTCTGTTCAGGTGAGCTGAGTCTGAAAGATGTGCCTGAAACAGATTCCTACTGCTGCGTTAGACTTTAGCCAAACGTTGATGTGAGCAAAATGTGATCCTGACCACAAAACCAGTATAAGGGTCAATTTTTTTGAAATCGAGATTTATGCATCATCTGAAAGCTGAATAAAAAAGCTTTCCATTGATGTATGGTTTGTTATGACAAGACAATATTTGGCTGAGATACAACTATGTGAAAATCTGGAATCTGAGGGTAGAGGTCGACCGATAGTGGATTTTACCGATACCGATAGCTAGGTTGGACCACACTGGCCGATACCGATTAATCAACCGATAGTTTTTAAAAATGGATACTGAACGAAAACTAAAATAGAGCTTTGCTATTTTAAAAAAGCAGTAACAGTACTGAACCATACTTTGTAAATGAATACAAATTTAGTATTTTTTTATATTAATTATTATATTGATCATTAAAGTTATTTCATAGTTTACTAATGTTAAAAGAAGAAACTTTAAAATTTAAAAATGAAGCCTATTAGTAATAGTAAATGTTGAGATGAAATGAACACACTCTAACGGGGAACATCTTGTTAGATGCTCTTATTGTTAAGTATTACCATTTCATTTCAACAGTCATGCTTAAAGATGGCCATCTTGAAATACCTACACAAGGCCATATTAAAATTACATGCACAGGTTATTGATATTGTATGTGAACTCTCACATTTTATTTGCTGCTCTTTTAGAACACTGCATTATTATCTAATCACAGAAAGACAAACGTTTTGCTGAAAAATGCACAATACATAATTTATCGCCTAGGGTGAAGTCATTATATTTGTCCCAAATCATTGTTAATGTACATAATGTAATTTAATAGAAAACTATGTGAACGGCGCTCTGTTCCGCGGCAGGATTTTCTGTCGGCTGTATTTAAACGCGAGTCTGGAGTTTCCCGCTCTGTGCAGCGCGCAGTGTCACATGCCAAAACAAACAACACGTGCTGTCAGTGATTTCCGCCTCCAGAGGCCGCTCTCATACTGTATAATGATAGCAGACCATTCTCAACCACTCCAGCAACAGATGCAACACGGAAAACTATCGGCATGGATTTTTGCCGATAACCGATAGTTCCGCAAATCAACTATCGGTGCCGATTAATCGGTTCTACCTCTATCTGAGGGTGCCAAAAAATCTAAATATTGAGAAAACCACCTTTAAAGTTGTTCAAATGAAGTTCTTAGCAATGCATAGTACTAATCAAAAATTAAGTTTTGATATATTTACGGTAGGAAATTTACAAAATATCTTCATGGAACATGATCTTAATATCCTAATGATATTTAGCATAAAAGAAAAATTGATAATTTTGACCCATACAATGTATTGTTGTCTATTGCTACAAATATACCTGTGTTACTTATGACTGCTTTTGTGCTCCAGGGTCACAAATAATAATTAGTTCAATTTTAATATAATTTCTGGAACTCACATGGAGAGTGTTTTCTAAGAGCAACTTTTCCCAGACTTTAATCCTGGTTCTTAAAGGCCTCCTCCACTATTCTGAAAGACATTAAAAGTTGAAACTATGTATCCTAAAGATACCTGGAAAGGACCAGAGTAAGTTTTTTTTCACCTACATTGAAACAGACTCTCCGTGAATCACACAGTATTCATCCAGGTTTCTCTGCATTGCTGATATAACAATGACCAGACTTTAGTCGGTCTCTGAATAACAACTCCTCAGTGGCTTTTCATTTGACATCTAAATCAGTAAACGATGACAAAGTTCATTTTTGGTATATTTCTTTAAGAATGTGTAATTTTAATAACTAAAACTCGAAAAGACATGATTTACTCCGCAGTCTTAAAATGTTGAACACTTCCAGGGCAACTGCAGCACCATGCATAAAACAATCAAGAACTTACTGTTTGTAAAACTGAATATTGCATTTTAAACCTGGCCTATAATAACATGTCATCTTCATGCATTTGCATACTTTATGATGCTTACGTTACATAATCAGGGACGATGAAACATTTAGCTTTTTATCTTCAGGGATGATAATGTTGTGTTTTTTTGTTTTGTTTAAAGCCTAATATTTTTAGACCAAACAATAATTGGAAAACCCCCTGCGGTACCATCACGGACCCCCTTGGAGTAAAAGAATAATGCAATTTAATAATTATTTTCCCTGTCAATGTGGAGAATGAATGTAAAGAATATGTCCAAGAACAAACTGTAAGACATTGAATACATTTATTATAAAAAGCCAGAAGCCAGAATTTGAAAGCAAACACAGCTGTTTGCAAAGCACAGGTTTATGTGTTGACTGATGGTGTAACTTTTAATTTTTTCCCTGCAAAAAAAGTTTCCTGTAGCCTAAACTAAAATGAAAGTCGTAGTCGAGATTAAAGTTAACAGGAAAGGTTTCCACACGTGAGGCATTAGTGTAGATGACGTGTTCAGAGGGAGAACAGCGTGTGTGGGTTCAGGACAGTCATAAATGCTGAATTTCTTTCAGTTCTGTGTCTTATTTGTCTTTTTTGCTCTCTGGTTCCTCCTCCTCATGTGTCTGCTCTTCTTCAGGAGCCTCCTGCAGGAGTGTCTTCAGTTCCTCAGGCTTCTCTCCCTTGCTAAGTTTCTTATATCTCTGGAATATCTCATTTAGGTTGAACTCTCGAATGATATTTTCCTGTAAAGCACACAATGCATGTCTCAGGGAAGAATAACAAATGGCTTTGTGCATCTTTCTCGAGAGTGTGAGACTTCTGAAGTGCTTTACCTCAGTGAAACTCCAGCTGATGGCTCTTCCCTTCTTGTCCAGCAGTGGACGGCGCATGATTTCTCGACCGGCCTGCAGGAGCAAGAGCGAGGGCAGCTGCTTGCAGAGCGGCGAGGGGTTCACCTTATACCTGTAATGAGAGCATAGGACTGCAAAGTTAAATGTAACAATGATATATCTCTTACTTTGAGTTTGAGAGGAAGACACTAAATGAACTTGCCTCTCAGCGACTGCTCCATATTGTCCAATGTCCACTTTTCCAAATTTGAGGCCTAAGCAGTTATACCTGGTGAACACAGTCAAAGTCATTCACCTCATGAAGAAGTGTGAGCACAAGTGTGTGTTAGTGTGACTTACTTGAGTGACAGCTCAGCAAAAATGGGTGCAAATGACTGACAATCTGGAGACCAGTTGGTATAAAACTCAACGATCCACGTCACTCGAGCGTCTCTCTGCAGCTCTTCCTGACAACACACAGAAAAACATGCATGATAATTAGTTTAGTGGATAAAAGAGGATAAAGGTCCTGACATAAAGGGATATGACATAATATGAATTAAATAATGTAAAATAATATATAATTTTAATTAGTGCTGGGCAACGATTAATCACATACAAAATAAAAGTTTTTGTGTACATAATATATATGTGTACTGCTTATATTAGTGCTGTCAAATGATTAATCGTGATTAATCGCATACAAAATAAAAGTTTTTGTTTGCATAATATATGTGTGTGTTCTATGTATATATAAATACACACACATACAGTATATATTTTGAAAATATTTACGTCTATATTTATATTCATATAATTTATATAAATATATTTAATAAATAAAATAACATTTTTCTAAAATATATGTGTGTGTATGTATATATACATAATAAATAAACACAGTACACACAGATATATTATATAAACAAAAGCTTTTATTGTGGATGCGATTAATCGTTACCCAGCACTAATTTTAATGTAGTATTATTATAGATAATAGAGTAAGATGTAAGATTTGGATGATGACTTGTAGTTATTTTATATCAATGTGATATGATTTGAGAATAAACCATTTTTGAAAAATGGAGAATGGACAAAAATGATTGGATGCTCTGCAGTGAATGGGTGCCGTCAGAATGAGAGTTCAAACAGCTGATAAAAACATCATCAGTTAATCTCTTGTGAAGTTAAAAGTTGTGTGTTTGTAAGAAACAAATCCATCGTTAAGAGGTTTTAACTTTAAACCATTGTTTCTGACAAAAATATGTGATGTTTTTATCAGCTGTTTGGACTCTCATTCTGACGGCACCCATTCACTGCAGAGCATCCATTGCTGAGACAGTGATGCAATGCTACATTTCTACAAATCTGATGAAGAAACAAACTCATCTACATCTTGGAACACCTGAGGTGTTTGTAAATTCTCAGCCAATTTTTATTTTAAGGGTGAACTATTCCTTTAATGCTTGTTTCACTCACATCTATTGTTGAGTCACTGAAGTATGTGATGTACTCGGGGCCCATGTAGATCGGTGGTTTACATGTGATCAGAAACACTGTATAGAGAAGGCACAGTAGTAGTTATTATTTTATGGATCACAGTTTTTACTCTTGATTTTGCAATCATATTCCCATCATCATTTATTTACCCACACACAGCGTGAGGTAGAGAAGGCCAAGTCTCAGATCCACTCTGAAAAACAGCACCACGTTCGCCACCTTACTGAAGAGAAAGATATTCCCTATGTGCTGCTCCAGTGTTACTGAGAGAGAGAGAGAGAGAGAGAGAGAGAGAGAGAGAGAGAGAGAGAGAGAGAGAGAGAGAGAGAGAGAGAGAGAGAGAGAGAGACAGAGAGAGAGAGAGAGCGAGAGAGACAGAGAGAGAGAGAGAGAGAGAGACAGAGAGAGAGAGACAGAGAGATGCTGCAGACACTGTGCAACCAGCTCCTCAACAGATAAGGACAATATACACAAACACAGTGCACTAAGATTGATTAAAAAAAAAAAAAAAAAAGAAAAAAAAAAGTGCACTAGATGTAAATTGTTTACATATACATTCTTACAAGTTACTTTCTCTCTGTCTTACCAAATAGGTTTATCTTTAATATTACTAAAATACTAATGCGTTCATTTCATATAAGTTGTTGGAATATTCAGGGTCTTTATTCTTCGACTTTTGGTCCTAAAAGCACAGACCCAGTTTTTCTGAAAAATAACAAAGATGCTGACATTATCATTCTCACTGAAACCTGGTGTAGAAATGATGCTCTTACCTACTGTCCCTCAGGCTACTATGAAGTCATTGTACCCTCAGTTAAACTAAGTACAGTCCACCGTGGACGAGACTCGGGAGGAATTCTGGTGTGGTACAGGGAAGCTCTGGCCAAGCACATTTCTATTATTACATTTGGAAAATTTCACTGCTGGTTAAAACTAAACAACCAAATTGGCATTTCAACCACTGACATATATCTCTGTGCCATCTATATTCCTCCAGCAGAATCCCCTTACCATGATGAGGAATATCTGAACAACATCCACACAGAGATCAGCCGTTTCCAGGCCCAGGGAAACGTGCTGCTGTGTGGAGACTTTAATGCAAGAACTGGATCTGAACCCGATAACATAGACCCAAAGGGCAATGAATATATCTTTGGCCAAAACTCCCCGAGTCTCACAAGAAAACTTCCACCAAGAAATAATCTTGACCAAACTGTAAATAAAAACGGTAGAGAGTTAGTGCAGCTCTGCCGAGCCTCAGGCCTGTACACACTTAATGGCAGGATCAGAGGGGACTCTTTAGGGAGGTTCACGTGTTGTTCAGGTCTTGGAGCTAGTGTAGTTGACTATACCATCACTGACATGGACCCCTCCTCCTTCAGTGCATTCACTGTCATACAACAAACTCCGCTTTCTGACCATAACCAAATTAACATTTATATTAAAACACATCACACACTAACACAAAACATACCCAAAACCTGTAAAATGTATAAAATCCAGCCAGGATTCAGATGGGCTTCAGACAGCACAGACAAATTTATTCAAGCCCTCAATTCTGAAGAAATTAAAAATCTAATCACTACATTTATTAACAAAAAATTTGAAACAACTAAAGATGGTGTTAATTTGGCTATAAATGAAATAAATTACATATATAAAAAAGCAGCTTGTAAAACTGAGTTGAAAAAGAAAACAAAAACAATTAGTAAAAATACATCAAAAGATGAAAAATGGTTTGACTCAGACTGCAAAACATTAAGAAAACAACTTAGAAAATTATCAAATCTGAAACATAAAGAACCATACAACGCTGACATAAGAACTGAATACTGTTCAAAACTAAAACAATACAAGGACACAATTAGAGCAAAAAAGCAACACCATCTGACCAAAAGCTTACAAGAAATAGAACATTCAGTAAATCATAATCAGTTCTGGGATATGTGGAATAATCTGAGCACAACAAAACCACAAGACTTGCCAATACAAGATGGAGATATTTGGACAAAACATTTTGAAAATTTATATAAAGAAATCCCTCCAAAACAACTCATTAACAATTCTGATCAGATCAAACAAAGTCTACAAACTTATGAAGACACAATTAAAAATAATCAAAACCCTCTCGACTTCCCAATTACACATGAAGAATTGACAAACAAACTCAAAAGCCAAAAATGTAAAAAGTCTTGTGGTCCTGACAGCATTCTGTGTGAGATGCTGAAACACAGCACACCTGAGCTTCAGACAGCTGTGCTCAAATTATTCAACCTTGTACTTAGTTCAGGCTGTTTTCCTGACATCTGGAGCCAAGGACTCATTACCCCCATTCACAAGAGTGGAGACAAATTGGACCCTAATAATTTCAGAGGCATTTGTGTGAGCAGTAATCTGGGGAAGTTATTTAGCAGTATTTTAAACCATAGAATGGTAAACTTCCTTAACGAGCACAGTGTCCTGAGTCCTAGTCAGATTGGCTTTCTTCCTAATTATAGAACTACTGATCACATTTACACCCTACACACCCTAATCAATAAACACGTAAAACAGACCAAAAATGGAAAAATATTTGCATGTTTTATCGATTTTAAAAAAGCATTCGATTCTATTTGGCATGATGGATTATATTATAAACTTTTACAAAGTGGTGTAGGGGGTAAAGTTTATGACATTATTAAATCAATGTATTCAAACAACAAATGTGCGATACGAATTGGCAACAAACATACAGAATTCTTCACTCAGAAGAGAGGAGTGCAGCAGGGCTCTAGCCTGAGTCCAACACTGTTCAACATCTACATTAATGAATTAGCGGTGCAGTTGGAACAGTCTACAGCCCCTGGACTCACTCTACAAGACAAGAACATCAAGTTCTTGCTGTACGCAGATGATCTGGTGCTGCTGTCATCCACCCCACAGGGACTACAGCAGCACCTGGACCTGCTGGAGAACTACTGCCAGAACTGGGCCCTGGCGGTAAACCTCAAAAAGACCAACATTATGGTCTTCCAGAAAAAGCCCAGATGTCAGGAACACAGATACCAGTTCAGTCTAGGCAGCACCGCTCTAGAACACACGATGCAGTACACTTACCTCGGCCTGATCATCACTGCATCGGGGAGTTTCAGTATGGCAGTGAATGCTCTCAAAGATAAAGCTCGAAGAGCTCTATACGCAATCAAGAAAAAATTCCAAAATATTGAAATACCAATTCCAATTTGGTGTAAAATCTTTGATAGTGTGATCCAGCCCATAGCGCTGTATGGAAGTGAGGTTTGGGGTCCACTCAGTGATCAGAGCTACACTAGATGGGACAGACATCCAACAGAAGCCCTACACACAGAATTCTGTAAAATGATCCTAAAACTACAAAGAAAAACACCCAATAATGCATGTAGGGCAGAATTAGGCCGATTCCCATTGATTATTAATATGCATAAAAGGTCCCTCAAATTCTGGATGCATCTTAAATCAAGTCCCACAGAATCGCTACATTTTAAAGCACTACAAACCCAAGAACTGAACCCCGAAAAGAGTCCTCTAAGTCAGCTGGTTCTGAGACTTACTAACCTGACTAACTCTACTAACACTAACCAGTCTCAGACCAGCGCTGCTTCTCACCCAAACATCAAAATAAATCAAATTATCAAACAATCTAAAAATACATATCTGGAACATTGGGATCAAGAAACTAAAACACAAAGTAAATTACAACTATATCGGACCATAAAATCAAATTATGAATTGGAAGATTATCTCCAGAGTGTCAGAGACACAAAGCAGAGACGGATCCTGACCAAGTACAGGCTCAGTGAGCACAGACTAGCCATCGAGACCGGCAGACACAGAAAGAGCTGGTTACCCAGAGAGCAAAGAGTGTGTGTTCACTGTGAGACAGGAGAGATCGAGACAGAGACGCACTTTCTCCTCCACTGTCAGAAATACATATCTATAAGAAACCTCTACTTCAACAAATTCACCAACTTAATAAAGAACTTTACAGCCATTAGTGAAACAGAACAAATAAAGATAATATTAGGAGAGGGACAGACAGCAGCACTGGCTGCAAGATACGTGTGGATGTGCCACAGCCTGAGAGACAGCAGGTGAATGTGTGTGTGTGTGTGTGTGTGTGTGTCACAGCCTGAGAGATAGTGTTATTGTGTATTGTGTCTGACCTGACCTGTGTGTTACTCTATTGTCCACCACAGTGATCCTCAGTATGTATGTTTCTATGTAAGTTAAAGACTGTGGTGTCAAATGTTCACACGTTCTAATTTGTTACAGTTCAATACTTCTAAGATGTTATAATATTACATTATATTAATACGATGTTCATTTAATTATTATTATTGTTATTATATTATTATTTTATTTATTTTCATCTTTTTGTACATGTACACTAAGCTTTGGCAATATTGTATCATTTACATTCATGCCAATAAAGCAATTTTGAATTGAATTGAATTGAATTGACAGAGAGAGACAGAGAGAGAGAGAGAGACAGAGAGAGAGAGAGAGAGAGAGAGAGAGAGAGACAGAGAGAGAGAGAGAGAAGACAGAGAGAGAGAGAGAGAGAGAGAGAGAGAGAGAGACAGAGAGAGAGAGAGAGAGACAGAGAGAGACAGAGAGAGAGAGAGAGACAGAGAGAGAGAGACAGAGAGAGAGAGAGAGACAGAGAGAGAGAGAGAGACAGAGAGAGAGAGAGAGAGAGAGAGAGAGAAGAGAGAGAGAGAGAGAGAGACAGAGAGAGAGAAGAGAGAGAGAGAGCAGAGAGAGAAGAGAGAGAGAGAGAGAGAGAGAGAGAGAGAGAGAGAGAGAGAGAGAGAGAGACAGAGAGAGAGAGAGAGACAGAGAGAGAGAGACAGACAGAGAGAGAGAGAGAGAGAGACAGAGAGAGAGAGAGATGTTCATTTAATTATTATTATTGTTATTATATTATTATTTTATTTATTTTCATCTTTTTGTACATGTTTACTAAGCTTTGGCAATATTGTATCATTTACAGTCATGCCAATAAAGCAATTTTGAATTGAATTGAATTGAATTGAATTGAATTGAATTGAGAGAGAGAGAGACCTTCAGTTTAACACACAGCACCATGCATCAAGGTAAATATTATTCATGAATATCTTGTGTAATTATGTGTGTCATCTGATGAATGTAATCAGATTTAAACTTACTGGCTCTGCGGTTCTTCATCATGACAATAGCACTGAGAAACATTAAAATCTCCACCTCCCTCTATACAGAGCAATAACACATGTTATTCAAATATAGAAACACATTTGAAAATGTTTGAAAATATATATTTACATTCTATATATATACAGGTCTCATTCATTTGATCAAAAATATACAGTGAAAACCGTGATATTGTGAATTTTTTTAACATTAAAAAAACTGTTTTCTATTTTATTATATTTTAAAATGTAATTTATTCCTGTACTGTAATGTTGAATTTTCAGAAATCATTCTAATATGCTGATTTGCTGCTCAAGAAACATTTCTGATTATATCAATGTTGAAAACAGTTGTGCTGACCAATATTTTTATGGAAACTGTGATACTCTACCATTCATAGGTTTGGGGAAAAAAGGAAGAAATTAATATTTCTATTCATTAAATTGACCAAAATTAAAAAAAAAAAAAAAAAAAAAAGTGAGAGTAAGACATTTATAATGTTACAAAAAAAATCAATTTCAAATAAATGCAGTTCTAAAAAAATGTATCACACAAATATTAAAAAGCTAAAGCTCTTTTCACATTATAAACCAGTATTAATTGAGCACCAATAATAACTGAGCAGCAAATCAGCATATTATTATGATTTCTGAAGATCATGTGACACTGAAGACTGCAGTTATGATGCTGAAAATACAGCTTTGATCACAGAAATAAATTACATTCACATTGAAAACAGCTAATTTAAATTGTAATAATATTTGACTGCTTTTACTGTATTTAATAATTAAATAAATAAATGCAGTGTCGGTGAACATAAGAGACTTCTATAAATAAATGAAAATTTATTGCACATATAAATACATTTAAAACAACAACCTATAAATATAATTATGACACTACTGTATAAAATACACTTGGATACTGTTTTTTATTCTATTTACAGAGACAACACACACTTTTCTGCTATAGTGTAAAGTGCTACAATAAAGTACTAGTAAAACCATGTCAAAGATCATTGCAGCTTCTTAAAAACAGAGGTTTCACAGCGATGCCATAGAAGAAGCAGTGTTGTTCCCCACAGAACCTTTCAGTGAACAGTTCTTAAAAGAACCATTTTTATAGAGTGAAGAACATTTGAATAATCTAAAGGCCTTTGGTGGGATGAAAAGCTTCCATGGATGCTTAAGGTTCTGTGTGGAATCATTGATGTTTAAGAGTGAAGTCTTTCCAAGTGAAGTGCAGCACTGACCCAGTCAAAGGCGCAGGAGTTGTCGTCCTCTCTCTGAGACGGTAAATGCTCACACAGTCCTGGACAGCAGCGCACGATGACAAACGCCAGACTCATCAGCAGTGACAGCAAATAATACGGCCGATAAAACCATTTATAAACCTGTGGAAGGTAGTACAAAGTGGAGAGCAGCCCTCTAATTAAACTCATTTCTGCAGACGTGTGACAGACTGAGTCCCATGTGCTGAAGAAGAGTAGAAATAGACCACAGAGACAGCTGAGAGGTAACATGACCCTTCATGAGCATTCAGAGAGCACAGCAGATGGAGGGGATTCATTTCTGTTGGACACCAGCGCATGTAGAAGCAGATGAAGAAAATAGACGTAGATGTGCAGTTAAAGTATAGTAAGAGTGAAGTGAAGGGTTTACTCAAACAACACGTGAAGAATAGATGACAGAAACAACCAGAAGAAGAAGAAGAAACAACAGGGAGATGGTTTTATAGCATTCATAGAGTTGATGATAAACACGTGACCCTGCAGCACAAAAGCAGTCATAAGTAACACAGGTATATTTGTAGCAATAGACAACAATACATTGTATGGGTCAAAATTATACATTTTTCTTTTATGCCAAAAATCATTAGGATATTAAGTAAAGATCATGTTCCATGAAGATATTTTGTAAATTTCCTACCGTAAATATATCAAAACTTAATTTTTGATTAGTAATATGCATTGCTGTGAACGTCATTTGAACAACTTTAAAGATGATTTTCTCAATATTTAGATTTTTTTGCACCCTCAGATTCCAGATTTTCAAATAGTTGTATCTCAGCCAAATATTGTCCTATCATAACAAACCATACATCAATGGAAAGATTATTTATTCAGATTTCAGATGATGTATACATCTCAGTTTCGACAAATCAACCCTTATGACTGGTTTTGTGCTCCAGGGTCTCATGTGGAGTAACAGAGGAAACCATAGTCTCTGCTCTTAACAGCAGTTTGCATAGAATAGAATAGAATAGAATAGAATAGAATAGGGGAGGGAGACATGAAAATGGAAAGTGTGAATATTGTAATCAGGAGGAAAATGTAGAAAGTGTTAATGAAATGTCCAAGATACGGCAAGGAAGGAAATATACTGATTGATGACACTACGGAAAATAAAGAGGAATTTAATTTGATAAACATTTTGGGGGAAAATCAAATGATAAAAACGTTCACATTTTTACTGCGGTATTTAAAGGACACTGGTTTCTATAATAGAATATAGTGAATTCAAGGGTATATTATGATCCTGACCCACACTCATAATCAGTACAGTAACAGTTTTTATTATTGAACATATTGAAACAAATAAACAGATACAATGGCACTGATACATTTAAATAAAGAAATATTACGTAAGACATATATACAATATAGATGCAAAGTACCAATAAACTTCATCAATTCTGAGAAAGAAAAGAAAAGAAGAAAAAATGAATTAAAATGAATTAAAAAAGTGTAAGTAGGGGTCTCTTCATTCAATAAATCAAGTTCTCTTATTATTCCATCAAGTCTGGGCCTTGTTACTTTTGATATATTCCAATGATGGAAAGTAATTATAGATAAAGTCTCTTTTAAAAACAGAAAAATAAGGTTTCGTCTTCAAACATGTGCATTTATGAAGAAAAAATGTGCCCAGAATCAACATTATATTAATGAAAAGAAACATCATTCTTTTTATTATCTAACAGCATTCCACACATAATGTGTTTTCTAACTAAACTGGGCAGGAACTGTATTTTTGTCTCTACCCAATAAGACATATTTTCCCAGAAAATTCTGGAATACACACAAAAACAGAAAAGATGATCAGTTGTCTCTATGTCAACTTGACAGAAAGTACAGGCATTTTCTTCAAAATTAACCCGGTGTCTTACAAACTCAGATGAGGGATATATACATTTTAAAATGAGTTTTCTTTGCTTTAGAAGCCACTGGAAAGCTAATGCACCTAAAAGTTGCATTAAAACCCCAAGATGATGAAGAAGAAGAGGAAACGCGTTTTGGGTGTACGGTTTGAAACTGGCGGCTGCTCGCTTTCCGTAGTGTGACGCGCGTGCTGTTGGCGGGGACTTTTGTAAACATCAACAGAAACATGGAGGAGTCAGAGAAGAGCCGTGAACCTGTCTCAGCTGAAAGTAATGCGGATGAAGTGGATGATGGTTCGTCTCGTCGCAATGACTCTGTTAAGTCCTCACAATCTAAACCGAGACTCAAGCTCTTCAGTAAAGTGATGGAGAAGAGTCTGCAGTGGCTGCTGGACAACGCCAGGTAACGTTATCAACCGCAGCTTTCAGACGGATGCTTCTGTTGTCTCTTACTAAGTTAGTTCCACTCTTTGTGTCAGTTTCGACAGGTTTTCCCACTATTTCCAGCCTCTGTCGAAGCAGAACCCTCAGCTGACTGAAGCCATGCACAAACAGTTCATCAGCCAGCTGCAGACTTTAGTAAAGGTAACTTAACGATAAAATACAAGACTGTCGAGAAGAGAACATCCGGGCTCTTTCCAAACGAGCTTCGAATCCTTTGCGAATCATGTGTTTCCGAACCTATAGTTGTGTTCGACTTGAAGCGGCGCTGCGCAGAATGCTCAGTGTTTGTTCGACATCAAAGTACCGCGAGAGCGACAAGAGAGCAGATGGATCCTTATGCTTTCGAATCGCTCTCGCGATACTTTGATGTCATACACTGAACATTCTGCGCAGCGCCGCTTCAGTCGAACACGCCTAGCCTGCGTCCCAATGTGCATACTATCCATCCTAAATTCTGTGTGATATTAGTAATTTTCAGTACTATTTAGGGCAGATAAGGTGGATAGTATGCACATTGGGACGCAGGGCTAGTGATTCAGAACGCGTATCAAACTGCCAAAGTCACTGATTTTAGTAAAAGATGCTTCATTCATAACTAATTGATAACACTTTCGAAATTTATTAAAATTCCAACGGTTCAGATCAGTTGTGTACATTTGTAGATATTTTATTTGACGTATTTGTATAATAAAAAGAGAGAGTTGCATTCCTGATAAATACATCTCACATAAAACATAAAACAAGGCCTTATTTACATTTACATTTAGCAGATGATTTTATCCAAAGCGACTTACAAACAATGAAAGCAATCAAAATCAACAAAAGAGCAATGATATGCAAGTGCTATGACAAGCCTCAGTTAGCCTTACGCAGTACACGAAGCAAGATTTTGAAATGATATAATAAATAAAAGGAACACAAATAGATAGAACAGAGAAAGCTAGTGCTAGAGGCGTTTTTTGTTTTTAAGAAAACAAGCAGTTACAAAATAAAGTTTTTTTTTTTTGTTAATTACATTAATTTTTAAAACAAAAAGTTATTTAAAATAAAAATAGGCGAATAAAACTTTTTAAAAAGCATGATTACAAATGTGATGTTGATTATACAACAGTTCAATAGAAACAATGTTAATATTAGAAAGACTTACGTGTTTAGACACCATATTGCCTGTTTTTGCTCCATTTCGCCAAGAAAACAAATTCCAAACAGCCACAGCACTGTCTTTGCGTCTCTGAGCAACATGACGGTGATTCGTTCCTGAATGAATCAACTGTTTAAATGAATCGATACAGTCGCAGTGACTCACTTATTACCAGTCACTTGCTGCCACCTAGCTGGCGGTTTTAATTCAGAGTTTAAAGTATCTTTTCATTTTTTAATTTCAAATGATCAGTATTCAGATGTTTTGTTTAATATCAAACATTATTCATTTGTAACTGCATGGTTAAAGCACTCCATGTCCCTGCTGAGATTGCATTAAACAGTGTCAGTAAATACATCTAGAAGGAACAGTTCAGATGCAACATATTACATTTTGTTGATACTGGTTTCATTTGTTTGGTAACAGCTAAATGTCTTATTATTCCAATTGACTGATTAAACGTAACAATTGGGACTACATAATATGCATTCATCTTAAAAAAAAAAAGAAGAGGCTTTATCAGACAGGTAGCAAGTTGCCCATAAGGTAACACCAAGTCTAAATTTAAACTTCTATCGAAAAGATTACATTTAGCTAGCAATGATGTGAACTGACCACACAGAATATGAAGAATATCAAAAATGCAGCTGTCCACGGTTAGTCCGATATCAGCACAAGAACACACTCTGCAAAATGATCGTCTAAGTTATCGTTGCCAAAAAGATCGAGATATCATTCTTGTTGCAATATTGCACACCCCTATTCAGAACGCGTATCAAACTGACAAAGTCACTGATTTTAGTAAAAGATGCTTTGTTCATAACTAATTATGATAACACTTTTGAAATGTATTAAAATTCCAACGGTTCAGATCAGTTGTGTACATTTGTAGATATTTTCTGGATTTGACGTGATTTATATAATAAAAAGAGAGAGTTGCATTCCTGATAAATACATACCATAAAAAAAACAAGCCCTTATTTACATTTAGTCATTTAGCAGATGATTTTATCCAAAGCGACTTACAAATGAGGACAATGGAAGCAATCAAAATCAATATGCAAGTGCTATGACAAGTCTCGGGTAGCCTAACACAGCACACGAAGTAAGTTTTTTTTTTTTTTTTTAATTATATAATAAATCAAAAGAACACAAATAGATAGAATAGAGAAAGCTAGTGCTAGAGGCCTCTTTTTTTTTAAGGAAAACAGTTCAAAAACAAATAGTGCAAGTCGTTTTTAAATAAAACAAATAGATAAATAGAATTAGAATAGAGAGTGCTAGAGTTAGAGGGTCAAGTAACATTGACAGAGGGAGTTAACATGCACATGACTAGCACTTCTATAATCACTTAACAATCAGTAGAGATATTCATTATGTCTCTGACCTGGCATACTGACAGTGTCATTTGCACACAGCACTTGCAGTAGTTTTGGTATTGCTAGACGACAAGGGCCATGGACAACATGTTGTGCAGCATTCCTCTCTCAGTACAGGTCCTGCTTATCCTAATATTTAAGTCTAGCAGTATACCTGTCAAGATCGAGCAGTTCTTTTAGCAATGTTTCTTTGATAGGTCTTATTCCTGGTACTTATTTCATTTTATATAGATTTTACTTGTGTTGTATTCTACAAGATTTGCACTGACCATGGACTCACGTTTCACTGCTGGTTATATACTCTCTATATAATCGTGCCTAATGTGACAAATCGATGAATCATTGAAGTAAAGACTCGGAAGTGGCATGTGTTTTAGCTGATTCTTGAAGAAGCTCAGATTGAGTTGGGCAGGAGGGAACAGTTAATGAAAAAGTCAGTGAAAGTGATTTTGTGTCTTCTTTGGGATGAACAATAAAGCATCGTTCACTTGCAGAACGCAAGCTTCTAGAGTCATAAGAATGAAGTAGCTGAATAAAAAAAGTAAGTGAATTTAGGTAAAAGAGTGCATTATCCCTTTTACTAAACAATAAATGCAATTTGCATTACCCCAATTTAATAAAACATATAATACAGACATTTCATATTAACTTTATTAAATGACTTATTAATCACATTTAATAATCACGTTTTCAATAAAACATTTGCAGTTGGTTTGTAAAAGGTTTTTATGCATGTTTTTGTCATCAGGCTGAATCATTTTCAATTGATTCAAAGTTTTGAAAAGCTTCGTTTCTCTCATCACTAACCCCTGGATCATCTATTTCACCCCAAAGTAAACAGAAAGACATAACTATTTAACAAAATGGCGTTGAAACATTATTTACATGACAGTTAAACACATTTAATAGGTTATAAATATAGGGGAAAATCTTCTTGCATTCTCATTACTGTAATGCAAAAAAAGTGTAGCCTAATGTAAATCGTAAAGTTTAAGTTTATTCGTAGGCCTCGTGGTATTGCATTTTACATTTATGCATTTGCCTGGTGCTTTACGCTGCATTTAAAGTTTACTTTATCAGTTCATGCATTTTCTGGGAATCAAACGCATGATATTGGTGTTTCTGGCGCCATGCTCGAGATACAGGAATCAAGCTTATTTTTCTTCTGTTGGTTTTTATGGAAAATGTGGTCTAGAGTTGACCGTCATCTCACAGATTATATGTGGGTAATTTGACAGATTGATCTGTGTAACATTAAACAGTGTACATTATCAGAATGTTGCTTTATGGTAGATTTTTGCATTTGTGTTTTAGTAGTGTTGATGTTTCATATGTTTTGTGCTGTGACGTGTGTGTTTAGAAAGAAATCTCCACCGTGATTGAGGAGGGTGACCTGCAGGTGAAGTTTGAAGAGCTGGACCAACTGGTGGAGCTTGCTAAAGACACACCACAAGCTGCATGGTGAGTTCAGACCGATGACTCCACAGCGTATGTGTCTTATAATGAAAAAGAAAAATGACGAAAAAATTTTAATCTATGCCACAGGCAGTTATTCTACTTTGAAATGTGCGTTCTGTGTCAGAATGTCTGTTTATGTTTTGGTCTGTGTGACTCCGCCCACTACCAGTTTAACCAATAGGATTTCAGCACCCTGGGTTGCCAGTTGGTGGAAAACTAATCAGCCATGGAAGCCAGCAAATGAACTGGGTCAGAGATTGCAGATTCAACTCGACCCAAAAATCTCGGCATCCATCTAAAACGCTATATGGCTAGACGCATAAATGTGGATAAATTAACTCATCAAATTGCAGTGCAAGGTGCTTGTTCTGTTATGTGTCATTAATCTGGCAACCTGGATGAGGGTACTCTTAGGAGCACCTATTTTTTATGACCGCACCATCTAACCAATTGTATTGCAACAGAGGAGACCTGATTCAAACATCAAACAAACAGATGCAAAGACTCCATGGAAACTATTCATTTTTTATCTTAACTTATTTTTAATGTAAGAAAGAGCTGGTGTGAACTTGAGTGTGTGAGGCGATGTCAGAAATCTCCATTTAGCCTGTTTAGCTGTGCAAAGCAGTTCATTGTGCTGCTGGATGTTGTAAACTGGTGTTTGTATTCAAATTATTTTACATTTATTAACGTAGGCCTACTAATAAACACACTAATTTGTAGCTTTATTAAGTGTGTCACACATCAGACGTGAAGCGCTGAAGTCTTTCAAAGACAAGTCTTTCCAAGAAAACTGAATTTAAAACCAGAATATATTGAAATAAATTAGGTTAAATTTTTCAAGAGGGGTAAAGGGTATGGTTAGGGTTAGGAGTCGGCTAGGACAATAATTAAGTGTATACAATTAAACAAATACATATTTCCTTAAAAAAAATGATAATATACATAATTGAATAGCAAGTTCTATAACATGTGGTGCTAATAGATACATACATACAAAAAAATTAATAAATAAAATAATTAAAAAACCTATAGGGTCCTAGAAATGCGGTCCTGAAACTGCAGCCTCTGGTTATGCAGGAATACCCTTCTCAATATTTGAAGAGTTCGTTAGCAAAAATAGATAACGCCATATTTTTAAATGTTCAAAAATCATGTTTTTTGTTTATCCTGCATTCCAATTAATATCAATCAAACTGCAGTTGGGTTGTTTTGATTAAATAATAATAACTAAAAAAAAATACAGCTAACTAACACAATAAAAACATGATAACACAAGAAAAAACATGATTTATTTTGCTTCATTTTGAATTTGGACTGCAGTACCCATTTCAACCGCTAGCTGTCAGTATTACATACTGCAACTTTAAATTGCAGATCATTTCTAAACACTACTGTCTCTTGTCTTTTCCCACTTGCATAACTAAATGAAACATTTTTAGTTTTGAGTCTTGTATATTTAATGTGTCCTGATGTTTGAGGCTCATGTTTTATATCCAGGCGTCCGAGTGGCGTTCCAGAGCAGGATGTGTGCAGTGGTTTAGTGTCGTATTATAAGAAGCAGGAGGAGTACATGCGGATACAGCTGAAGAAGCTCCAGAAGGAGAACGCAGGTCTTGCTCTGAAGGTGCAGGCCGGCCGAGAGAGCATCACACACACAGAGCAGCGCATCGCCGCAGGAGTGGAGGAATGGAGGGTACGAGAACAAAATCATTTCTCTGATACACTCACATTTTCATTGCTATATGTCACCCTGGACCACAAAATAAGGGTCAGATTTTTAAAATTGAGATTTATACATCATCTGTTTGTTATGATAGGACAATATTTGACTGAGATACAACTATTTGAAAATCTGGAATCTGAGGGTGCAAAAAAATCTAAATATTGAGAAAATCACCTTTAAAGTTGTCCAAATGAAGTTCTTAGCAATGCATATTACTAATCAAACATTAAGTTTTGATATATTTACAGTAGGAAATTTACAAAATATCTTCATGGAACATGATCTTTATTTAATATCCTAATGATTTTTGGCATAAAAGAAAAATGTATAATTTTGACCCACACAATTGGTTATTGCTACAAATATACCTGTGTTACTTATGACTGCTTTTGTGCTCCAGGGACACAATTGTTACCACAAACTCAGCTTTGCCTCTTCTTCTCCATCTACAGGCATCACTTGAAGATCTGGAAGCTTTTGTCTCGACTCTTTCTCCATCTGAACACTTTGGGTCTCTCTAACATCCACAGCCATTTCTTGGATTTAGTGAAGCCTGAATATAATTTCATTGTGCATCTGCAAGGTTTATTTTGTGTTATAATATGTCATTAATATGTGTTCTCAATTCATTAAACAGCCCTTGCTCTTTTTAACACTTTT
>CM041813.1:3699286-3746786 GCA_023376895.1 Aspiorhynchus laticeps | reverse complement strand
GTCTGGGACAGTGTTGTTGGTGCTTGAGATCACTGAATCAGTTTAGTAAGAGCAAGACTTAGAGCAGAATCTGCTCCTCGTGACACAGACCAAACAAACACAGAATAACTGAGTTCCTCGCTCACTGCAGCTTCCAGCCTGAGCATCTCTGGAATCTGAGTGAACATGCCATTCACAGCCTTTTATTCAGTGGATGATTTATTACACATTATTTCTGACCTGTCATGAATAGACAAAACAGCAAGTTTCAAACATTTAGACTGATTTATTAATTATAATAATAACAAAAAAATATATTTTTTATTTTAATTGTTTGTTCATAAACTGCTCCAGATTTAATATAAATACGCAGCGCTTGTACCCTTGTTATGACAGCGTGAATTCAAAGTTTCAATTTTTTGTTTATAATTTCATATTTTCATTCATGGTTCTTTATTCACAGTGCATATAATATTATTTTGTATTTGTAATTCCCGTTTAAATGCACTTATATTGTGTAAATGCAGATTTGACTCTATAGGCCTTATATTTATAGGCAGTTTTGTAATTAATTATAAAAAAAATAACTTGAATAAAACCAGTGTTTGTGTTGTTAATCTTTTTTTCCCCTTGACTGAAATAAGCCCAAATAAAATGTAAATATTAGATGAAAAATTTTAATAATGCTGCCAACTAACTGAAATAAAACAACTTTATTTACTAAAAATAAAGCTAAACAATAATACAAAGGCACAAAAAGTACTGAAAATTTAACTAAAATAAAAGCCAATTTAAAATATGAATACATACTATAATAGAGTATTAAAAATACTAAAATAACACTGCATAAAGTCTTGAATCTCCATCTGGCTAGTTCTTTTATATTGCAGGCACCACCAGATGGCAGCATGCTTCAAGTGAACTCAATCAAGACTCAGTGAACAATTCAGAGTAACAATTTGCATATTTTATTGTTTTTGGTGCTTCAATCTGATATTCTTGCACTCTTCCTCTCACATATTCTCTCCTGGTCTCATATGGCTTTATTGCATCCATGTCTAAGTATGGCTTTGGTTTCCCATATTTCTCTCGTGGTGAGATTTGAATCATGATCCTCAATAATAACACAAGGCACTAGTTTCACACATTAACGCATATTGACATCTGAAAGAGAGACTTCATCATCAGTTCCTCTCCTGATCTTTAAAAAACCCAATTAACCAATCCCGCGAGCTTCCTGCACATTAAAGCAAATCTGAATACATGTCATGCTATTTACAGAGCACGTCTACTTTAAGCTTCACAATAACAGAAATACAAAAATAAGTTTCCCTTTCAGTGCCCATGAAACTCGAATACACACAAAAATGAATTTCCGTTGCTTTATAAAAATCTTGTTAAATCTGCCTGAAATGTTTTATCTTTGGGATAACACTTAATGTAGTGAACCGAAGGTCTTTGGTGGCAGCTCATGTTTCCAGAAGACAGAAAAACAGTCATCGCTCTTTCTCTTTGGTGAACAGACAGACGCCGCTCCATCGGCTGAGGTAGTCCATCAATCACAGCCAATGTGTGCGCGGTCCAATAAATATTCTCTAAAAACACTGCATTCGTTTCACAGACAGATTTCCAGATTTTCAAAACAAATACTCAGCTGATCATCAAACACTGCAAAAAATTAATTTCTTCCTTAGTATTTTTTCCTGTGTTCTAGTATAAATATTAGTGCTGTCAAACAATTAATCACATCCAAAATAAGTTATATTTTGAAAATATTTACGTTTATACATTTATATATTCATATTCTTATATTTGATATTATATATAAATATTTAATATATAAACATAAAATTTTTCTTAAATACATACATGCATATGTGTGCATTTTAATATACATAATAAATATACACAGTATACACACATTATAAAATGTATTTTGGATGCGATTATTAATCGTTTGATAGCACTAATATACATCTACAAATTCTTGAATCAGGATGCATTTACTTGACAAATAAAATGACTTAATTTTATGTTTTGTTTTCTGAAAATATTATCCAAATGTTAGTTTTTGCTTAAACAAGTAAAAATATCTGCCAGTGGGGTAAGAAAAATATCCTTGTTTAGGCTTTGAATTAAGATTATTTGTCTTACCCCACTGGAAGATATTTTTACTTAAGTAAAACTAACAAAATTTGGATAATATTTTCAGAAAACAAGACAAAATAGTTATTTTACTTGTCATGCATCCTGATTTGTAGATATTTATACTAGAAAACAAGAAAGAAAGTCATTTTTTGCAGTGAAGACAATACTGATGTGATGCTGTGTTCACAGCCATCACTCCAATGTCTCTCACACAACAACAGAAACAGCTGTGTTTAAGTGAGGATGATGTGAGGAACAGCAGGGTTTACTGTATCATGATGAAATGTGAAGAGTCCCGTGACAGTCCTGTGATGCTGGGTTATTGAGTTATGCTTCCTGAGGGACGTGACCGTTGCTCAGTCCGTTGGTCAGCGGCTGGGTCAGAGCTTGATTCTCAACAGCAGCGTGTCCGTTCACTTTTCCTGCGGCCTTCATCTGAAGAAGCTGTCTGCGAAGGTAGAACAAATACCCCGGCAACAGGAATCCGGCCAATGAGAGGATCAGAAGCCCCACGTTGATCTGATGGGATTGAAAGAGAATAAACTTAGCATCTAAGTTGCATGATAGTTAGTCATTGACAATACCTATAAACAGAAGCCTACACAGGCAGCTACCTTTCAAGACAGCATCCTACTTGACACTTAGTGACACCCTCACTGCATCAACTGTGTAACGGCTTCTATACATGTGACCCTGGAGCACAAAACCAGTCCGTTTGAAGCAATAGACAACAATACACTGTATGGGTCCAAATTATACAGTTTTCTTTTATGACAAAAATCATTAGGATATTAAGATCATGTTCCATGAAGATATTTTGTAAATTTCCTACCGTAAATATATCAAAACATAATTTTTGATTAGTAATATGCATTGCTAAGAACTTCATTTGAACAACTTTAAAGATGATTTTCTCAATATTTAGATTTTGTTGCACCCTCAGATTCCAGATTTTCAAATAGTTGTATCTCAGACAAATATTGTCCTATCATAACAAACCATACATCAATGGAAAGATTATTTTATTCAGCTTTCAGATGATATATGAATCTCAATTTTGAAAAATGTACTTTTATGACTGGTTTTGTGATCCAGCGTCACATTTAGTCTCGTTAGGATAAACAAAAACACACACACACAGTTTTTTAAATTATTATTTTATATATTAGAAATGTAAAATATCACGAACAATTAAAACAAGTTAAAATATAAATAATGTAAAAACATTTTTAAGACATATGAACAATTTGAGACTATATAAACTGTGGAATCAATGTTTTTATTTGATGTAATGTGATAAATACTAAATGTGCATGTGTTTCCTTTATTAAACAAGATCTTTTCTCTTATCAGCAGATCATAATATATTATTACACATATTTCCAGCAGATGGCACTATAACATATTTCTTATCAATACAACTCTTATCAGCATCTGGTATTATAGAAGTTCATGTATTTCCAGCAAATACCACGTTTTATTTAAATAATGTGACTTGAATAATTCACACGATGCGTTATTAATATTTTATACATTATAAAAATCAGGTTTAATTGTAGTTTATCTCGCGGGTTGTTAGCGATTCAATATTTTGAGGAATGATCGATATACACAACAAGCCTGTTTAAATTATCATAACAATTACATGTAAAATATATATTTTTAAAATCTATAAGGATAATAATATGCCTATTAATGCAGTCTGTTTACTAATATAAGCTAATCGTTCAAACAAAACTCACTGTAAAAAATACCATGGTAACCAGTTCGTTATTACGGCTAGTCACTACAATAAAAACATTGCTAGGTGCTTATTTTCTGCCAAAACAATAAAATAAGATGACAAAACAAAGATTTACACTCTTCTAATATTTAAGGAATATCCTGTTTTAATGAATGATTTCACAGTAATAACTTTTAACTGAACTATTGTGGTAAATACAGTGGATATAAAAAGTCTACACACTTGTTAAAATGCCAGGTTTCTGTGATGCAAACACATGAGATCAAGATAAATCATTTCAGAACTTTTTCCACCTTTAATGTAAACTATAACCTGTACAACTCAATTAAAAACAAACTGAAATCTTTTAGGGAAGGGGGAGTAAAAATAAAAGGCTTAAATAATATGGTTGTATAAGTGTACACACCCTCTCATAACTAAAGATATGGCTGTGTTCAGAATTAAACAATCAGTCAAACTCATGTTAAATATGAGTCAGTACACACCTGCCATCAGTTAAAGTGCCTCTGATTAAACACAAATGAAGTTCAGCTGTTCTAGAGACATTTCTGAGTCACATCTTACAGCAGAAGCCCTGATCCAGAGAGAGCTTCCAGCATCAGAGGGATCTCACCGACTACGTTTACATGGACATCAGTAATCTAATTACCTTATTCTGAATAACACAATATTATGATTCAGGTGTTTACATGAGTCGCTTTTAGAATAATCCTTTCATGTTCCGTTTTACATGTTATAGTGCATAGATCGATTAATGGCATGCGTCATTACGTCACCACGTGACGCCATCCGACGTCCCTCCAGAATTTCACGTATAAACATAGTTCGTCTTCGTGATGACGCCATATACAGTTTTGGGTATCATTTTTCATTTTATGAAAGTTTCAAGTGCAGTTAATTATTTGTACATGTTGTTACGTCCCAAGACGTAATTACTTTTTATTTTGTTATATTTGTGCAGAATTTGATATTGCTACTGATACAGTTTGCATTTTTAGCAGTGCTTTGTTTTTTTGCTCTCTCTCGCTCTTCTCCCTCTACTCCATGCAAAGCTTAATGAAGATCAGCTGGTCCTAATTGTCATCAACTACTGGCTATCTCTGATTGGCTGCTGGAGGGAGAGCTTGTGGATAAAGCTGGAGACTCCCTGTGAAGATGGCCCTCTTTGCCTTCGCTGCCTCCTGAGACTGTTTTCTTCTGTCCCAGACAGTATCATGTGTGCTAATAGTTGATCTGTTGACCTTCTGGTTGTTAGTGTACAACTTAATTACCTTTGAAACTTTGGAGAGACGTTGCTGCGTTGTGTTACTCAAGTAATTCACAACTTAAGATTTAAGCTCAAGCCTTATTATTGTCATCTTTGGAGCAGTAGGGAGGTGGATGCCTTTTTGTTTAATGTCCATGTTTTTTGGTTAGAAAGGGAGTAAGGTAAGACTTCTGTTGTTTGTTTTCTACTTTGTTTTGTGAGTTTAGAAAGTACTCTCCCTTAGTTAGAACTTTTTTGTTATTTTGGCCTGGTCCCCTCCCGAAGCTTTATTTGCTCCCCTTTTTGTACTGTCTTTGAGCTTGTCAAATAAACCACTTTTTTTGAGTGTAACAAAAATCTGTGATTTTTGCAGAGTGCTGGGACAGGAGAGAGGAGTTCCTGGTTGCCTATTAAGAGTTTTTTTTGTAGTTTGCGTTTGTAAATTTCCTTGTTACCCCATTCCTGACCCTAGACTAGGAAGGGATGTAACAATTGGGGGCTCGTCCGGGATTTGAACCCGGGACCTCTCGCACCCTAAGCGAGAATCATACAGACGACGGCGGTGTTGAAGCTCTTTTATTTGCCGTCAAACGGTTGATCATCACTGCCGTGTGTGTGTCCTGTCGTAAAATGCGGCGAGAAGTCCTACACGACGGTAATAGTTTGATTAAGGTGTTTACATGTCTGTACCGCACTTCAATAATGCAACTAAAATAGGAATACTCCACATGTCTTCTTTCGATTTGTATTTACTTCGATTATGACTTTAGCCGGATTAAGGTAATCAAAAATCTGTTTATATGGTAGACTCTTAATCAGAGTACTGTCTTAATCGTACTAGACCCGGATTATTGATGTCCATGTAAACGTAGTCACTGTTGAAAGGTATCAGTCAGAAGAAGGGTATAAAAATAATTTCCAAGGCATTAGATAAACCATGGAACACAGTGAAGACAGTCAGCATCAAGTGGAGAAAATATAGCTCAACAGTGATATTACCAAGAACTGGACGTCCCTCCAAAACTGATGGAAAGATGAGAAGAAAACTGGTCAGGGAGGCTGCCAAGAGTCCTACAGCTACATTAAAGGAGCTGCAGGAATTTCTGGCAAGTACTGGCTGTGTAGTATATGTGACAACAATCTCTCATATTCTTCATATGTCTGGACTATGGGGTAGGGTGGCAAGAAAAACATCCAAGCCCGGCTAGATTTTGCAAAAACACATTTTAAGTTTCCCAAAAAGCATGTGGGAAAATGTTCTGATGAAACCAAGGTTGAACTTTTTGGTCATAATTCTAAAAGGTATGTTTGGCACAAAAACAACACTGTGCATCACCAAAGGAGCATCATACCCACAGTGAAGCATGGTGCTGGCAGCATCACGCTCTGGGGCTGTTCTTCAGCTGGAACTGGGGACTTAGTCAAGGTGGAGGGAATTATGAACAGTTCCATATACCAGTCAATCAATACTGGCACAAAACCTTCAGCTTCTGCTAGGAAGATGAAGATGAAGAGGAACTTCATCTTTCAGCACGATAACAACCCAAAGCATGCATCCAAATCAACAAAAGAATGGCTTCAGCAGAAGAAGATAAAGTTTTGGAAAGGCCCAGCCAGTGCCCAGACCTGAATCTGTGAGGTGATCTGAAGAGGTCTGTGCACAGGAGATGCCCTCGCAATCTCACAGATTTGGAGCATTTTTGCAAAGAAGAGGGGACAAATATTGCCAAGTCAAGATAGACTCATACCCAAAAAGACTGAGTGCTGTAATAAAATCAAAAGGTGCTTCAGCAAAGTATTAGTTTAAGGGTGTGCACACTTATGCAACCCCATTATATAAGCCTTTTATTTTTACTTCCCCCTTCCCTAAAAGATTTCAGTTTGTTTTTAATTGAGTTGTACAGGTTATAGTTTACATTAAAGGTGGAACAAGTTCTGAAATGATTTATCTTGATCTCATTTTTTTGCATCACAGAAACCTGGCATTGTAACAGAGGTGTGTAGACTTTTTATATCCACTGTACGTTACTTAAGGGCATGATAATATTGGCTTATAATATTAATCACTTATTTCAGAACAGGGACTGTATGTTAATAGTGTAACGTTACGCCCTCGATGTGAGTCACAAACGAGCGTAACAACCAGTGAAAGAGAGGATAGTGAGGGAGTTTCTCTTCATCTTTAAAATGAAGACTTCTGGAGATCTCTGTCTGCTGCTCTGAAGAAACAGAAGCTCAGGACAGATCAACTCCATTATCAACTCTACTTGAACGGCAACAGAACAATTTGTAGTATTTCTCTTTAGTTTGAGCGCCGAAACAGAAGAAAACCAGGAAATAACGCGCGGCTGACATTTGGAAATTTTATAAAAAGTTGTTTAAATTGAATTAAATTCTCACTACATGTAGTTATAGTTTTAGGTCAGATGTATAAATCTCAATTTCAAAAAATTGACCCTTATGACTGGTTTTGTGGTCCAGGGTCACATATGGTTTCAATCTTCACGACTGTTAAAAAGCATGTTCTATAGTATTATTATAGTATATTATTGATACTGTTTGATAAAGTTTGGAGTCTAATAAAAAAAGAAAAGAAATGTATACTTTTATTCAGCAAGGATGCAATGACAGTAAAGACAAATACATTGTTACAAAATATTTCTATTTCGAATAAATCCTGTCAACATGAATAAATCATCATATCAGAATGATTTCTGAAGATCATGTGACAGTGAAAACTGGAGGAATGATGATAAATTCAGCTGAGCATCACAGAAATAAATTACAGTTTAACATTAAAACAGCTATTTTATTTCCTTTTTAATCCAGCCTTTTAAAATCAAATAAATGCAATCAGTTCAATAAAAGAAAAAAATCTCATGTATCTTGTCTATCATTTGAAATAGTATTTCTAGTTATCTTACAGAGCATTCATCTTAGAAGATCAGTTTGCCTGCTGGCTTTTTGAGTGCATCCATGATAACTGAAATGTTGTCTAGTTACGTAGCTCACTTCATATTTGAACAGAGTTCTAGCTTTAAATATGAACTATTGAGAGGAGAGTATAACCAAACACTGTAACACCATCTACCGCAGCAAGCCGTGTGTTTATGTTACTCCATCATTCTTGCTATGCACCAAATTATGGGATTGCAGCCCTCTGGATCAAACACATATTCAAATATGTCGACAATTTTTCATGTCGACTAATCGTTTCAGTCTTATATACAAGAGATACAAATGTGCATGTCTTACCCTGAAAGCATCTCCGTTCAGAGGTCCCAACATAACCATGAAGAGAGGCTGCTGCAGCAGAGCCACCACTGCACTGATCATAGACTGCAGCCCGGTGAGGGTGCCAAAATGATTAGGAGGGTACCTGTGAGAGAGAGAGAGACATTTGTGACCAAGAACCACAAAACCAGTCATAAGGGTCAATTTTTTAAAACTGAGATTTATGCATAATCTGAAAGATGAATAAATAAGCTTTCCATCGATGTATGGTTTGTTATGATAGGACAATATCTGGAAAATCTGGAATCTGAGGGTGCAAAAAAATCAAAATATTGAGAAAATCATCTTTAAAGTTGTTCAAATGAAGTTCTTAGCAATGCATATTACTAATCAAGAATTACGTTTTTATATATTTACAGTAAGAAATGTACAAAATATATTAATGGAACATGATCTTTACTTAATATCCTAATGATTTTTGGCATAAAAGAAAAATGTATAATTTTGACTCATACAATGTATTGTTGGCTATTGCTACAAATATACCTGTGTTACTTATGACTGCTTTTCTGCTCCAGGGTCACATTTAGTTTGTCTGAAGTCTGCAGACTTCTTAATACTGAAATTGTAATGAAGCGCTGTGGCATTAAAATGAGCATTATGAAAATAGGGCATTATGGTCACTTGCCTGGGTGATATAATCCATGTTACTGCTATACTTCACACACAAACAGGGCAAACCTGATCCTGTCAAGTGCAGTTTTATAACATCTGATTTTATAAGTCTGTACTTGTCAGTGTGATTGAATAACAGGTTTAGTGGAAGCAAATAAACAGATACTTGAATGTGTGTGTATGTGTTTGTACTCACACAGCAGCATACAGTCCTCCACAACACGAGTGAATGAAACCTCGTACCACGGTATGCAAAATAAACGTCACAATCTGGACAAAGAGAACGACAGTTATGAGAACATGCCTATCTACTGTAATTAAGCCAGTTCTTATGCAAGTAAACTCTTGCCAAAGTTAGGGCTCAGAAAGATTATTAAAAAAAGAAATGAAGACCCATTCACACCAAAAGCAATAACTATACAGATATCCACACCAACACACAATATTGTTCTGTTTATTATAAGAGTGCACTGCATTTATGTTGTTTGCTGCTTTAAATGCTGTCAATGTTTTTATCATTCATTAGCTGAAAAAAAACCCCCCGACATCAATCCACTTTGCTTTTACTGTAATATCTGTCACGTAGACTCTGCTATTCTTTTATGATGTTTAGAACGATCTTTATTGGGTAACACTTTGTTTTAAAGACCACATTTAAATGCATCATTCATTCATTCACATTTCACTATTAACTAGTTGTTTATTAGCATGCACATAACTAGTTACAGTATTACTGTAGTAATTAGTATTACTCACCCTACCCATTACCTAAACTTAACAACTACTTTACGAACTATTAATAAGCTGCAAATTAGGAGTTTATTGTGGCAAAAGTCATAATTAATACGAGAATTGGTCCCCAAACTAAAGTGTGACTCTTTATGGTTATAGTTATCATCCTTGGTGTGAACAGGCCTTTATTAAGCAATAATGGATTAAATTAATTAAAAGTGTCAGTAAAGACATAATTCTGTTCTTTTGATCGTTCTGTTTCTAAAAGAACCCTGAAAAACTGTTTCATGTTTTTCAAGGCAAGGCAAGTTTATTTATATAGCACATTTCATACACAGTGGTAATTCAAAGTGCTTTACATAAAAGAAAGTGAAATAATCATTCACAGCAATAAAAACAAGGAATTAAAAATAATAAAACAAGGAATTTTAAAATGATATAGAAATTGATTTAAAATGAAATTTAAAACAGTTAAATAGAAAAGGATTAACATAAAATACAATGCAGTCAGTTCGGACGTAGCACAGTGTTCATTCAACAAATGCACAGCTAAACAGATGAGTTTTGAGACTGGATTTAAATGTGGCTAATGTTTTAGCACATCTGATCTCTTCTGGAAGCTGGTTCCAGCTGCGGGCGGCATAATAGCTAAAAGCGGACTCCCCTTGTTTTGTGTGAACCCTTGGTATTTCTAACTGACTCGATCCTAATGATCTGAGTGGTCTGTTAGGTTTATATTCAGTGAGCATATCTGCAATGTATTTAGGTCCTAGGCCATTGAGTGACTTATAAACGAGTAAAAGTACTTTAAAATCAATCCTAAATGTAACTGGAAGCCAGTGTAAGGACCTGAGGACTGGTGTGATATGCTCAGATTTTCTGGTTCTAGTCAGAATCCTGGCAGCAGCGTTCTGGATGAGCTGCAGCTGTCTAATGGTCTTCTTTGGAAGGAGACCATTACAATAATCCACCCTGCTGGTGATAAAGGCATGAACAAGTTTCTCCAAGTCTTGACTGAAAACAAAACATCTAATTCTTGCAATGTTTTTGAGATGATAGTATGCTGATTTAGTTACTGCTTTGACATGACTACTAAAACTAAGGTCTGTCTCCAGAATCACCCCAAGATTTCTGACTTGATTTTTAGTTGTTTGACCCCTAGAGTCAAGGTATGCATTCACCTTGAGAACTTCATCTTTGTTTCCAAATGCAATGACTTCAGTTTTCTCCTTGTTTAACTGAAGAAAGTTTTGGCACATCCAACTGTTAATTTCATCAATGCATTGGCAGAGGGAGTTTCACAACAATATTAAGCAGCACATCAGTTTTCAGCATTAATAAATGTTTCAGTTTTACCATCATTGGAACAAATATTTCATTTAAAAATAAAATTCAAATAGAAAACAGTTATTTTAAATTGTAATAATATTTCACAGTTATAGTTGTTTTTTTACTGAAGGATTAAATCATATAAACTAGTGCTGGGCAACGATTAATCGTGATTAAATTGCATCCAAAATAAAAGTTTTTGTGCACATAATGTGTGTGTGTACCAGAGCATGTGAGCGGAGCGGAGCGTGGAGCGAGCGCGGAGCGGAGCGTGCGAAATATAGTCGGAGCGCAGAGCGGGTTTTTATCCAAAGGCCGGAGCGATCGCTTTGTCTCGCTCCGGTTCCGCTCCGATACCGCTCACACCACGAGCCTAGGGCATGCACAAATCCACCCAGAATTCACCTGTGCCTTCAACAATTAACAAAACTGTCAGCCTACACTTCAAAAATCATTTGTTGTGAAGGAGAGATGGAGTTCGTGAAATATTTCCAAAAGCAAACCGACAGGTCATACAGGTGCACAATTCCTGTCAAAAAACTAGATGATAACGATGTTGAACATGAACAGGAATGTGGTGATACGATTTCAGTAAGTAAGGATTCGTATTTTAATCTAAAAAGACACATCATGCGGAAACATGACAGTGTGCTGCGCGAACATGGGGAGGCCAGAGCAAAACGTGAGCATTTTGAATATGGTTGAAATAGAAAATATTGGCTAATAATCAATTAAATACGTTTTGTCATACGAATATTTTAATGTAGCCTACTTAACCCTGTCCGTGATTTTTTATTTCATAGAGAAAGAGATATACATATAATGTTCTATTTTGACTGATGTTGCTGTGAGTTGTTTATAGGATATAGGCTGCATGGCGGACGCGTCGCGGAGCGGGTTTGCTGCGTGTTGATTTTCCTTCCCGCGCCTATGTTAACAGATTAGAGTAGCCACACTGAATATGCACGTATCAGGTGCGCGGTCCAACCACACCGCAACCGCGGCCCCGCGACAGAATAGAAGTGAAGCGGATTTTTAAGCAGCAGTTACGCAACAAACCCGCTCCACGTCCGCCACGCAGACAGTGTGTCCCAGGCGTAAGGCTTCGGTTGAAAACGGCAGGTGTTGGGCATGCAGAGGAATTTTAAATTTGAGTGAGCGTGGAGCGATTTCACCGGAGCGGGATGAAATTGTAGGTGTGCGGGGAGCGGAGCGGTCTGGTGCGACTTTGAGCGGTGGAGCGAACACCCACGTGAACGGGGAGCGGGAATTCTCACCGCCCAGCTCCGCTCACATGCTCTGGTGTGTACTGTGTTTATTTATTATGAATATATAAATACACACACATGCATGTATATATTTAAGAAAAATGTTATGTTTATATATTATATATATTTATATATAATATAAATTATATTAATATAAATATATACATGTAAATATTTTCTAAATATATACTGTATGTGTCATATATATATATACACACACATAATAAATATACACAGTACACACACATTTATTATATAAACAAAAACTTTTATTTTGGATGCGATTAATCGAGATTAATTGTTGTCCAGCACTAATATAAACATAATTTTGCTGAACATAAAACTCTTCTTTCAAAAAACAAAACAAAAAAAAAAACTTAAATTTTGAACTGTAGTGTATATGCAATAAAACAGGAAAATCAATCAAACCACTGACAATATGAGCTACTTAGTCTGTTTACGGTGCAGCTTATGAATTAAACTCATTCCATAATTTATTAACCTTACACAGTTATTAAACTAACTCAATCAACAATGAACTGACTTTAAAAAAAATAGACTGTTTACTATTGTCCTCTTTTTAGAGCTGCTGTACAGCAGAATTGAATTTTGTTTGCATTATTAAAACATTATTCTCCTGTTCTTTGACACAATCTGTATCATATAAAGCTCTACAGGAATAAAGGTGCCTTGACCGAGTGTAATCAGGTTGTTACCTGTAGAGGCAGGTTGTCTACGAGTGAGAGGATCCCAAACAGAAAGAGCAGCACATTAGTGAAGATGAAGGCTCTCATGGCGTTGGTCAGCTTCTGGATCTTTCTGTCACGCTTCGGGACCGCAACGACTCTGGAGACAAGACGTCAAAGACAATACTTTACACAACCATCAGCAGATAGTTTGTTCATTTGCTTCTATACTGAAAATATGGTTTGTCACTTTATTTTAAGATGTCATTGTTATAGTGTAATTATATATATTTAAGTACTGATTAATATTAATTAACTACATGTACTTACTATGTGTCCCTGGAGCACAAAAGCAGTCATTAGTAACACAGGTATATTTGTAGCAATAGACCAACAATACATTGTATGGGTCAAAATTATAAATTTTTATTTTATGCCAAAAATCATTAGGATATTAAATAAGGATCATGTTACATGAAGATATTTTATAAATTTCCTACTGTAAATATATCAAAACTTATTTTTTGATTAGTAATATGCATTGCTAAGAACTTCATATGAACAACTTTAAAGGCGATTTTCTCAATATTTAGATTTTTTTGCACCCTCAGATTCCAGATATTCAAATAGTTGTATCTCAGCCAAATATTGTCCCATCATAACAAACCACACATCAATGGAAAGCTATTTATTCAGATGATACATCTCAGTTTCAAAAAATGGACCCTTATGGCTGGTTTTGTGGTCCAGGGTCGCATATGGTTAGGGTTACTTGCATGTAATTATGCATAATTAATTGTTATTATAATAGTAAGTACATGTAACATGTAACAAGGACACTTAAAATAAATTGTTACCTTGTCACGTTATTACTGAGAGCAGAAGAACTTCAATTTCTTACTCTTTTTCTCCCCGCGCCGTCTTCTGATCCACCTCACACTCTTTCATCTTCCAGTCCATGATGTATCCGATCAGAGGACAGGTGACCAGACACAAGAGCTGCAGCGTGCCAAAGACGGACGAGTAGAAGCTCACTGGAAGTTCAAAGAAATGCATTTATCATGCTCAGATTGCCCTGAAACGCTCTCGGTTTCATTCACAATTACATTTATGACTACAGAGCGTGCATAATTATTAGGCTGATATTCTGATCATATTTTTTTGATCATATCATACGTTTTGATATGTTTATGGTAGGAAATTTACAAAATAATCTTAATAGAACATGATCTTTACTTAATATCTGTTGGATTACAAATTTATAAAATGATAAATCTTGGTTCCAATGTAATAGTATATAAACTGAAAAAGTTAGGTACATTGTGTTTTACATTTTGAGGTAAAGAAGATGACATTCTAAAGCCTTTCACACTGCACGTTGGTCCCGGAAAATTGCCGGAGTGCCTTCTGTGTGAACGCAAACACGTCCCGGGATTAATTCCGGGATTGATCCCGGGTTGGGGACCTAGTAACATTGCCGGGTTCAGTCCCGGAACGAGCGCTGTGTGAACAAAAGCCGGATCAATGCCGTAAAGGGTGTGTCGTAGTGATGACGCACTTTATCGTTCGAGTGTTTTACCAGTTGTTTTGAAGGCAGATCAACGTTCACACGACGAAAAATGTGTATACTGGAATGAAGCAGCGATCAGGGAGCTTCACTATCCGTGCTGAAGCTGAAATCATTCGCCAGTTTAGTGAAATGGTGCACGGCGCATTATACATGTCACATGAAATGTCACGTGTCTTTACGGGTTGTGTGTGAACGCACGCACAGATTACGGAAAATCACTGGCAGTGTGAATGAACCAAAATCAAACGATCCCGGGATGATTCCCGGAACACATTACCCGTGTATTTTCCGGAATCTCTGTGTGATGAGCCTCTTTCACACATTCCATTCCGGAAAATACACGGAAAGATTTGTCCCGGGATGGTCTGATTTTGGTTCATTCACACTGCCAGTGATTTTCCGTAATCTGTGAGTGCGTTCACACACAACCCATAAAGATCCCGTAAAGACACGTGACATTTCATGACATTTTCATTTGAAAGGGGCTAAAGAGGCTTTAAGAAGATCAAGTCAGGCAGCCCAGGTGTCTGAGACATTAACCTTTTGTCTGTATGCACGTCCTGACCATTGGGCAGGGTCCTAAATTAAAGGTGAATGCTAAGCTCAAGGCACAGCTGTGCCGTTGTCTCTATGATAATGTGAAGGTATGGGCGATACTGTCAGGCTGATTGGATTCGCACCTATGCATTTGAATGACACTGTTATGCTGATGAGGTCAGGGCAGGGGAAATTCTGGTAATGGGCTGATTCCTGTACTGCATTTGCATGCTTTGTTTAGATAGTCTCCACCTCTATGTATCCCTCCCCCTTGAAAGGTATAAACTCTTCTGTGCTGAGCTATAGTCAGCTATAGTCATGACTGCAGGCACGCACAGCGAGTTCTCAATAAAGAACGTCTCCTGGTCTCTGCTTCGACGAGGAAAAAGTTTCCTACATATCCTAATGATTATTGGCATAAAAGAAAAATGTATAATTTTGAGCCATACAATGTATTGTTGGCTATTGCTACAAATATACCTGTGCTACTTATGACTGCTTTTGTGCTCCAGGGTCTCATTTTACCAATTCCAAACCACATCAATCTTAATAACTATTAATTTTGTATTTAATCGTTTATATTATAAGTGATACATAATTGTCCATGAAGGCTGGAAGTGAAAAACTCTTTATATTCAGGTGTGCATAATTAAGCAGGTTTTCCTTTTACAAATAAAATGAGCTCATTTTTAGTCCATCTCTACAAGACAGACTTTTCAGGATAGGAGATGGACTAAAAATGAGCTCATTTTATTTCTAAAAGAAAACCTGCTTAATTATGTACACCTGAATATAAAGAGTTTTTCACTTCCAGCCTTCATGAACAATTATATGTCACTTATAAATTATTAAATTAGTGCTGGGCAACGATTAATAAAAGTTTGTTTATATATGTATATAATGTATGTATGTATGTAATATATAATATATGTGTGTACTGTGTTTATTTATTATGTATATATAAAGACACACACATACAGTATATATTTTGAAAATATTTACATGTATATTTATATTAATATAATTTATAATATATTTAATATATAAACATAACATTTTTCTTAAATATATACATGCATGTGTGTGTATTCATATATACATAATAACTATACAGAGTACACACACATTTATTATGTACACAAAAACCTTTATTTTGGATGCGATTAATCGTTGCCCAGCACTAGATTAAATACAAAATGAATAGTAGTTATTAAGATTGATGTGGTTTGGAATCGGTAAAATGTGCTTGGAAAAAAATATGATCAGAATATCAACTTGCCTAATAATTATGCACGCACTGTATTAAACTAATAAAGGTTAATCTCACCTTTCTCCTCAGCCTCATGCACCAGTTCTTTAGAGGCTAAACGAGACAGAAACACATTATAAGTCAGCTTGAATGAATGCAGTGATATGGTGAAGGTTTTGTGGCTGGGCTTACGGTGCTCCTCTCCGCGGATGACCATGAACTCCAACATCTTGTTCATGGCTCCCATAAAGAAGATGATTCTCAGCTGAGTCATTCCCATAGTGATCAGACTCCACAGAAAGATGGGAGAGAACACGGAGCGCCGGAACGGGACCGAAGCTGAGAAACAGATTTCCAGGAGTTCGTGCATCATAATTCACTTCATCAGCTTCACATTCACACAACCGTAACAAACGGCCTCAAAATGTATCACTCCGTCTCAAAGTGTCTCACCTTGTGTGTCCTGAGCTACAGCCGGCTGTTTCTCAGTTTCTCCCGTCGCCTCGTCAGAAGATAATTTGTGGTTTTCATCTGAATGCCTCTTTTTCCTTCTAAATGGTTGCAAAAGGAAGGAATAAGTTATTATTATTCAGAAATCAAGACTGTTTCCTGCAGTCTTCATATTAAAGGATTACATGCAATCTGGATTATGTAATCAGATTCCAAAAATTAAGTACTTTTTAGATTAAATTACATCTTAAAATCAGACTACAGTTACTTTTTTATTAATTACGTGATTCCAGATCCTTCACATAAGAGCAATAAATGATTGATTCTACCCAATTCCTCTTTTAAATGTTCCTTTCTAATATAACCTACAAATGACATACAACCTTAAAATACAGGTAAACAAATAAAATATATATTTTTTTAATTTAATATTCCAACGGTTGTAATAAAAAAAAACACACAAAAAAAACCAACAACAGTTACATTATATTTAGTCATTTATTATAAATTACTAATATATCAAACGTATTTTAATTATGTATTTAAATTTTATTATAAACATAACATATCAAAACTAGTGTTATCAAACGATTAATCATGATTAATCGCATCCAAAATAAGAGTTGTTTACATAATAAATGTATGTGTACTGTGTATATTTATCATGTGTATATATAAATACACAAACATACAGTATACATTTTGAAAATATTTACATGTATATGCATTTATATATTTATATTATATATAAATATTTTTAATATATAAACAATTTTTTTCTTAAATATATACATGCATGTGCTTGTATATATTATATATATATATATATCTACACACACGATAAATATACACAGTATACACACATTTATTATGTAAACAACGACTTTTATTTTGGATGCGATTAATCGTTTGACAGCACTAAATCAAAACGGATTTTAATTTTTAGAATTTAATTATTAGCTCGTCATTTTTATGCACTTTATGTTGTTAATTACAATGCATGGAATATATTTTTTTCCCTTTGTATTTTTATATAAAGATTATCCAATTTAAATCAATGTGATAAACGAGTTAGGTCAAAAGTAATCTGATTATATTACCTAAACTGTGTAATGTAATGGATTATGTCAATTTGTCGTCATGTAATTTGGAATCAGTAACAGATTAAAATTAGTAAGTAATCTACCAGCACTGAAGGTTTCAGTGATTCAAAGAGGGTAATTGTTAGGCTGCCATTTTTATTAAAATAATGTTTCTGTTTTCAGAATATTTTAGTTATCTTTGCTATAGGTTAACACTTGTACTAACATCTCAATCTCTTCTTGTGTAGCAAACCCTTCTGCTGGCCAGTTCAGGAAACAGTTGAGAAAGACCAGAGAAGCCAAGCCGGCCCACATCCACATGATAACAGTAAACGACACCCCGGCATCATATATCAGCTGGAGAAAGAGAGACACACACAAAGAGGAGATGCAATATTGATGAGTTTTTTCCATTTGTATGACACGCTTGATCGAACGGTGAAAAAGATTTTGCTTGTCTGCAGCATCTGGTTGACGGTTTTATGTCTGAGGCTGAAGAAAGTGTATGTAATACTGGGAGCAGCTTGACAAAATATCAAAGAACATCATGGCCTTAATATCATCTATTCTTTACAGTGACACTACCCATTTTAAAAGAGGTCAACATGTACGGTACACTATCATTGGGAGTATTTTTCCCCCAAAGATATTACATCTATATATTAAATTGATCAAAAGTGAAATGAAAGACATTTATAATGTTACAAAAGATTCAATTTCAAATAAATGCTGTTCTTTTGAACTTTCTATTCATCAAAAAACCATGAAAAACAAAATGTATCACGGTTTCCACAAAAATGTTGGGCAACACAACTGTTTTCAACATTGATAATAATCAGAAATGTTTCTTGAGCAGCAAATCAGCATATTATAATGATTTCTGAAGATCATGTGACACTGAAGACTGGAGTAATGATGCTGAAAATTCAGCTTTGATCAGGTTTTTAAATATTACAATAGAAAATGGTTTAAATTGTAATATTTCACAATTATACGTTTTTTTACAGTATTTCTGAATAATAAATGCAGCCTTGGCAATGCCATTGAATTCTACACTCAAAATAGAACACTTACATGATCTTAATTTTGATGAACGAAATTATTCTGAAAACACCAATGTTCACTCTTTAGACTAACATTTTAATGTCTTTTGAATAAAATGAATTTATATTTGATTGTACATAATAGCTCGAAACCTTTAGCTTAACTGCTTTTATAGCAGTTTAAGGTGATGAGTTCAGTTTCATTCAATCTGATGCAACATTTCATCAGAGGCTTTAATTCCGAGCACACTGTACACGTCAAACAGGTTTAACCTCTATTTACACAAAAAAAATACCTTGACTCCAGGGAAGGTGACAGCCGATGAAGCGTAGGAGCCGATCATTAGTGACAGCACAGTGGAGCTCAGACTTCCAAACATGTTTGGCAGCTATCAGAGGAAGAGAGGAAAAGCACATTGTTATCAGTATGGAAAAATCATAACAAATGCAGCTTAGCCTACACTTGCAATGAACAAAAACGGGAAGGAAAACAATGTGTGCATCCATGGAAAAACTCACCACCTTGATACTAAGGCATCTGGGTGATTGCTTAATGGCTCAAATCAAGTGTCAAGTGAACATCATGCCTAACCACAAGTGTGAGCAATAGTGATAGTAATGCCGATTTAAACATCATTAATTAAGTGTAAAATGAACCCATTGCTGCATGAGAAATATTTATGCATCAGTAAGCAGGAAGTCCTGCTGTGGATTGTGCATATGTATCAAATTTGTTTTCCACATTTTCCATGAATTTCCAAGCAGTGCTTCATTTTTCCAGACTCTTACAGGGATGTGTGAGTGTGTTTTACTCCCCTGTGTGAAATGAGAAGGTTAAAAACACACTTCTGTGAAAACGCACATTTGTACTTCCTTGTGCTTTTCACACACAAACACAGAATGACATAACAACCTCAACCTAACACTGAACTTGTTACAGAAGGCTGCACACCTTAAACACCAGTACAGTATACAAAGCAATGTTATTTACAGTGAGGAAAAATTATTTGATCCCCTGCTGATTTTGTACGTTTGCCCACTGACAAAGAAATGATCAGTCTATAACAGGGATCCTCAAATCTGGACCATTCCTGCAGAGTTTAGCTCTAACCCTAATCAAACACACCTGAGCATGCTAATCAGTCTTCAAGATCATTAGAAAATCACAGGTAGGAGAGTTTGATCAGGGTTGGAGCTCTGCAGCAGATTGGACCTCCAGGGAAAGATTTGAGGAACCCTGGTCTATGATATTAATGGTAGGTTTATTTGAACAGTGAGAGACAGAATAACAACAAAAAAATCCAGAAAAACACATTTCAAAAAAGTTATTAATTGATTTGCATTTTAAAGGTGCTGTATGTAAGTTTTTGACTCTACTAAAGCATAAACATACCATAATATGCTTGCAGATATTTACTAAACATGCCAAGTTAACATACTTGTTTATCTGAAAAACAATGCTACAGTCAGTTATTCTCCTTTGAAAATGTGCGGTCCGGCCCGGAATGTCCGTCTGTGTTTTGGTTTGTGAAACCCACCCACTGCCAGTTTACCCAATTGTATTTCGGCACCCCGGGTTGCCAGTTGGCGGACAACACAGCGCATTTCATTTCATTCATCGTCATGTGCGTTCGTTCCTGTTGGTGTCATCAGTCTGGCAACCTGCGTGTGCCTGAAGTCTGACGAGGAGGGACTGGTGAAAAAAACCTAGTTCAATGACTAGTTCAACCGCTAGGTGTCAATCCTACATACAGCACCTTTAATGAGTGAACTAAGTATTTGATCCCCTATCAATCAGCAAGATTTCTGGCTCCCAGGTGTCTTTTATACAGGTAAGGAGCTGAGATTAGGAGCACTCTCTTAAAGGGAGTCTCAGCTTGTTACCTGTATAAAAGACACCTGTCCACAGGAGCCATCAATCAATCAGATTCCAAACTCTCCACCATGGCCAAGACCAAAGAGCTGTCCAAGGATGTCAGGGACAAGATTGTAGACCTACACAAGGCTGGAATAGGCTACAAGACCATCGCCAAGCAGCTTGGTGAGAAGGTGACAACAGTTGGTGTGATTATTCGCAAATGGAAGAAACAAAATAACTGTCAATCTCCCTCGGTCTGGGGCTCCATGCAAGATCTCACCTCGTGGAGTTTCAATGATCATGAGAACGGTGAGGAATCAGCCCAGAACTACACGGGAGGATCTTGTCAATGATTTCAAGGCAGCTGGGACCATAATCACCAAGAAAACAATTGGTAACACACTACGCCGTGAAGGACTGAAATCCTGCAGCGCCTGCAAGGTTCCCCAGCTCAAGAAAGCACATGTACAGGCCCGTCTGAAGTTTGCCAATGATTCAGAGGAGAACTGGGTGAAAGTGTTGTGGTCAGATGAGACCAAAATCCAACTCTATGACCCCAAGAACACCATCCCCACCGTCAATCATGGAGGTGGAAACATTATGCGTTAGGGCTGTTTTTCTGCTAAGGGGACAGGATAACTGCACCGCATCAAAGGGACGATGGACAGGGCCATGTACTATCAGGGCCAGGGCATTGAAAATGGGTCGTGGATGGGTATTCCAGTATGACAATGACCTAAAACACATGGCCAAGGCAACAAAGGAGTGGCTCAAGAAGAAGCACATTAAGGTCCTGGAGTGGCCTAGCCAGTCTCCAGACCTTAATCCCATAGAAAATCTGTGGAGGGAGCTGAAGGTTCGAGTTGCCAAACGTCAGCCTCGAAACCTTAATGACTTGGAGAGGATCTGCAAAGAGGAGTGGGACAAAATCGGATGTGGTACAAGAAATGTCTGTATTTTGCCACCAAGTACTAAGTCATGTTTTGCGAAGGGTTCAAATATTATTTGACTCATTAAAATGCAAATCAATTTATAACTTTTTTGAAATGCATTTTTCTGTTTGTTGTGATTCTGTCTCTCACTGTTCAAATAAACCTACCATTAAAATTATAGACTGATAATTTCTTTATCAGTGGGCAAACGTACAAAATCAGCAGGGGATCAAATAATTTTTTTCCTCACTGTATTTCATAGATGCTGTTCACGGCTCAGGAGAGTTAAGTTATGTTTATTGCAAGTATCAACTTCATCTCAGATGTTTTTCATAAATGTCCTCATAAATATATATATAGACATAAAAATTACTGTAAATAGCATAGCTCAGATCATATAGAATGAGACAGAGTTAAAGCGCCGTGTCATCGGCACAGCAGTGGTAGGAAAAACTCATGTGCCTGGATAATAGATGCCAGCAATGTTATATATACTGAAAAGAGGAAGGGACCCAAAACAAAACCTTGAGGTACACCAATGGTAATTTGATCTTGGAAGAATTTGATAAAGAAAAATTAAGGTTCATATTACAGAGGTACATAAAAAAGGTACATACAAAAGACAATTATTGACAAAGTAGGAATGTATAGCAATAAAACCTACAACATTACATTGGATAGCATAGCTCAGATCACATGGAATGAGCCTGAGAGGTAAAGCGGTGTCTCAACGGCACAGCAGTGGTAGGAAAACTCATGTGCCTGGTTGATAGATTACAGCGATGTTATATATACTGAAAAGAGGAAGGGACCTAACACAGAACCTTGAGGTACACTGATGGTGATTTGATCTTGGAAGAATTTAATAAGAAATATTAAGGTTCATATAAAAATTCTGATTTTAGACTTTGGGTCTTTTGAAAATCTAAGCACAGTGTGAGACTGCTAGGTGTGAGGTTCATGATGCCCTTCGCTTAGAAGAAACATCTGAGAAGGAGAATTAATCAAAAGTTTCCATTTGGCCTCACCTTAATATCATTGACTAGGACAAATAGTTAAGGGATTAAAGAGATCTCATTTGTGATTGGTCTTTCTTATGGGTACTGAGGTTCCTTACTAATTTAGAGGAACTGGAAAAAACAAAGTCATGGAGGTCATTGGCTTGCTGAGTTCAGATAACATCAAAACCAAAAAGTGTAAATAACGTGATCAGAGCAATATCAGCTGCTATTTTCTCCATACTGGTAGTAGTAATTCACTGTTAACAAAGACACAGTGTGTGTGCTTTTCTCAGAAGTGTACAACAGGACGTCACTGAATAAAGCAGTGTTTGTTGTCACGTGTAGGGCAGTGTGCATGCATACCTGAGCTGCTCTAGATAAGCCATGTGTATGCGCAAGGATAAGTGTGTGTTGGCATCTGCACCATAGCGGTGGGCTATCTGAGGGTAGCTGATATATATATATAGTCATTCTTTCCCACACCAGGTGATATCACTAAACAAATCGGAAAGTCACAATCTGTTTGTTGATGAGTGTGGGTACAACGTCTGTGCCCTTGTCTGTTTCAACTGGAGGTTGACGAGGGCGTAAGAGAAGGCGTGTGGGCAGTTTAGCCTTCTGATTGGTGGGCACTGAAAAAGCCAGAATTTCTCCTTTAGTCATGTGCGACGATACTTTGCCTGCCCCAAACACATAAATACACACACCCACACACCTGTCTGGACAAAATAAACTTCAAAAAGCTTCATGTGACAGCTGCACTACAAAACATGCACGACCCACGACCCCATGTGCTCCTTTCTCTACCATTTTCTTTTTTCTTACCGTGAGAGATGTGAAGGTCAGACAGATCCCTCCAAAGCCGTTGAGTGAAAGAGCCAAGAAAATGAGTTCAGAGAGGACTAGAACAAAAGGTGCAAACCATCATTACACAATCAAAATATGTGCTTGAACAACTCAAAACTGTGGCAATGACTTTGAAATGACAAATCAAATTTGATGTGCCTTCTGTATACAGTAGCATATATATAAATGCTACATTTGCTACTAAATGCGACATTTGATTTGGGTATGGCTGTGAATGTTTATGAACATTTTACACAAAATTTACTTAGAATTCAAGATGTGAATAAAAACGCCATTTTAATATTTGAAAGGAAAATGCACGTTCTGCTGTCTGTACATTTTAAAATTGAAGGAGGAATGACCACTTCTGTTAATTCACAAAACTGGTCAAATAATGGCTAATTAATTGTCCCTGTCAGTATATTGATTTATCACTGATCTACAGTATATTTAAATGGAGCAACAATCAAGCAAAAATGGGCCTTATTATTCCTTCTGGGGGAAAAAACAACAACAACAACAAAAAAGAAAATTTGAATCTTTCATTTAGTTAATTGAAATCCTAATAATAAGTGATTACTAAAATAGCCTCTACTGACTTTCAATATTTTTAAAGTTAAATGTTTTGAAAATAACTGATTGATTGATTGATTATTGCTGTAATATGTAGACTCGTGCACATTCTGTGTGTATTTTTGTTTGCAGCTCACCTTCTGGTTGATAGGATGATATGGACATCAGCACACAAGAGAGCGCAAAACACGCACTAAGAAAAAAAATGCAAAACATGAAAGATTATTAAATAAACACACATACTTGAATGTGAGTGTGCTCTTATATGCACATATTAGCCAGTGTTTTGAAATGCACAAAGTCATGCAGAGATTCCATGACTCGAGTGCATTCTTAAAAAAATGCGTTGCTTCCTGATGGAGTGTTGGCACTGTGATCTAAAATACAGTAAGCACTCGGTCATTCGTGTGTAGGTGTGTCTTCACCTTCCACCGAGGCGCAGAGGTCTGGGGCCAAACCGGTCCATTAATATACCCAATGGTAATGTGGCGGCACTGAGCAGGAATGAGCCAATGGTGAAGCCCAAGTTCAGCATTTCTTCCTGTTCATCACAACTCAGCCAATCCTCTAGTGCGCTAGCGTTCACACCAACAGTCGTATTTTCTACAGAAAGACAGAGAGAGAGAAGGTCAATGAAAGCAAGAGACGGACACTTTATTAAGTTTTAAAGTCTCCACGCAGTTCAAGTTTCCCAGGAACTCTGGCTCGGTTTTCTTTCGGTGCTAGTTAGTGACCTGTGGTAGGATGCTTGTGATCTGCTTGAGTTCTATGACTGATTACCTGTGCACAGGTGCGAGTAAAAGCCCTGTCCTTTGAGCATGATGAGCAGAGAGCCCCAGCCCAACAGCACGGCCGAACACAACAGATTCTCCAGCACGGCTGTGACGGCCATCCACCAGCGCCTGCTGTACGCCTGCAACAGAGACGGAGCCATCCTCCAATCAGACAGAGAAGAAATTAGTGTCAAAGCTGTCAGTAAACACACAGTGGCATATTTAAAAATATATAGTTTCTGCCATAGCAAACTACATTTTTAACCCGATTTAACTACTTTAGCTGATTTACTAATGCAATTTATTGAGGATTGCATTTTAAAAGTTCTGCAAAAAAATAATAATAAATAAATATATATATATATATATATATATATATATATATATATATATATATATATATATATACTGTATGTATGCGTTTATGTATGTATATACATATATATATATATATATATATATATATTATATATATATATATAGAGATGAGAGAGAGAGAGAGAGAGAGAGAGAGAGAGAGAGAGAAGAGAGGGTGTAAATGCGTGTAATTTCTGCATGTGATGTATGAATTCCACTCCACAATCATTCTGGTATAATATACTTACACAAATATATAGTTTGTATTATAAATTGCATGTATACATACATGCATACAGTAAGCTAGTCAACATTTGAAGTGGATCAAAAAAGTTCATCAAAGTTGTCCTAAGACAAGAACGCACTTCGGTTTTAGGACAAATTTGATGAAAGGTTTTGATCCATTTCAAATGTTGACTAGTGTGTGTGTGTGTGTGTGTGTGTGTATATATATATATATATATGCTTATATTTTTACTGTAGTTTTGATGCACTACATTCAAAATTTTGGGGTTAGTAAGATTAAAAAAAAAAAAAAAACATTCATAAAACGTCTTGCAAGCTCACTAAGTCTGCATTTATTTATTTGATAAAAAAAAAAACAACAGTAAAAATGTGAAATATTACAATTTGAAATAGCGGTTTTCTATTTGAATATGTAGTAAAAATGCCATTTATTCATGTGATGCAAAGATGAATTTTCAACATCATTACTTCAGTCTTCAGTGTTTTTGAAGTCTTTTCTGCTCATCAAGACTGTGTTTATTTGATTACACATATATAGTAAAAATTCTGAAATATTTTTTTTTTAAAATGACACTTTTCTATGAGAATACATTGTAAAATGTAATTTATTCCTGTGATTTTCAGCATCATTACTCCAGTTTTCAGTGTTACATGATCTTTCAGAAATCATTCTAATATACTGATTTGCTGCTCAAGAAACAGTTCTTACTATTATTAATGTTCAAAACATTTTTTTGCTGCTCAATTTTTTAGGAATCATTGATTAATAGAAAGTTTTATAATAAGCATTTATGTGAAATGGGAATCCTTTCTAACATTATCCCCTGGTTTCACAGACAAGGCTTAACCTAGTCCCAGACTAAAATGCATGTTTGAGCGGTCTCAACTGAAAATATCTTGCTCGGACATCTCTTAAAATATCTCAGTGTCATTGTTCTGTGTCAAAATGCACACCTGTAATGTTTTCTTCTTGTAAAAGTTGTTTAAATATCTTACTTTAACTAAGGCCTAGTCCTGGCTTAAAGGGATAGTTCACCCAAAAAGGACAATTCTGTCATCATTTACTCACTCTCAAGTAGTTCCAAACCTGTATGAATGTCTTTGTTACTGCTGAACACAAAGGAAGATATTTTGAAGAAAGTTTGTAATCAGGCTGTTTTAGGGCACCATTGACTTCCATAGTAGGAAAAAAAATACTATGAAAGTCAATGGTGCCCCAGAACTGCTCTGTTTCCCACATTCTTCAGAATATCTTCCTTTGTGTTCAGCAGAACAAACACATTCATACAGGTTTGGAGCTACTTGAGAGTGAGTAAATGACAGGATTGTCATTTTTGGGTGAACTATCCCTTTAAGCTAAGCCTGTTTGTGAAACCGGGCCTATAAATGCCTTTAAAACCGACACCCATTAATCTTGAAGTCTCTGGGGAGTTAATGTGAGATGTAAGAGACACTCCTTAACATTTGCTACAACCAACACACGTAAAAGCTTCCTCTTAATAGAGGGTGTGCCCAACTGATTTGCATGCACTCTTTGCGAAACCACTCACAATAAAACCACAATCACACATGCTTTGTTGTATCACAAATATGAACCCTTAGTTTAATTATCAAATCAGGGCCTGCATCTGAAAGGCATGAGAAATGTGTATCCTCTGACTCTAGAGAGAATATAACTTTTCTCCAAATGCGTCCAAGTTGTTGTTTGTAAACGGGGGTCAACGTATCCCATGACATGACTGAAAACGATCGGTCATTATAACTCGGATAACCAAAACACTCGCTAACACACACACACACACACTAAATACAGAAAGAGAGAGATATAAGCGTGTGGGCGGGAGACACAGGCAATACAAGAGATATATAGAAAGCAGAGAGAAGAAACGGCAGGGATCTCAGCAGGACACTGATTCAGTGTGTTGTGTTTAATACGATTAGACACAGTCCACTAGACATCTTTGTCCACAAATGCTGGGCTTATGGATGGATTTATTTTGTAACTCACACGGTTTATTAGAGCACGTGCTCAAAATAATCTACATTCATATTCTCCAGAATGAAGAGAAGCAGGTTTGACAATGGTGGAAATCCATCCGCATTTCCAAATATCACAGCTTTCAGGAAGTCACACGTGTGTGTTTGTTTACAGTACGCATGAATATGGTTTTGGTGTCTTGTGTTTAGTAAAAACATCAGACATCTACTATAAACTCTTGGCATAGAGGTCTGCAAGCCACATTTCACACGTTGCATAGTTAAAAAGTAACTATTAACAGCTCCGTCCACTGAGTTGCATGTCACTCGACTGGAATGACTGACGTTCAGTGTGTTTGTTTAAAGGGGACCACTAAAGTACGTCTGTTTATCAGTCCCTATGAGCAGAGACATGGAGGATGGCCCCTATTAGATGCTTGCTTTGGCCCCGGGCCCAGTGAATTTTTATCAGTGACCCTATGTGTACATATGAAAGAGCAGGCACGCCTTTCTATAAATGTTTATAAGCAGAAAATGTTTTATAATGAAGTTCAGGTTTATTAATATTAAATGTGCCCTTAACTTTCCATTTGTGTCCTCTTTCCATCTGTGCCTGACCTCGAGTGACCCTCGCCAAAAAGCAACATAATGTCACTATTTATTCCTGTCTTACCCACCTTCAATATAGTGACCATGCTCTGGTGAAGAATTGAATTAAAAATATAAAATCCTTTACGCTCTCTGGTAATAATCATCATCTGCATTCTGAACAGACTGTAAATCAGAGCAATTCTAAGAAAAAAAGGGCAGAATTGTGAAATATAAACTCAGAATAGACAGATGTTAACTCATGTTTCTGAGAAGAATAGTCAGAATTATAGAAAAATAATAAAAGTTGCTTTTACTTTTTTTTTTACTTACTTTTTTAAAATTACTTTTATTTCGTGGCAGAAACAAAAACAGAATTGAAACTCCAAATTTGGAGGGAAAAAGGCAGAATTATGATATATAAACTCAGAATAGACAGATGTTAACTCACATTTCTGAGAAGAAAAGTCAGAATTGATAAAAACAAAAATAAATTAAAGTCGCAATAACTTTTATTTTGTAGCGGAAACAAAAACAGCGAGATGTAAACTTATCAATTTTGCAGAGAAAGATAAAAGTACAGATATTGTGAGAATAAACAATAGACAAGATGTTAACTCACATTTCTGAGGAAAAGTCAGAATTGTGAGATAAACAATAGACAGATGTTAACTCACATTTCTGAGAAGAAAAGTAAATAAATAAAAAAAATAATTGAGTCATGGAATCTCTGCATGACTTTGTCATTTCAAAAATAATAAATTTAATAAAAAATGTAAAAAAATAAATAAAAGTCGCAATTACTTTTATTATACAAAAACAAAAATGCGAGATGTAAAATCAGAATTTCAAGGGGAAAAGTCAGAATTATGAGACAAACTCAGGATTGCAAAAACAGATACAGAATTGTGAGATAAGTCGCAACTATCGTCTTTATGCTTTTATTATTATTATTCCGTGGCGTAAACAGGCTTCCACAGAATTCCACTTTCACCAGAAACAATGGCTCTTTCCCCTCGTGATCTCTGCTATTAATCGAGCCGATTCCTCTCAGAAGAAGATCTGAGTCACTAAACGGGGGAAACGGTTGTGTGCCCCATGTGTGCCCCTCCCGGAACCCAAAACGCCGAGTTTTGCGCTCTCTATTTCCCCCGAGGACAAAGGCTTGGTGTTCTCAGCGTGTCCCAATGAGAAACAACGCTAGTGTCGAGTTTCTCGACGGGATCACGAACACAAACTCTGTCCTCAGCCGGTGAAATAATGCTCAAGAACTCGCCTTATGCTGCCCACAACTACAACCATACACAAAACAGCTAGTTAGCTCATGGAAAACACATCTGAGCTCATTTAAAACACCACACGAGAGCATTTCAAGTTTATGGAGAGAAATAAGTGAAACTCGCGGAAACAATGAAAACATTCAACTAATGTCAGTTACACCGCCACGTGTCTCAGTGTAGTTACCAAAGTCTCTATTTACACTCGTCTAAAGATGAACCCATCAAACTACTGTTTGTCCCTACAGCCATTATTATTATTATTTGATCTAAAACTTAATGTAGTGAGAATTTAAACAACTTACTTCATTTTTTATACAATTTCCAAATGTCAGCCGCGCGTTATTTCCTGGTTTCTTCTGTTTCGGCGCTCAAACAAAAGAGAAATACTACAGATTCTTCTGTTGTTATAGTTCAATAGTAGAGCTTCTGTTTCTTCAGAGATCTCCAGAAGTCTTCATATTTAATGATGAAGAGGAACTCCCTCACTATCCTCTCTTTCACTGGTTGTTCCGCTCGTTTGTGACTCGCATCGAGGGCGTTACACTATTAACATACAGTCCCTGTTGCTATTAATATTATAAGATAACATTATCATGCCCTTAACGTATTTACCACAATAGTTCAGTTAAAAGCATCAGTTAAAAGTTATTAGGCTACTGTGAAATCATTCATTAAAACAGGATATTCCTTAAATATTATAAGAGTGTAAATCTTTATGTTTTGTCATCTTATTTTATTGTTTTGGCAGAAAATAAGCACCTAGCAATGTTTTTAATTGTAGTGACTAGCCGTAATAACGAACTGGTTACCATGGTATTTTTTACAGTGAGTTTTGTTTGAACGATTAGCTTATATTAGTAAACAGACTGCATTAATAGACATATTATTATCCTTATAGATTTTAAAAATATATATTTTACATGTAATTGTTATGATAATTTAAACAGGCTTGTTGTGTATATCGATCATTCCTCAAAATATTGAATCGCTAACAACCCGCGAGATAAACTACAATTAAACCTGATTTTTATAATGTATAAAATATTAATAACGCATCGTGTGAATTATTCAAGTCACATTATTTAAATAAAACGTGGTATTTGCTGGAAATACATGAACTTCTATAATACCAGATGCTGATAAGAGTTGTATTGATAAGAAATATGTTATAGTGCCATCTGCTGGAAATATGTGTAATAATATATTATGATCTGATAAGATAAAAGATCTCGTTGTGTTTAATAAAGGAAACACATGCAAATTTGGTATTTATCAAATTACATCAAATAAAAACATTGATTCCACAGTTTATATAGTCTGAAATTGTTCATATGTCTTAAAAATGTTTTTACACTTTTATATTATTTATATTTTAACTTAAATAATAATTAAAAAACTGTGTGTGTGTGTTTTTGTTTATCCTAATGAGACTATATGTGACGCTGGACCACAAAACCAGTCATAAAAGTAAATTTTTCAAAATTGAGATTCATATATCATCTGAAAGCGGAATAAATAATCTTTCCATTGATGTGTGGTTTGTTATGATAGGACAATATTTGGCTGAGATACAACTATTTGAAAATCTGGAATCTGAGGGTGCAAAAAAATCTAAATATTGAGAAAATCATCTTTAAAGTTGTTCAAATGAAGTTCTTACACTCTAATAAACGCTGGGTTGGGAACGCGGACCTGAAGGAGAGCACGCACGTCACGTCAGCGCGAGAAGCCGCTATTTTCTCAGCCTGAAAGAAGCGAGAAGCGAGTGAAAGACGTTATGGTAAGTAAAGATTAAAAATGTAAAGTCATCCTTCATTGTTTGTGTCCGGGAGTATTTTGAGGTTTTATGGAAGGCGGAAATAGTCCGAAAAGAGCTTATATTGAATAAAACGCGGACGCGGTTTTCGCCTCAGAAACGGAGGCCTTAACGGCCTCTTTTACTGAACGGAAGAGGTAACTTACTTTTAATATAACGTCCGTGAGTGTCTTATGTCATATTTACATTACAGACTATGAAACAAACTGTAAGTGTATAATTTGTAAAAACCAAATGTTAAATGCTTGTTCTGTGTTTAGTAGAAATGGAGTTTACACTGTCATTCATACACATGCTCACATTCTTTCACACACATGCTTCTGTTAAAAGTGTTAATGTTGTGGTTTATTTGTGTACTCTCATGCCAGAATAGTTTGTAAAGAACTTGACTATTAACTAATTGTACACTTATTGTATAATAGTGTTTTTGTATATTTTTATACAATATATAAAATTGACCAAAAAAAGTCAAATTTGATCTTAAGTTATATTCAACAAATGTTCAATGCTTCATTTATAAACTCTGTAGCTGTTAATGCCATACTTTTCTGCATTTCTTCTTACATGCATGTTACTTTTTGACTGTTTTCTCATGTTGTTTTTAATAAATATTTATCTTTTGATACTCATTCTTTGTGTGTAAAAGTGATTTTAAAATGAACAAGATTTGTAGGTTTAATGCCTAGCTCGATTTGGGTTCATTTTAGCCTAGCAATGTAGTAATTTTAAACCATAAAAAAGCAACCCAGCATGCTGGGTTAAACATAATAACCCAACTTATTGGGTTAAAATAACCCAGCGCTGGGTTCTTCCCTTTTTGACCCAGCGCTGGGTTGCCAAAATAACCCAAATTGGGTTGTTTTTAACCCAGCAGTTTTTAGAGTGTAGCAATGCATATGATTCGCTGAATTAGTAATTTGGTAGTTTGTTTTTGTATTTCTGTCGGTAATGATATGCTCTCTGTCTTCTAAAAGTGCTAACAACAAAATATCCACGTAATGTCTAATCAAATTACTGTACCTGATCAGATCTAATATAAATAACACATTAGCTGTTGTTGGCACACAACAGAAGAAGACAGAGCCAGAGAGAGAAAGAGTGAAGGGAGGCTAAAGGCCGTTCAACATTACAAACATGAACTCAAAGCTGCAGGTAAATCATCATATAGAATATTTAACAGTTTGTCTCACTTTCATTCTTGTATTTAAGTATATTTCCCATTATAATCACTTGATACTAGTAATCTATTTTATTAAAACCATATTAATAGTAGGCCTATATAGTTAAAAAAATAACATAAATGTTCTAAATGAGTTGTTTCTTGGTATATAATATAAGTTGTAAAATATTAAATGAAATACTTATAGGGGAGAGTGGGGTAAGATTAGCCATTTTTTACTTATGTGGTCCTCAAGATGAGTTAAAATGACGCAGAAGTACAATTAAAGTATATATCCTAATGAAAATATTCCTATCATTTTAAATGATCACAATGTACAGTATCTATAGGGTTCTAAAAACATGGCTTCTTATAAAAAAGTGTTCCCATGGCTCAGTTTGCCCGGTAGGGAGAGTAGGGCCTATATAGTTAAAAAATAACATAAATGTTCTAAATAGTTGTTTCTTGGTATATAATATAAGTTGTAAAATATTAAATGAAATACTTATAGGGGAGAGTGGGGTAAGATTAGCCATTTTTTACTGTATGTGGTCCTGAAGATGAGTTAAAATGAGCAGAAGTACAATTAATAGTATTATCCTAATGAAAATATTCCTATATTTTAAATGATCACAATGTACAGTATCTATAGGGTTTAAAAATATGCTTCTTATAAAAAAGTGTTCCCATGGCTCAGTTTGCCCCGGGTTAGGGGTAAGTTGACCCAAGTCAACATTCAACATCTGAGTGTAAAATGACCATCTGACCGAATCTGATTCAAACCCGTGTGAAATAAATAATCATTTAAAAACTAATTTAATAATTTCCTTTAAAACAGTCATATTTATTTTCATAAAGTTAACTTTAACAACATAAAACCAACCAAATTAATTAGTTTAATTGTTTACATTTCTGAAACAATATGTTGAACTCCAAAGTTGTAGCTTTCATAAAAACAGACTAAACAGAGAGTTTGTTGGCCGTAAGACTCCAGATGGAAATATACATCTGATTATAATGTGAGGAAAAGCATGTTCTGCATTGTTCTTATCGAGAGGGATTTGGTGCACTTGTACACTGTCCCTATCAAATAAACTACATGATAAACTAAACCACAATATAATAAATACCAGTTTATAATTCAGAGATTGAACTTAACTACAGTGTCTTATGGAGGGTGAAGTTAAAGTGCTGGCTCAATTTACTCCACAAATTTGTCTCACTTTGTCCCATAGCTGCCATTTTTGGAAAAAAATAGCTTACCAGTTCAGGCTAATATTTAGCTTAATAATAATAAGCATTAAATGATTTGCATGTCTTATATCAATCAATTTATTCGCAAGAGGTCTTGACAACAGTACATGCATATCATAAATATAAAACAATACAAAACATTTAAGAACTGAAGCGATAAATGGCTTTATTAAAACTATACAGGTTACTCATGTTTCAACAAGATTATACTTTGTACACTCTAAACATCAGCTTATGGAATAAATGGGATCATATTCTTAACCCAATCAGCCTCACATGTTTCCATACCTAAAATTTCTTAAGACAGCGTAAAGTGGGCCATGTTGACACAAAATTCACTGGTCACTATACCGGAATTTAAGAAATATGATATTATAGCCAATTAAGGGGGTTGTCAATTCCCCATATGTTTGCTATCACCTATATGTATCATAAATATTTTTAGACCTGGGTAAATGTGCTTTGATGTAACAACCGTTACATCTGTTATGCTACAATTTTACTTTGACGAGCCAAATACAGTTTTTAAAGTAAATGGGTGCCGCCTCATGTGTTTCCTTTTCACAGTCTGGCAGAAATGATGGGTGTTCAATACAGGTCACATGACAATAAAAGTGTATTTGCCAAGATACAGGGGGTGGGTCAACTTACCCCACTCTGTACTTCTAATGAAGATGAGGCAGAAGCAGGTTCAGAGGGGAGGGAGAGCTCACTCTCATCAAAACATCTACAATAAAGTCTGAAATTATTACAGAGTGTGCTGTCTTCTCTTTTAATTGTATGTTTGTAACAACTGGATCATTTGTATTAACGAGCACCCACCCCCCTAGTGCCTCTCTTTTAGTTTTTTTGGGGCACTGCCCCTCAAAATATCTGTGCACGGCGCTGCCTAATATGATATATATTTACAGGTTGGATTTATTAACAGAATCAGGAGAATTGCCACTGCAGGAATTGCAGTGAGGAAACTTGCTAAACTTTACAAAGTGCTATTAATCTAATCATGGATGTGAACAGCTGTGAAGATGGAGGTCAATAACGAGGTAAGACTGACCTCTGCTGGTGGATTGTAAAATAAGACCTTCTTCAGTTTGTTGAAGTGGATGAAGATCTGGATGGTCTTGGTGGAAATCACTGATGAGTATAAAGAGCATATGTGTCATTACATACAGAGGAGAGAAGGACTAAAAACATTAGCCTTAATTTGTGTGTTGATGAATATTAATAATAATGGTTTTGAAACTTAACTTCACATATTGTGTTTTTATAGAATCAAAGAAAGTCTTAAAAATCAGGGGAAATTTTAAGAGACAACAAAAGCTGCTTGAGGTAAATATAAATGCATATGTCCCTAACATCAAACAGCAGTGACTGATCAGGCAAACAATCGTGATTGATTGCTGATTACTGATCAAAGCTTTTTATGTTTATGCTAATTTGACAGCACAAACAGTGTTATTTTAATATAAATGTTAACTTTTTTTTCTCTTATTGGACTGCAATTATATCTACGTGTTGAGAAGTCAGACATCCTGTTATCAGCTGATTAAAACCTTTGCATCTGAATAAAATATAAGTCCATAATCCATAATAATGCATCCTTTAAAATCCACTCTCATATTTGTTTAGAGCTGTTTTGGCTTGTAAACGCTGCTTGATCTGTGCATTTCTCTCCTGATTCAGACCAGAACACTTTTTCACTGGAGGAAGCGTTATTATGGATTATGAATATTTTAGCCGGAAACTCTTTGTTTTGTTCCAAACATGCAGCTTTGTCTTCACAAGCTGTTAACTGATGGACTGGAGTGGTGTGGATTATTGTGATGTTTTTATCAGCTGTTTGGACTCTCATTCTGACGGCACCCATTCACTGCAGAGCATCCATTGGTGGAGAAAGTGATGCAATGCAATGAACATTTTCATCTAATTAAAATTTTTGGGTGAACTATTCCTTTAACACTCCCTTTATCTGAGGCTAACTACACACCTCTGATACTGAAAGTCATATTTGTAAACTAGATAGTTTAATTTTCTAAAGAAAATGAGTGGTTTCATGATTGTTTTGAATGCATGTTAGCATTAGTGTTGCTAGATGGTTGTTAACTGGTCCAAGTCTGTTACATGCCATTTTTGGTTATAATTTGGAGTAGTTTTTCACTAATTAACTAATCACAAGTACTTAATTTGTGGAATTAATTACATAATCCAGAATACATGTAATCAGTTACTGGCACACATTTTTTTGCATCTGATTATTGAATATTTTTTTTACAACATGACTGGAAAACTAATAAATAATGCCACTTCATTTTCAATTAAACACACATATATATATAAGACGCCTCTTTAAAAATGCAGTAAAAAGTAATATTGTGAAATATTATCAGTGTTCTATTTGAATATATTTTGAAATGTAATGTATTTCTGTGATGCAAAGATGAATTTTCAGCATCATTACTCCAGTCTTTAGTCTCACATTACTCTTCACATAATAAACTACATTTGATTTTTATGTTTATTCAATGCTATAATGTTAACGTTTCTGTCACTATTCATGGAAAGTGTGTTACTGTAGTTCTTCTAAAGGAACTGAGTATTGTATTAAACTGATCGAGTGATCAAGGGGTCCGTCATCTTTCTCAAGAAATAAAAAAATATTCTATTCTATATTCTATATTCAAGACACGCTGTTTGAATTTAAGATTGGCTGAAGCTTCTCGAAGATGAAGGCGGCGTATATGAGTGAAAGGGTTCTGGAAAACACAGCCTAACAGTATTGATAAATACACTCAGAATAGATTACAGATTCAGAGTAATGCCTTCAGTATCAGTGACACTTGATTATCGTCTCTGTGAACAATTAAAGCTTCAAAGCTGAATCTGCAGTCCAGTTTCAGTAATCAATAAATCAGTGCTGATGTAATCCAATAATCCAAACATACGAGGGCCGTTCAAAGAGAGAAGTCAAAGATACAGATTAGGATCATGAACTCAGAATCATAAACAGAATCCAGACAGGGAAATACTTCAGTATAGGAAAACATGCAAGACTTTGTGCAAAAACAGTGGGATTTCTATGCAAATCAGTGGATGCATTGCAGAAATGGGATGCATTATTACTTTCTTATTCAATAAATGTTGAATTTTGAATTTCAGTTGAATTTCTTTACAGTCAGTACACTAAAAATGTACTTTGAAACAGTTTTTATTTAGAAAGTGCTTGCAAATTTCACAAATAATTACAAAGAAATGGAAAATAACACATTGAATTAAACAACATTTTGAAGCTGAAAGACCAATTTTTCTACAAAATTTCAGAAACACTGCAAAATTTCTACAACAAATCAGTGGATGTACATCAGAAATGGGACACATTGCATTATACTTTCAATATATTGTGATTCAACAAATGTGAGTTGAATTTCTTTACAGTCTAACAAATATGTACTTTAAAGAAATTATCACTCAGATAATTACAAAGAAATGGCACATTGAATTACACACATTTTCAAAACTTTACACACAAATCCAAGAATTGCACACAAAATACAAAATGCCTCACATCTTGCAAAATGAAGCACTGAAATTTTGAAGCAGATAATAATCTTTGCCCTGCATGCCGTTTTCATGTACATTACAATAATTTCTCTCTGCACATCCAAACAGTGTCTAATTACATTTCACTCCTGTCAAGATCCGCTACTGACCGACATGTAAAGTGACCAACCATCACTAAACAGTAAATTTAAACTTCTATAACTTTTTGTTACTTTCATATTTTAAAATAATTTCACTTCTACAGTAATCTGCTGATTGTCTTCTTAAAAAAGAGACCAAACGTATATCTGTATTCCAAAGCATTCATTAATTATAAGATTTTAAGTTTGGATAGTGCACTATCACGTATGTGACAGTTAAGGGGTATTAACAATACATTTTATAGTAAATTAAAAACACAATACTGGCTGCTGAGTTGCATTACTATTACAGTTTACACTGTAATTCTACAGCAGAATACTGCTAAATCACAGTATGGAATAAATACTATTATTATTTTTAATACTGTAAAAATAACAGTAACTTACTGTGAAAGTAATGTAACTAGATTACAGTAATTTACTGTGAAAGTAATGCAACTTCTAGCCTGTAATTTACTGTGAATTACGGTCAATTTTTTTACAGTGTAGTGAAACACTCCATTAATATGAGACGTTTCATATGAATGAATGAATGATTTATATAGCGCTTTATTGTGTATTGTTGTACACCCAAAGCGCTTTACAATCATGTGGGGGGGGGGGGGGGGGTCTCTCCTCAACCACCACCAGTGTCAGCATCCACTTGGATGATGCGACGGCAGCCACAGGACAACGGCGCCAGTGCGCTCACCACACACCAGCTACAGGTGGAGAGGAGAGAGAGATAGAGCCAATCAAGTTGATGGGGATTATTAGGAGGCCATGATTGACAAGGGCCAGTGGAGGGAATTTGGCCAGGACACCGGGGTTACACCCCTACTCTTTACGAGAAGTGCCATGGGATTTTTAATGACCACAGAGAGTCAGGACCTCAGTTTAACGTCTCATCCGAAAGACGGTGCTCTTTTGACAGTATAGTGTCCCCGTCACTATACTGGGGCATTAGGACCCACAAAGACCACAGGGTGAGCACCCCCTGCTGGCCTCACTAACACCTCTACCAACAGCAACCTAGTTTTCCCAGGAGGTCTCCCATCCAGGTACTGACCAGCTCAACCCTGCTTAGCTTCAGTGGGCAACCGGTCTTGGGCTGCAGGGTGATATGGCTGTGGCCACAATATGACGAGCTGCAGCTCAAAATACATGTTAGATGAAAACAGTGCATCATGATCGAGTTTGTAGCTTAATTCACTATATTTCAGATAGTTTGAGCTGCAGTTCAGTTCATGACAGTTCAATAGAAATCAGTTGAAATCATGTCATACCATTGAAGTGAATGTTCAGTTTATCAGTATATATTGTAATAAATATTTGAGAAATTATTGTATCTGATTGTATATAGAGTGATAGTGAATGTAAAAAGAGCAAATGGGAGAAACAGATGAACACAAACATGTTAGTCATGTTAGCTCAGCTATTTTAATAATGTGTTAGTGAATGAGTAAATGTTGGAATGAACATTAACTAAGACTAATAAATGCTTTAGAAGTATTTTTCATTGTTAGTTTATGTTAACTAATGGAACCTTGTTGTAAAGTGTTACCAAAAAGTTTGCTGGCGTCTTTAATATAGATCTACAGTGACAAGTAAAAGTATATGAACCCACTGGAATAGATTGTTTTCTGCATTAATTGGTCATAAAATGTCTTCTGATCTTAATCAAAGTCAGGAATATAGACAAGCACAATGTGCCTCAGCTAACAACACTATTACAATCTTTCATGTTTTTATTGAAAGCATCACATTAAACATTCACAGTGCAGTGGATAAAGTGAACTTCAGCTTGTTGTTGTTACCTGGATGAAGCACAACTGATGTTTGTTGAGTCCTGAACAGTTCATCTGAACTCTGTTCTTCAGACAATCCTCCAGCTTCTGCTCATTCTTTGGTTTTCCAGCATCTTCTGCATATTTGTCCCCTTTCCAATAGTGGCTATATAATTTTGAGAGGTATTTTCTTATTTTGGTTAAATATCATATTTTCATTTAGTACTGCCACTCAGAAGCTATACAGAAAATGTTTCCCAGAAGGCAAAATTGATGCTGATCGTTTACATCTCTGACTCTTAATGCATTGCATGAGTCCATCCATTGTTCTCATGTGAAAAGATGACCTCAAAATTACACAGTCACTGCTGTAAACGGTTCAAATATGCAGACGATGCTGGAAAACTATGACCGAGCAGGACCTGGGGGATTTTTCTGAAGAACAGCTGAATCTTGAACAGCTATCACAAAACATACAACACAGGTAAAGAAAAGTCTTTTTTCATCCACAGCACTCATGTTTAATGCAATGGTTTCAATAAAGAGTTTGTGTTTTGTTAGCTGAAGCACATTGTGTTTGTCTATAATTGTGACATTGATTAAGATCAGATGACATTTTATGGCCAATTAATGCAGAAAACGAACCATTCCCGGGGGGTTCACATACTTTTTCTTGCCACTAAACACTATGCCTGAGCTCTTCTGTCTAGACAGAGGTTTATGGTTCTTGTTTAATATGATAAACAGATTGTGGTTTGTGATGGGGATGAACGGTCGTGATGTAATTGAATCACTGAGAGTGAAGCGTGTGTGTTAAAGACTCCAGAGATCAGCTGAACATCTGTCTAGAGTTAAAAAATTACATTTAGCACACTTTGTGCCAAATTATGACCTTACAATCATTAAGTATTGTTCAGCAAGCCATAGCTTATCTCACGCGGTCCTGTGAGCCTGTCATGAATCCTGCATGCCTTTATTACTAGATGTTGTTGCTTTATGCTATCGTGGTATGCTGATAGGTTGCATTTAATGAGGAAAAAAACTATTGTGGTAAAAAGACATTTCTAGAAGTTTACCATAAAACAAACATTACCATAAAAAAATAAATAAGGTAAAAAGAAATTGCTAGAAATTTACCATGAAACAAACATTACCAACAATCAATCCATCAATAAATAAATAGAAATTGCTAGAAATGTAGCATAAAAATACAGTCACAAATTACAGTTATTTTGCTGCCTATCTGTATATTCACTGTTCATATCTGTATATTTTATTGCCTGGTATAATGTTAATATAACAGCCTTGAATAAATGAACTAAAATTCGGCTTTATAAAACAATTTAACAATATTTTACTGTGCATTTTTTGTTTTGAATATGGCATATTTTCACCATAAATTGCCCATTCATACTTTATTTTTCTCAAAAACACATTTTTTTGCAGTAAAATTACTGTTTGTGCAATATTAATTTAATAAATTTAATATTGTGTAATATATTTATTAATAATGTAATGTTTTTGTATACGGTAACCTACAGTTAAACAATTACATGTCTCTAGTGCTATTAATATGAAAAAAAGTAAAATATAGCATTTGCTTTGCACAATATTGTACAATAATTTACCAATATTTTATAATATGTATACATGTGCATTTATAGTCTTTCTGCATGTAATATAGGCCTATATTTTTACCATAAATTGTAAAAAAAAAAAAAAAAGAACAACTTTTACAGTAAAATTTATGTCTGATTTAACTTAATATTTTTACTGTATATGTATGTAACTTACAATTAGCCTGTACATGTCTCTAGGACAGTATTTCAAATGTAAAATGTGTATGTAAACTTTGTAAGTTTCTGATTGAAAGAGTCATTACTGAATGATGCTAGAAAATGTTTAAATCTGAAATAATAGCAATAACCTGTGTTTTCAGCACTAAATGAATACAAAGGTTGATGCATGTGTTTCCGGTGTAAAGCACACAGCCTCAGAACTGGTGCAAATCTGAAGCGTTGAAAACAGTTACAGCAAATGAAATGACATTACATACATTACAGGCCTGCAAATGTGAAGAAGCTGACATGAATTTTCCAATAAAAACGTCACATATGGACGCTAAAGCAGCCAGCCAGGAAATACATCACAAACGAGCATCTTCCTTCATCAGATTACATTTAAGTTCACATTTTGCAGGAATGACTCGCCACACTTTATGCATGTTATGATTTACAAATACAGTCTGACAACAGCAGATCACCTAACAAACGGCCTCAAATGCTTTGATGAGATTTAAATTCCTCGTAAATTAGACCTTATTATCATTCCTCAATTTCTCTGTTCTTAATGATGACCAGACTGCAATCAGTATGAACATATAAACAGACATCTCTCTCTCTCTCTCTCATGTGGTTTTAATTTTCGTCCCCAGGCAACGTTTGGAGTTTGGCTGAGCTTGAGTTTCATTGTAAAACTTCAGTAAAAGACCAACTCCTCTTCCAAGGCAGAAACGCAGGACTTGAGTTTATTATGATTTCCTCAGAGGATCAGTGTGGGGCCCGCGGGGCTCCGATCGGCTCTCAGGGGCCACAGCGACCAGCTCAACCCGCTGCTATTCATATCCACATGGTGGCACCAGAACACTTAACTTTTTAATAGCACTTGGAATATGTTGTGTATTTTGTATATACTTCATCTTAGTAAATGCACGCTGAATTTGCTTCTTTCATTTGTAAGTATTGTTGTCAAGACTTGTTTCTTTGAGTAATTATGCTGTATGCACTATTTTGGAGCTGCTTTCTTGCGATATCAAGCACTTTGAAATGCTGTATGATTTGTTGATGTGTTTGTTGATTGAGACTATATTAACTTTATATTGTGATGTTTTCTCTTTTAGAGGAAAACATATAAACAAAGTGCTTGGTAGTGATAAATAATGACAACATTTCTGAACAAGATCTTTAAAGTTGTAAATAAAGCAAAGATTATTGGAGTATGTTTTACAAGAAAATGCTATTTTGCACTTTTGATATTCCATGTCATCAAGACTTTATATAATTCTACTTCATCAGTTATTAATCATCAGTGTGTCACTTGACATTTCTTTACATTTACTAGCATTTTCTGAGTGAAAATTGTTTTTACACCGAATTGTTTTCAGTGTAGTTGCCAAGAAATAGAAAAATGACTTGCTGAAACTGATGTTTAGCATTTAGAAAACTCAAAAACCACAATGCATCAGATTACAGAAAAAAATTAGAAAATGTAGTTTTTACATCAGAAAGCTACACATCTGATTTGTGGTTGGATCAAACATTTTTATATTTTGTTTTCATTTTTAATTAAAGTTTAGGTTCTGTTGTTTTTTGTTTTTGTCATTTTTTAAAAATATATTTTTAATGTAGTTTTATTGATATTTTATTTCAGTTTTAGCTATTTTAGTGAATCAAGTTAAACTAAACGAAAACATTGTGAAATAAGTTTAAAAAATATTATTTCATTATATTTCAGTTAAAATTTAACACTTTCAAATTTTACATTTTAAATAAAGTGTTTATTTTCTTTTGTTTTTGTCATTTTTATTTTTTTTAATGTGTTTATAGTTTTTAATGATATTTTATTTCAGTTTTAGCCATTTTAGTAAATCAAATTAAACAAAAAAAAACAGAAATATTGTAAAATAAGCTTTAAACATTTAATATTTAATTTTATTTCAGTTAAAATTTTTAATATTTTTTTTCTAAAATTATTTTTAATGTGGTTATATTTTTTATGATATTTTATTTCAGTTTTAGTTGTTTTAGTAAATCAAGTTAAACTAAATGAAAATAAAAATATTGTAAAATAAGTTAAACATGTTTAATATTTAATTTTATTTCAGATAAAATTTAACATTTTAAAATGTAATATAATGCGTTACATTCTGAAAAAAGTCAGATATTATGTTGCCATGTCATCTTGAGTTTTCTCACCCTTCTTTCTTTGTTGTGTTTGTGTTTGTATCAGTCGTATCAAACTACACTGTTTCCTTCCAAGAACGAAGCGCGTGATGAAAACACCCTCTCAGCTCACGATCCACCAGATCATCATCAGGAGCGAGAGCTGATCGATGGCGTGTGACCTCCAGCGACACGGATGATGGATGACGGTGGAAGAGGAGAAAAGTGTAGGATAGGGTTAAACTGTAAAACAACAAAAGGTGTCTTAAATGTCTAAAATGGTGTTATTAAAATCCACACCTTCACCCGTCCTGAGGATAAAGAACAATAGTGTTGTCATTCACACAGTTAGCCCTCATAAACCTATTGCTCGGTTAAATTGAGCCAAAGGAGACCGATTCCCCTCCGCAGACTCTGTAAACGCTGTAGACTTGTAAACGCTGCTGTTTTCTGCTGATTATGTGATTGCTCGTGACAGAAAGCACTCTGAGATCCAGCTCCAGCGCTGCTGCCATGAAAAGCCTGTGTAGAGCAGATCAGTAAATGAGCTCTGACAAGATAACAGTCCTTTTGTCAGAAAACATTCGTTTCTCATCGCCGTTGGAAGATTGAATTTGATTTACAGAGTTTGGAGACATTGAGATCATTTATGATGTGGCATCTATCTGTAACACAAGCTGTTATTTGTTATTTATTTCATCAAGTAAGGTACAAATTGTAGTCACATTAGGTTTTATTACAGTTTTTTCCAACAGCTTACACACAAACTCTTTTCATGTCACACGATTTCTGAAACCTCTCACTCAAAGTGCAAAACTACACACCAAATCTCCAAAACCATAAGCTATTTCTCAGCCTTTGACTCAGTTTGCAATTGCATTAAACACTTTTTTCAAAACACTACACACAATTCTCTTCCTAAAACACAAAAATCTAGCAGAAAGTGACTTGCTTTCCTTTTCCAAACACAACCAATCAAAATGCTACACTTATTCACCAGGTCACACACACACTCTTCACATGTGCAAACACTAACTGCTTACCTGATCACTAACCAATCACTGCTTTACTGTAGTATAGGCCTATAAACAGGTCAAAGGTCAGAATACCTGTTTTGAACAATGGACAGAGAGCAAGAGGAGTAGGAGGAAGAGGAAGAAGAGGACGAGAGCAAAGAAGTTCTTTACTGTATTCTAAAGAATATACGTTTGGTTTACATATGTTTATGGTTTTGTTGTATGCTACTGTATACAACAGTAATGTTTGGCCTAATAGATATGTTCTGTATCTACATTGCATTGGTGTTTACAGTGTACTTGTTACCCCTCTCAGCTGATTACTTTCACTGTAGAACATTGTATTAAAATGTAGATATAAGCCTAAGAAAGACCAAAGAGCTTTAGATTTAGAACAACAGTGTTTACATGGTATATCAAACATTTATTATTATGAAAGAAGTGTTTGCCATTTGATGCAAATGCTTCTTTCTGACGTGTTTATGGCATTTTGAATGCAGTGTTACATTTTGAAGGAGATGTGAGGCATTTTGCATTTTGTGTGTGCAGTTTGGGAAATGTGTGTAAGCAGTTGGAAAAAACTGTAATATTTTTACATTTATCAGACACTTTTATCCAAAGCGACTTACAGTGCATTCAGGCTATACATTTTTTATCAGTATGTGTGTTCCCTGGGAATTGAACCCACGACCTTTTGTGCTGCTAACACAATGCTGTACCACTGAGCCACAGACACACTGTAATATGATGGCAAAGATGTTTGCAAATGTGTGCTTTTGAGATGTGTTTGTGATATTTTGAATGCAGTGCTTCATTTTGCAAGAGATGTGAGGCATTGTATGACAAAAGTGTTCGTGGATTTTGAAAAATGTGGTCATTGCATGCATTTTGTCTGAAAGCAATGAAAAATTATTCACATTTTGTTTAGCATAGACTTCTGTTTCACTGAATGTGTGAACAGTTTTGAAAATGTGGTTTCAGTATTGAATAATGGCTGTTAGCAATTGAACAAAAGTTTCGTCCCTCAAGCGGTTGGTGCTAAAACTGCAAGATCCTCGCGGAGGAGCATTGAGTCGTGCTTCGGTTCTGTGCGGATGAATCTGATTGAGGTGCCGGTGTCGTAGCCATGGTTACAAACACGAATCTTGTCAATGTGAACGTCACCAACAATATCAAAGTCTCCTCCAGATGAATGAATAAATAGCCTAACGAAAAAAAATATATCTTAAGAGCAAGCAGGTAATATACCTAACAGTTTTTCTTTTTAACTTCATTGCTAATCATATCTAATCAATTAAAACACTGGGAAATATTAGCATATACAGCTTGGCTAAGCTATTATAGCCTTAACGTTTTAAAGATGAGCCTGCTGCTATGGAACGGTCTGTTTCAATTTTTGGTTCAAGTTTTGGTTCGAGGTTTCTCAATTTTTACATCGGATTCCCAAGAGGGTTAATGATCCGTGGTTATTAATTACTCATTTATAGAAGTGTTCAGTTTAGAGCTGTATCTTCCAGTTCTTTATTTACGTACATGACGTAAACACGCACGCTCTAATGACCGCGGATTCCATCCCAACATAAATAACAGATAGAATATGATTCATTATTAATAATGCATCAATGTAATTCACAGACATGGCTTGGAAGATGGATTTGTTTTTATGTACTCGCTCATTATTTTCAGTTTATTAAAACTTTAAATAAGTTTATTCATCTTTATGTAATGAAAAACAGTATTATTTTAGAATCATTAAAATACTATTATAGTTTTTATTAATGTTTTAAATCATTTTTTTTATGTTTATATTTTCCGTATTATTATTTTTTCTTTTCGTTTTAGTAATTTTGTTGGTATTATTATTTTTTAATTTGTACATAGTTTGATTTTTATTTCAGTTTTAGTTATTATAGTACATCAAGTTAAACTAAATGAAATGAGGAACATTGTCTTGGCTTAAGTGAAATACATTTGAACTGGATTGACATTCTCAAAATGATCAGACAGGGTTGATAAAATTAATTGTACACTTAATATCAAATAAATGTAAAAATTAATAGCACATATATTTAGTTTGTATTCCTTGTTAAAAAAAATACTAAAAATTAAAAACTAAATAAATAAATAAGTGAACAGTAGTATGAAAAAAAAATACTACTGTTTAACTATGAATTTTAAGTCCTGTTTTGTACATTATTCATTGAAAGGGTCAAGATGTGCATTCGTTTGTGTGCTTGATCAGTCTCTCTGTCTATAACATGTTCTGTGAACAACGCTTTGTTCAGTTTGTCTAGTTAAGCTGACAGGATCATTCTCTAACACATGTTTCAGTGGTATGTATATATACAGTCTGTCAGTAGCCTCTTTAGTCTGCATCTGTAAAGATCTCTAAAGGTCACGCTCACATGTCAGAGTTCCTGTAACTGACTTCTTACCTTCAGAGTCCACACATGTCTGTAATTACTCCACAATTGCTTCCCCAAACTTTATGTAGGGCTGTGCGTGTTGTGTGTGTGTGTGTGTGTGTGTGTGTGTGTGTGTGTGTGTGTGTGTGTATGTGTGTTGCGGGTTTATGTGGTTTATGAGGACACAAATTTGTATAATAACATGGGTATGACAGAGGTATTACAATTTGAAGGACACTGCCTATGTCCCCGTAATTCAAAAGGCTTAAAAAACATACTAAATGGTGTTTTTTTGAAAATGTAAAAATGCACACAGTCTAATGTGAGGGCTAAGTTTAGGTGTAGGGTAGGTGAAGGGCAATAGCACACACAGTTTGTTCAGTATAAAAACCATTACGCCTATGGAGAGTCCCCGTAAACCACAAAAACCAACATGTGTGTGTGTGTGTGTGTGTGTGTGTATGTGTATGTGTGTGTGTGTGTGGGGGGGGCTCCCTTTGCTTCCAAACAGGTGTGTGATTCTAAACAGTATTGCTCAAGCATTTAAAGGAGGCTCCGCTGACTTTTCATCTTTTCAACATGTTTCCACCTTGACAGTTCCCAAACGAATGGAACACAAACAAACTCCTCACACCTCACTGGATTCAAAAGCCACATACAATGAAGCGTAAGGCAAGAGGTTTCTCTGTAAATTCTAACTTGAGTCACGTTTGAGAAGGCTGCGTTTCATCTGTTTGGAAACAATGAAGCTTCTTAATAATAATCATCCTTCTAGTGAATAATAAAGAAACAAAAAACGGAATTTCCACGCTAAATGGAATTCTGTGGAACGTTGATGCTACACTGTTTCGTACAATGAAGGTGAACGAGGACACGGAGAACTGTAAACATACGCTATTATTTATTCCAGGTCTTCTGAAGTCCAGACCAAAAATAGAAATGAATTTCTTCTTAAATGAGCTGCTGGCTCTCGGCCAGACTAATTTAACTGCAGTATCACTGGAGGGCATGTGAGAACGCCATTCTTCACCTGTCAGCGTGT
>CM041813.1:3676786-3691786 GCA_023376895.1 Aspiorhynchus laticeps | reverse complement strand
TGCCATAGTACTTTGAAATATACTATGGTACTAAATCATGACCTTATTCACATACCATGTTATTTACATAGTACTCAATGTTTCTAAAAAAATACCATGGTATTACTATTTTACATTTAAAAACATCAACAACATAGTATTACCATGGTGTCATCCCCAAATCATAATAATACCATAATACTTTGAAATATACCATGGCATTAAGTTATTAACATATTCACATACCATGGTATTTACATAGTACCCAATGTTTGTACAAAAATACCATGGTATTACTATTTTACATAAAAAAACAGTATTACCATGCTCAAAAACATAGTAATGCCATAGTACTTTGAAATATACCATGGTATTAAGTTATTACCATATTCACATACCATGACATTTACATAGTTCCCAATGTTTCTACAAAAATACCATGGTATTGCTATTTTACATTTCTAAAAAAAAAAAAAAAACAGTATTACCATGGTTCAATGCTCAAAAACATAGTAATGCCATAGTACTTTGAAATTTACCATGGTATTAAATCATGACCTTATTCACTTACCATGTTATTTACATAGTACTCATTGTTTCTACAAAAATACCATGGTATTACCATTGTACATTTCCAGAAAACATAATATCACCATGGTACCATGCCTAAAAATATTATGAAGTTTTTGTATAAAATACTTTCATATGTTTCCTTTTCTGTTTGTACACACGTCATCTGAACATCAGATTTGTGCATGTGTTTCCAAATGTGTAGGAGTGTATTGTGTGTCTGGAAAAAGACGAGTCAGTGTCAGTGAGGCATTACTGACTCAGATTGTGAGGCAGCAAAAAACTCTCCATTGTTTCTTTGATTATGCCACATTTCCTCCACTTTTGCCCGTTGAGCCTGTCTCTACTGCATGACGCCGAGCATGATTCACTTTCCTTCTGCTGAATCACGTCTGGCTCTCTCAAAGAGTGCTCTCTTCCCTTTGTCCGTGACGTACTGGCGGCTCTTTTCTGTTTGGTGATTTAGTGCAAAGCGAGACCATCTGAGATCCTCAGATCTCCATCCACAGAGCGTGAATCAGTCTGTTTCCGCTCTCTGCCCAAACCTAGCGAGCTGATCTCCCCACGCAGATTTCACAACAGGTTCAATTCAGTCACGCAAATTAGCCATTGATCCAACAGAGAACTGCTTGGTTTGAAAGAGACTTCTGTGTTAGTGAAGAATTGTGCTATATATAATACACACAACTCATTTTATACACTGCATATGTGACCCTGGAGCACAAAAGCAGTCATAAGTAGCACCAACAATGGGTCAATGTATGGGTCAAACTGATTGATTTTTCTTTTATGCCAAAAATCATTATTCATGTTCCATGAAGATATTTTGTAAATTTCCTACCATAAATATATAAAAACTTAATGTTTGATTAGTAATATGCATTGCTAAGAACTTGATTTGAACAACTTTAAAGGTGATTTTCTCAATATTTTGATTTTTTTGCACCCTCAGATTCCAGATTTTCAAATAGTTGTATCTCAGACAAATATTGTCATTTCCTAACAAACCATACATCAATGGAAAGCTTATTTATTCAGCTGTCGGATGACATATAACTCTCATGAAATTCTTGAAGCATCTTGAGACACAGTTCTTCTGGATTTAGTCTCAGTTTGTTCTGTTTCTTCATGTGACTCCAGACAGACTGATGATGATCAGATCAGATCTCTGTGTGGAGCACAACAATATCACTAGATTATTACTATTAATGGCAAAATGAATGTTTGGAAATATGAACTGATATCTCCTACTGACACACTACAGCAAAAGATAGAAATAACTGACTTAAAACCATTTTTTTTGTTGACTGTGTAAAACACCACTGTATATCGCAATGAACTTTTTTGGTTTGCGAAATTTTGTTAGAAGGCAGCTCGCTAGGTTTTGAAACAAAGCCGTTGTTGGGTCTCAAACTCGCAGTCGTTTCTTCAGTCTGGTGAAGTCTTTCGCTGATCTCCAAAGCCAGCTCTGCAGCTCTCTCAGTACCCAGAATCCCTCCACTTTCCTCGAGAAGTCATTTCGATGTGGGATGAGACGACAACACGGGGGCCGCCAGCAAAGTGTGAACCTCGCCGTACTGATAAAGCAGCGAGAGAGGAGAGAGTCCGGTGTGAGGGGACCGAACAGCTCGACGATGCTGTAGAGACGCCGATGAAAAGAGTACAGGCTGCTTTACGAATTTTAAAGCTGTGTAGTTCATGTTGAGTTTTAGGATTTTCTCTTCATCCATGCTTAACAGTCTTCTCCGTTTCCCCCATCGCTCCAGTCCTTCCTCTTTCTCTCTCTCCTCTTTGGCAGTCCAGCTCTCTCCTTCTTTTCTCCTTCCTCTCCTGCCCCGCTTCAGATCCGCCCGTGTCGTTCCCTCTCTCGCGCCCCGAGGCTCGTAACTCCGCAGAGGAGCTGGGCTGTTCTGGAACTGCGAGGACAGAAGTGGGGCGTATCCTTGAGCGGGCGTGGAGGGCGGGAGGTTGGTGTAGCCCAGGGCGTTCATCAGGCCGGATATGGAGCCCAGCAGGCCGCTGAGGCCGGAGCAGAAGTGCATGAGGGAGCTCTGGAGGTACGGACACAGGGTGGAGCGCGCCAGCTCCCTCACGGCGCACAGGAGAACACTGTAGGCTCGCTGGTTCTGCGCCAGACGGGCGCCGTTCTCCAGCCCACGCCATAAGTCCACCCGCGTCGCCGCGCTGGGCACGGACAGAGAGGAGCTGTTGGGACGAGGAGGAGAGAAGCCAGGATCGCTGAACGGAGGACCCAGATAGGACAGCTGAGGAGAGAATCCAGAGATGAGGAGACAACATATTAGATCGATTCTGTCACATATAAAATTATATAAAAGACCTCTTCAGAATCTGTTTCAGTGCTTTCTGGAATAACCCCAACAGTGCACATTTTGCATGTCTCCTTAAAGCTGCAGTCCATAAGTTGTGCCTCTTTGTCGCCATCTCTGTTTGAAACCTGCAATTGCAGCTATTTGCAGAATTATTTTTTTAACTGGGTCGTGCACCGGCACGCATGAAGCTAATGTTTTGAGGAGTATGTGTGGCTGTCAGTCACCGCACCGGTGTGGATACTGTACTTAAGGCCCCAAGATACTCAAAACGAAGTTCCTTTTCCTTCATCGTTTAGGGGTAAAATGAAGTTCGAAATACATGTGCAGTGGTATACTGTTAGCGAACATCCCGACGCCGCCCACTATGATGAAAGCAATGTTAAAATGAATATGTAAATATGTGCTGCGCGCTTTCCTCTCGGTAACAAAATAAACACAACAAAAATGGAGAAAACAGCAAGCATTTTTTTTTATAAAGCATCTGATCATAGCAACATGGGTATGTTTGCACGAGCTCTGCAAATATCACTCTTGTGAAGTCACGTCACGTGTATTTACATGGCACTTTATTCTATATATTGCTTAAAAGCAATCGGCAGAATTAAACATGAAAAACAGTATCAGTGTCTCATTTCATCAGAAGCACAACTTTATTTTCTACTAGGCTATAAAGCGGCTCTCCACTGTGTTCATGTTTTTTTAACACGTGGGTATCTCACCTCCAAGGACTCGACAGACGAAGTGAACTCAGAGAAGAGTTTCAGCGCACACCTACTATGACGTAATCGTCACGGACCAATGGTAGTACAAAGGTGTTTTGCAGCCGGAATTAACTTTTCTGGAAAGTTCGCTTTGGCAAGCTGTTTCGAACTCCCAAAACAAACTTCTTTTTTGCCGGATTTTGTTCGAAATGACGTCACATCAGTTCGTTCTTCGATTTAGTTTGAAGTATACCGGGGCCTTCAGGAATCACAGATTCTAGCTACATCTTGGAATATATGACCCAAATAACTAGTTTCACCAGATATTGTCATCTGAACAAGTAAGTAACAAGTCTGACACTTTTGTTCTGACCAACTGAGGAAAAAAGCATTACAATAAATCGTGCTACAATGGTGATTAAATGTAACGATCAGTTAGCTCGTATCACATTAAACCGTGCAAATTATTATTACTGTTATACTTTGTTCTCAAATTGTTCATGTTAACAATGTGTATGTAGTGTGTATTAGCATGTAGATTTCAGTTTCTGTACAGTTTCTGACTCTAATTGTCATACCATTCGAATTTCATATAAAGAAATTGTTTTAACCCAAAAAGTTAATTATTCTTCCTTAGAACTGGTTTTCTTTAAAATACAAATCTTGTGTAATCCCAGGCTATCTGTAATCAGATGCACATTTAAAACTGGAATATAATCTCATTTCAGTCACTTGTGTTTCATAAACACACTTTTTGGATTACAATCCACCATCAATGATGTTTAATTATTCCAGCTGCTGTGAGAAAAGGCTATAAATGATCCTCCACCTGCAGGATCCTCACATGTGATATAGTCTACTAGCCGGGACAACTTCTTTATGTTTACAGACGTGACATAATGACGCAGTGCCATGCTCGAATTTCCTGCAAATTCCTACCCGTACCACTCAAAATAGAAAACATTATTATAAGCTAACCGTTGTGAATCGGGCTAAGGTAAGGAGATAGTTTTAAACACTGGCTGGTTATGTACTTGTTGCTCAAAAATGGATTTCGTACAATTTTTAAACCAACAAAAGTAACCGACTGCAGTTTTAATCAAACACATCTGATTCAGATCATCAGCTCATTAGTAGAGACTCCAAGACCTGACATGGGTCAGACAAAGGAGACATGCAAAATATGCAACGTTTGGGGGTTAATAACCACCGGTCTGATGCACTCTTAAAGGGACAGTTCACCCAGAAATAAAAATTCTAAAAATTCTTTACTCATCCTCTAATTGTTCCAAACCTGTATTAGTTTATTTCTTCTGTTGAACACACACACACACACAAAAAATGTTTTGAAGATTATTGGTAACCAAACAACTGACTGTAGCCATTGACTTCCATATATGGACAAAAAATAATGGCTACCATCAACTTGAGGGTGAGTAAATGAGATAAGATAAGATTATTTTATTTGTCACATACACGATTATATAGAGAGTATATAACCAGTAGTGACATGTATTCTCTGCATTTAACCCATCCTAAGTGAACACACACCCGGAGCAGTGGGTAGCCATGTTACAGCGCCCGGGGAGCAGTTGGGGGTTCGGTGTCTTGCTCAAGGACACCTCAGTCGTGGTATTGAAGGAGGATACTCCCCCCACCAACAATCCCTGCCGGACCTGAGATTCTGAACCCACAACCTTCTGCTTACAAGTCCAACTCGCTATCCATTAGGCCACGACTGCCCCCAGATGACAGAATTTTTATTTTTGGATGAACTGTCACTTTAAAAATGAAAGTTCTTTATTGTCGTTGATTATTCCATGCAATCTTTCCATTGCACAAGCTTTTCTATAGTGGAAAAAAGTTATTCAGATTATTGAAATGCTCTTCACACTAAGAAAAAATGGTTCTTTCAAGAACTGGTCACTGAAAGGTTTTTTTGGGGAACCATAAATGTTCTATTGCATCTCTATGGAAACCCCACTTTTGGAAGCTTTAAATTTAAAACTGTACTCCTATAAGACGACTAAATAAACAAATTGAAAACCATATCATTCATATGATACATTTTTTGTAAGTTCTAGAGTATGGAACTTTGTTTCCACCACTGAATAAAATCTCACGATTACTAATTACATATCGCTAATGTTATAAAGTCAGACTTTTCTTCTCAGAATTGCAAGTTTATATCTAGTAATTCTGACTTTATAACATGCAAACGCGAGTCAGAAAGTCAGAATTGTGAGATATACACTTGCAATTGTAAGAAAATAGTCTTTTTTTTACTTGTTTGTAACAAAATTTGGATAATATTTTCAGAAAACAAGACAAAATAGTAATTTTACTTGTCAAGTAAATGCATCCTGATTCAAGAATTTGTAGATATTTATATTAGAAAACAAGGAAAAAAAAACTAAGGAAGAAAATCATTTTTTGCAGTGTAATTAAAACTATATGCATCCAGGAGATAAACAATCTGGGAAGAGCAAAAACATCTGTAAACAAAAGCGTCCCATTTACACACACACACAAACAGAGAGTGACTCACGTAAGTGTCTCTGATCTCCTTCAGCTGGTGGTCCAGGTATTTGGTCAGCTCGTATGTTCTCTCGATGGAGCTCCTCTCATTGGTCAGGATGAGCGTTCGGTCCAGCACCTGAGCGAACCCAACCACAGCCAATAACAACAGCAGCACCGCCACCTGATCGACTGAAAACACAGGGTTCACTGCATGCACAACTGATGCCCAATTCTCCTGTTTAGAGCATTTCTGCCAATGCATTTCATGAAATGCATTAATAATTGTGTTATTTCTATAAAAAAAACTCAAATGAAGACTGCGATATTGTTTGAGGAATAACAGCAAGCGGAGAAAATCTGTCTGTAATCAGCTCTGGGTAAATGTTTGGTTTCTAAGCCTTCACACAAATTATGGTGTGTCATTTTAGTGAATTTTTGTGATATGGTGGTTTTAGCTGTAATTCTTTTGAGGTATTGAAATGAAAATAGTTAGTTTTATGTTATGCTTTGATTGTAGAGGTTACAATTTCTTGCGGCTTTATCTGGCACTGCTTCTGCTACCGTCTCTGGTAGAGTTTGTTTATAGAGATAGAGAAGTTTCTAAAGAAAAAAACACAGGAAATTATTAAAGGGATTTATGTTCATATTGCAAACGGGTCATATAAAAGTTGAAATCATTTTTATGTACAGTGTATTATACCATTAAGGTTTAATTTAATCCCTACTGCTTAAATTGCGCTTCTTCATATGTTTTAATGCATTTTTTTAATAAATATGAGCAATTTCATTTATGCATGCATTTCTAAAATATACAACAAGCAACAAAATCACTCTTTGATTTGAAATTTGTTTGAAGATTTTAGATCACAAATGTCAATATTCAATATACTGATATGTCCAACCAAGCTCTAATTTTTTTTTCATTTTGATAATCTGATTTACTCAGACTGGTCACAACATTAGGAAACAAAGATCTGACGCTGCTTCCATTTCATCATGACTTTATTAATCATTTTATGATAGCAATACAATACAGTGACTCCTCAATTGTATTTGATCACACAAGCACTACTTATAAATATCACATAATAGCTAAAAAATCACATAAATAACAAAATGTTGAATTTGATCAAAGAGTTATTTTTGCAAAGTACTTGTTTAGAAGCATCACAGGGTTAAATATGTAACATGATTCACTAATATTTTAGCAAGACCAAAAGTGTCAGTACTTTTCCCTTGTCATTTTTAACAGTGTATCTATTCTGTTTAATCAGTGTTGTTACAAACAGTATTTTGCTCTTCTCTTCTCTCTTCTCTTTCTGCTCTCTCTCTCTTCTACTCAGTGTGTGTGTGTGTGTTTGAGCTCAGTGGTGTGTGTGTGTGTTTGAGCTCAGGGGTGTGAGTGTGTGTGTTTTGATCGTGTGTGTTGAGCTCAGGGGTGTGAGTGTGTGTGTTTGAGCTCAGGGTGTGTGTGTGTTTTTTAGCTCAGGGGTGTGAGTGTGTGTGTGTTGTGTGTTTGAGCTCAGGGTGTGTGTGTGTGTGTGTTTGAGCTCAGGGTGTGTGTGTGTGTGTGTGTGTGTGTGTGTGTGTTTGAGCTCAGGGGTGTGAGTGTGTGTGTGTGTGTGTTTGAGCTCAGGGTGTGAGTGTGTGTGTGTGTGAGTCGTGTGTGTGTGTGTTGTGGTGTGTGTGTGTGTAGCTCAGTGTGGTGGTGTGTGTGTGTGTGTGGTGTGTGTGTGTTTGAGCTCAGGGTGTGAGTGTGTGTGTGTGTGTGTGTGTGTGTGTGAGCTCAGGGTGTGTGAGTGTGTGTGTGTTTTGAGCTCAGGGTGTGAGTGTGTGTGTGTGTGTGTGTGTGTGGTGTGTGTGTGTGTGTGGTGTGTGGTGTGTGTGTGTTTAGCTCAGGGTGTGAGTGTGTGTGTGTGTGTGTGTGTGTGTGTGTGTGTGTGTAGTGTGTGTGTGTGTGTGTGTGTGTGTGTGTGTTTTGTAGCTCAGGGGTGTGAGTGTGTGTGTGTGTGTGTGTTGTGTGTGTGTGTGTGTGTGTGTGTGTGTTGTGTTTTTAAGCTCAGGGGTGTGTGTGTGTGTGTGTGTGTGTAGTTGTGTGTGTGGTGTGTCCTCGACTCTGGGACGTGTTTTTGTTTTGTAGTGTGTGTTTGTAGGTTTCTGTTTTGGATTATGTGTATATACATGCCTGTACACAGACCAGTGCATTTATTACATTGGGTATTGAGTGAATGCACCCATCCAGAGGCTCTTTCACACCAGAAATCACACTGGGAAAATGGGAGCAAATGAGAACGAACCTCCGAAGTCTTGAAAGGGTCCCGCAGTGCTCCTATTATGAGTGTGTGTGAGCCTCGGGGACTCATCCGGCACAAACACATCTCACATCGTGTCTCTCTTCTCTTTCTTTTTTGTGTCAAGCATTCAGAGGAACATGGCAGAGATGTGTAATTACTTGTTTGAGGCATTGTGTTTTCAACAGGTGTGAAATATGTGCACCTCCTCCCCTCTGCTTTTCCTTTTCATCTCTGTTCTTCTCCTCTTCTTGAACCTCACGTCCAGTTTTCCTCAATCCTTTCTTCTCCCAGGTTTTTCTTCTCGCTGTCACACATTGTTTCTCTCTCCTTCCCCTCATATTCCCCTGTCAAGTTCTCCAGGTTGTTTTTGATCTTCTCACACACGCCTTAGTTAACTCCCCTTCTTTAAAGTGGTTTATCTCTTTTTTGCCCCCGGCCAAAATAACAACAGCTTATTAACCTCGATTAGCCCTGACAGTTTTTCTTTTCAGAGCTGTTCCTCTCTTTTCTCTTTCTGATTCACTGATTCTTCTTCAATAGCGAGGAATTCTCATCTAAAACACTACCTGAAACACACTCACACACACACACACACACACACACACACTGATCCTGACACACCTTTCCCCCAAACCCAGGGTCACAATAATCATCCAAGACCTAACCAAGTTAGATCAAGTGTGGAAGAGTTCAGCAGTGCATCTCCAAAATCCTGATCCAGCACGAACGGCTTATTGAAAACATCAGATATACTGAAATCTTCCATTAAAGTCTTATAAACATTGACTGACATCTTATTCTTATTAGAACTGTCTTTTGTTCCAGTGAATAACTGGATAAGAGTACCCCGAGGAACATTTTATTGCTCCAAGGTTTCTCTTTCAGAGCTCAGAAGACTCTGAGTTTTTGTTTCATTAAAGCATTAAGATCGTCTTAAATGTTTCTGCTATTATATGAAATAGTAATAGACAACTGGTAATGTGTAATATAAAAATAAAGGTTATTTACAGGCATCAGTAGTTCCATAAAGAACACTTAACATCTCTCCATTTGGACAAAATGTTCTTTACAGTGAAAAAAATGTTCTTTAGGTTATTCAAATGCTCTTATAAATGCTTCTTTTTAAGAACAGTTTACTGAAAAGTTCTTAAAGGAGGCCAAAACTGCTTTTATATGGTATTCACTGCAAAAAAAACAAACAAAAAAAAACTTTATTTTTAAGAGTTTGAGAGCTTTAAAATAATGTTGATTTATGCCCCTTGCAAACATTTGATGAGAATTTTTTTTTTAGTTCATATTGAGGTCTCTGAATTATGATCTTGGTTTCAAGAGACTTTGAGATCTCTTCTGAAACGTTCTGAAAAAAAAAATCAAAGATGAATAGATTACACGATTATATTGAGGTTCTTTTTTGCCATCGATGGTTCCATGAAGAACCTTTAATATCCATAAAACCTTGTCGCAGAGAAAGATTCTTAAAATATTCTTCACACTAAGAAAATAATGCTTCTTTTAAGAACTGATCACTTTAAGGTTCTTTAAGGAACCAAAAATGGTTCTTCAATGGCATCACCCAGTTTTTAAACCTTCATTTGTTATAATGTTTAGGCTCTTTTCCTCTGAAAACAACTGGAGAGGCAACCGAGATATTGAAGAGATCTCTGTTTTTATTTTTCTTTCTTATGAAAGTAGGCACCACACACAATAACATCATGACATCCAATTTAGACTTTTTCTGAAGAATCTTCAAAATATTTTTTTTTCCATGCAAAGTCATTGGATGAACGTCGGCAGGCAGAAATCATAACTCACAGCATGCATCTCCACAACTATCAGCATGATTTGACATTATTTTTACAACATTTTCTTAAGCTTGCTATCTATCAGTTTGAGCACAGATAAAAGTGGTGTTTCTTAGCAAACACAGATAATTATAACTCTGTTGATTCGGGAACTGCAGTTTTTCTCATGGCATAGTAGATCTTATCGAGAATCACATGAAGAATGTTCTTCTCTCTCTTTGCTTATTTGGATGTGAGCACAACAGCTCAAAAACAGAGCACTGGTATATTTACATAACCCCTGAAACAAATCCCCCGCGACTTTATTGAATAACAACGGTTTTCATTAGGACGGATCTGTGTGTGTGTGTGTGTGTCTGCAGCTGGCAGCAATGATATGATGTCAAATCGGTATATCAGTCAGTTGCGCTGTCTTTCTCTCCGTTTTGATTTGTTGTCTCAGTTAACACTAAACAGACGAGTCTCTGAGGCTCCAGTCAACAATACCAAGAATTCAGCATTATGGTGCAATATCATAAAACATGTTCCCTTCTATCACATCATATAAAGTTATATTGCCCATATGATGGACTGGTCAGTTCAGTGCACAAAGAGGCTAGTCTTTCATATTCATGAGCGAGTGTGTGTGTGTGTGTGTTTGTGGAGGGGGTCAGGGTCATGTTGTGTGTCTGTGTACAGTTAAAGTAGAGATTTATGTGCAGTCTGCACTCAATCAAACATGCATTCCTTCACTGACTAGACACACACACACACATGGCAGTAGATGGATGTTAGAATATAAATGCATCTTTACACACATGATGGACATCCGGCGATTGTTTCTAGATGCATCAAACTCTCATTCACATACTCCGTGATCTCTACAAGGCGACACACACTCCTCAGTCTCCCTGTGGATATTTAGTTTGAATTTTAAATGGATGGAAGTTGGCCTGAAACATTGCCGGCTTTGCCAAGGACCTTCAGAACAAAGAAGGAATGGACAATAAAACCTGTGCTAGGAGAAAAATCCTCACTTTCCCTGAACTTTCTGTCTAAAAATGAAGGTTCTTTATTGGCTCTGATGGTTCCTTGAAGAAGCTTTAACACCCATGGAATCTTTCCATTGCACTAAAGGTTCTTTACACTTGTTTAAAACATTTCAAAATGCCATGGAAGAACCATTTAGGTTTCCTGAAGAACCTTTAAATGAACAGTTCCTGAAAGAACCATTTTTTTCTTAGTATGAAGAACATTTTAATAATCTAAAGAACCTTTTTTCCTCTACGAAGAACCTTTTGTGCAACTGAAAGATTCCATGGATGTTAAAGATTCTTTATGGAATTATCAATGGCAATTTTTAGGAGATTATAGTGCATGGGAAATGTTCTTTAGATTATTAAAAAGTTCTTCTTTTTAGGAAAATTCACTGAAAGGTTCTTTATTTTATTGATGGTTTCACAAAGAACCAAATTATGGAATCTTTCAATTGTACAAAAGGTTTTGTGCAAAAAAAGTGGAAAAGGGTTCCTTATTATTACATAAAAAAATAATAATAAAACTTAATAATAAGTTTTAACAACTGTTCACTGAAAGGTTGTTTAGGGGACCAAAAAAAAAGTTCTTCTATAAAATGAAGATTCTTTATTGACATTGATGGATGAACCTTTAGCAATTTTCTTGATATTACAAAAACAATAAATAACATTTTTACCCAGTGGCTGGGTTTGTCCATATTTGAAAGAACCCAGCATTCTTAGAGTACACAAAGATTGTTTGTAGTAGAAAAATATTAGAGAGAAAGTAGAATGATTTTTAAAAATGTATTTTCACTATGAAAAATGGTTGTTTTAGGAACGGTTCACTGAAAGGTTCTTTAGGGAATCAAAACTTGTTCTTCTACTAAATGAAGATTCTTTATTGATATTGATGTTCCATGAAGAACCTTTATCAATCTCTCTATTACACAAAAGATTGTTTATAGTAGAAAATGTTCTTTAGATTATTAAAACATTTTTCACACTTTATTATTATTATTAGAACTTTCACAAGTTCTTTTTAGGATTGTTCACTGACAGGTTCTTTATTTTATCAATGGTTCCTTGAAGAACCTTTAACAGATTCTGGAATATTTCCATTGCTTCAAATGTTTTAGATTATTAAAATGATCTTCACATTAATAAAGAAAAGGACTGTTCACTGAAAGGTTCTTTGGGGAACCAAAATGTTTCATCACTGCAAAAAAAAAAAAAAAAACTTTTGAAAGCTTTATTTTTAAGAGTTCACATACACTTATCTTTGATCTCTTTTCTCATGCTTTTTTCAAATGTCTAATTCTTCTGTTCAGTTCTGATGACTATACCTCTACCTCTGTTATTATCTTTCTTTTTTCACTCTTGCTTTTTTTAATGATCTCTTCCCTCCCCCTCACCATTCCTCCATCTCTCTGACTCAAGTTTCTCATTTAACATTGTCCAAAACGAGCCGCTCTTGAAAATAAATACAACAGAACGAAGAGCAACTATCTGCACGTCCAATCTGGAAGATCGAATATAGAACTCGAACAGTTTGAGATGGAAAGAAAGAAAGAAAGAAGTGGGAGAGTGAAAGGGGCTTGGTGAAGCGAGGGGCCATGTTAATTTGGGAAAAATGTAAACAGCATGTGTAACTGTTCAAACCGTGACCAACTCATTTTATATCATTCCCCTGTGCTCGCTCGCTCCTTTTTCTTTTAGAGGGAATCTGGGCTGCGTTAACCCTCTTTCCTTTCCTCCATCACTCCATCTCTCTCTTTCTGCTTAAGCCCTGCACTTCCTAAAGCTCTTCATCCCTCCACCCCTCTCTCTCTCTCTCTCTTCTCTCCTAAAGCGACTGTCTTGTCCGCATCTTTGTGTGAATTAAAATGCAAATGCACGGGGTGCTGTGACATGTTAATGCTCTGGGGCTTTTTTCTGAAGCCATCTGTGTGAGTTTGAGTGTATTTGGCAGTTTGGGCTGTGTGTGATTGCTGTGATAGAAGCATGTGGGGCAAAATGAACTGTAACGGGGAAAAGAGAATGTGTGTGTGTGTGTGTGTGTGTGTGTGTGTGAGAGAGAGAGAGAGTGTGTGTGTGTGTGTGTGATTGCTGTGATAGAAGCATGTGGGGCAAAATGAACTGTAACGGGGAAAAGAGAATGTGTGTGTATGTGTGTGTGTGTGTGTGTGTGTGTGTGTGTGTGTGTGTGTATGTGTGTGTGTGAGTGAGTTTGTGTGTGTGTGTGTGTGTGTGTGTGGTGTGTGTGAGAGAGTGGTGTGTGTGAGCGTGTGTGTGTGTGTGAGCGTGTGTGTGTGTGTGTGTGTGTGAGTGAGTTTGTGTGAGTGTGTGTGTGTGTGTGTGTGTGTGTGTGTGTGAGTGGTTGTGTGTGAGTTGTGTGTGTGTGTGTTGTGTGTGTGTGTGTGTGTGTGTGTGTGTGTGTGAGAGAGAGAGAGAGATGAGAGAGAGAGAGAGAGAGAGAAAATGTGTGTGTGTGTGTGTGGTGTGTGTGTGTGTGTGTGTGTGTGTGTGTGTGTGTGTGCGTGACAGACTGCTCTGCTGCTTTGTTCAGGCGTAAATCGCATCATTTCGTCACACACTCTTCTCTTTCCACAGACATGCATGGCTCCCTGAAGACAGTGTGCTGTGTGTGTGTGTGTGTGTGTGTGTGTGTGTGGTAGACCCTGACTAACTTGAATCATGTACTTTCTCATATCAGTGTCGGTTAACAAGACAGGGGTGAGTTTGTCCTGAACCGAAGCATTAGTGTGTATGTGTGCTTGTGAGGAGCAGAGTTATGAAAATGTGCCCATATAGTGAAAAAATGACAATATTCAAAAGAACATTTGAAAAAGTCTTCTATTTGAAAGGTTCATAAATTATATTTTGCTCTCTGAAATTAACAAGTTTGTGAGAGTTTAGAAAATAATATCACCTCTGAATAAAACTATTGTGTATCAGATTTCCTCACTGATACAGTGAAACCAATAGTTTGTGTTTCATGCTTCAACACTGATATTTTAGGAAATTATTTGTGTTTTGGACAGTGCTTTGTTATAAATGTATATTTTAGTCTGAAAATGTTTGTTTGAAATAATTTATTATGGCTATTTTTAAGAACAACCTAAAATGTGTATTTCTATCAACTTTACATTGTTCTTTGTCATGTATATGTTCACTGAAATCGACAAGAACCTGGATAAACTCAGTTCGCTTATCTCATTAAAAAGTAGGCTACTAATTTGACTCAGAAAATACTTAAATACATAAATAAGTCAGCCTATTACACGAGATCAGTCTCGCGCCAGCGTATCACATTAGACCGATTTAACATATGCAAATACAAATAATTAATGAGACTTTTAGGGCAACAATTCAATCGATAATTTGACATGAAATGTTATATCTGAACTAAACGTGTGTCGTTAACTTACTTTAACGAAATTGAGTTACTTTGCAGCACAGGCCTCTCAAACTCAAGCGGTTTTTCAGACTTTTTGAAACAGCTTTTAGATCAGAAGAGTAATATTCATAAGCGAACTAATGGTTGCATCACTATATTTTCACCTTGCGAACTAATTCACGCGCACATGCATGCACAAACAATAATAATAATAAAACTAAATTGAGGATTTTAAGCTTTGAGAAAAACTCAGAACGAATATATTAATTATATTTAATAAGTATCTGATATATTAATAATAATAGGCCTAATAATAATAATAAACGAATCGTAATTAACCGTGAAAAGCCAAAGTCGCTCATCACTTACCTTTCCAGCGATGCATTGTAATTGGCTCAAATCCTCTGTT
>CM041813.1:3644286-3671786 GCA_023376895.1 Aspiorhynchus laticeps | reverse complement strand
TCTCCACCCCCTAGATGTGGATCCAACCCCGCCCCCTGGATCTTTGTTCTGCAGTGAGGGGCTACTGCATAAACTGGCAAACATTAAAGTGACCCCTAGGTGTCGCAGTTTGACATTTCACCTCATCTGGCCATATCAACTATAAAGCCTAAATGCATCAATAATACATGAGTTTAATATTCCTCTAAAGTATCAACAAGATCAAAACTGACCTACTACATGCCTTCTGTCATCTGATTAATAGTTTATACTTTTTTCAACATATGTGTAATTCTGTAAATGTTCACCTTCTGGTTGTGTTACATGAACACATTTTTGTTGTGTAATTCTTTACTGGTTTTTAATGATGTGAACATAAGAATAACTCTTATATTATAGTAATATAGTATTATTTCCATACCGGACTGAAGCAGCTTAGGCTTACTTGATTATTCAGACAAAGTCATTTACAAATGATCCATCAGGCGTTTGAGGAATGTTTATTTGCATTAATATATTAATATTTGCATTATATGTTTTGCCCCACAGTAAAAATGTAGAGCTTTGATCATAAAACTCATTTAAATATCATCTTGCTAAGACATTATTGGGAGATAAAGAGTGATTACTGATATTTATATGAATTTTATGTGAGTAGCCTGTATTAAAATTTCATAGATTTACATTTCGAACTGTCTGAATTTATTTTTACTTTTTGGCCATATAAATATCAGCATCTGCATGTTTTTGCTCAGTTTTTCTTCCTCCAGTTTGAGCCCCATATTCCTACTTTATGAGCCATAAAAGCCTGATGCAAAACATAACAATGCAGACTTTTTAGATTTTCTTTAATATTTTGTCTGAAGTTATAACAAACGGTTCCATAAAAAAAAGAAGATATTTCTGACTATTGTTCATATGTCAGATAGAGCTGCACGATTAATCGTTAAAAGATCGCGATCTCGATTCAAATACCCACACGATCTAATTTCTGAATGACAACGATTCGCCCGTGTCTATTAAAACTTTGAAAAAATCATACCGGAACATTCAAATCTGCATTCTGCTGATCCAGAGAGCAGACAGTTAACATGTTTAGGTAAGAAAAAGCTTCACAAACAGTCTTTTCAACTACACAGTATTATTTCTGTCTTACAGTCATTCATAGAAATACTGGGGTAAAAGTTTATAGTTCGGCTACAAACATTGATGTCTATGGTAGCGATCAAAATAGAGCCACTCATCTTTTGAAAGCAGCTGGCGTTTCAAATAACGTTTGTGTCGATTGCATCATTTCTCCACTAGGTGGCGACAAGTGACTGTTAAAAAATGTATTTGTTATTGAATCATTCATTCGAGATTCGTTCAAAAACACTGATTCATCCATTAATGAAACAAGTGAGGTATGAGTGAGTCATTGAATGCATTAATACAAACCAATTTTTCATCATTTTAATTCTAAAAGTTGGTGTATTAAATGACACTATAATTTTAAATACATATACGGCCGCGATAATTTCATTTGCAGACAAGTTTGCTTAACCTAGTCCTAGACAGAATGTACAATCTGAGCTCGTTTCAACTTAGCATAAGAGAACTCGCACTGACTGATCTTAAAATATATCAGTTGCCTTTGTTTTGTCTCAAGGATGCGGCACTGTCAGTACATGACTTTTGTGTGAAGGCGATGTTTGAGCGACTGCAGAGAAGATTGCTTAAATGACTTAGATTGCAAGTCTATGATCATGGAATCTTGGCTTAGTCATAAGCCAAACGTCTGTGAAACCTGGCCAGTACTGGTATTACTATCGGATTCAAACCATGTTTAATAATTCATTTAAATTAAACACACTTAACCTAGACTGCGAGCAATTAATATTTTGTCACACATTATTTTGTTTAGTTCAGAATCGTGGGAGTAATCGTGATCTCTATTTGAGGAAAATAATCGTGATTACACATTTATCCAGAATCATGCAGCTCTAATGTCAGACCTTACAGGGTTAACAGTCAGGATCATCCAGTTGAAGTGTGTATTGTACTGTAGTAAACCATTTTGGTAATACAGCTACAACTTCAGGTTGCATGCTATACATTTTGTCAGATGTTTTCTGCAGTAATACAGTGCCATTCCATAACATATGTGTGCATACTTACTCTTACAACCTGCTGGGATTGTGTTAGATACAAACCTAAAAGGACAGATGCAAAATGAGTGATGCACTCACCGCCAGAAATGTAATTCGCTTGATTGCTAGAAGATGATGCTGCCCTTTAGTATCGTCGAAAAGCCGGCATTTCGACGAATGCTGCAAACATTTGACAGCCAGTATGAATTGCCTGGGAGAACATACGTGTCACAAACGGCAATTCCACAACTGTACAACAGCATTATTTTCAAAAGTTTTTTGCATATGGCTTGAGGCTTTTTTGTTTGTTTGTTTACAAAGGTCCTAACAGGCAGTTTTGCCTGTTATGGAATGCATGTTGCGCCTATTGTTTAATATTTTTTGAAGTGCAATTTTGTTTACATCCATTTTATTTATTGTTTTTGGTATTTATTCAAGTGCATTTTTTGTTAACAGAGACTGAGAGTCCATTGCTTTTATTGTTTTTGGTTGTTTTGTTCATTGTTATTGTGGATATTTAAAATGTTTTCCATTTTCAGTGTTAAATAGTCTTTGGAAATAAACGTTTATTGAATTTTGAAAGGTGTATGTGCATCATTATGCCATTATCATTATTCTAGATGAAAATGGTCTCAGATCGACAATATTATCGTTTATCGCGATAATTTCTTGGACAATTTATCGTCCAGCAAAATTTGTTATCGTGACAGGCCTAGGTATGAGTGAGTCATTGAATCATTAATACAAACCAATTTTTCATCATTTTAATTCTAAAAGTTGGTGTATTAAATACACTATATTTTAAATACATATACCCCGGGGTTTCACAGACAAGGCTTAAGCCTAGTCCTAGACAAAAATGTAAATCTGAGCTGTTTCAACTGAAAGAAACTCGCACTGACTGATCTTAAAATATATCAGTGCCTTTGTTTTGTCTCAAGATGCACACCAGTAATGTTTTTTCTAAGCATGTTTATAAAAATTGCTTAAATGTCTTAATTGAACTATGATCTAATCTTGGCTTAGTCTAAGCCCCGTCTGTGAAACCTGGCCATACTGTATTATATATTAAAATGTTTAATAATTCATTTAAATTAAACACTCTTAAATAGACTGCAGAAATTAATATTTTGTCACACATTATTTTGTTTAGTTCAGAATCGTGGGAGAATCGTGATCTCTATTTGAGGAAAATAATCGTGATTCTCAATTTATCCAGAATCGTGCAGCTCTAATGTCAGACCTTACAGGGTTAAAGTCAGGACACAGAGAAGTGTGTATTGTACTGTAGTAAACCATTTTTTGGTAATACAGTCCAACTTCAGTGTTGCATGCTATACATTTTGTCAGATGTTTTCTGCAGTAATATAATGCCATTCCAAACATATGTGTGATACTTACTCTTAAACCTGCTGGGATTGTGTTTAGGTACAAACCTTAAAGAAGGCACAGAGAATATGTAATATACATGAGGATATATCGCTGTCCAGAAAATGAAAACGCAGTAGCGTAGGAAGTGATCTCTGAATGCTCTCCTCTCATTGCTGTTTGTTGTCAGAATGATGGCCGGCTGAGGTTCAGCAAGCAGTCTGTGGTCTATAAAAGCCAAAAAACAGGGAAGGTGGACAGTATCTCGGCCTCTGAGCTCTCTGCGGCCCAGTGGCGTCGTGTCTGTCTGGGTCATGGGATCAAACTGGCCACCAGCACCGGACACGTCTACAGATACGACGGCTTCAAAGACACAGTGAGTGCGATGTTCGACTGAGAACTGACCGATCAGGGCTGCATATAGATAAATGTAATTAGGGCTGGGCGATGGGGCCAAAAATACGATCATGATATTTATTTATTTTTTGCATATTGATATTTGATGTTATTCATGTAGCATTAATGGGGAAGGAAATACTTTCCACATGTTTGTCAGACCTTGAGAATACATATAAACTAGTGCTGTCAAACGATTAATCACATCCAAACTAAAAGTTTTTGTTTACATAATATATGTGTGTGCTGTGTGTATTTATTATGTATATATAAATACAAACACATGCATGTATATATTTAAGAAAAAAATTGCTTATATAATAAATATATTTATATATAATATAAAATATGAATATATAAATGTATAAACATGTAAGTGTTCAAAATATACTGTGTGTATTATATATATGTATATATATATATATATACTACATGCATGCATACATACATACATACATACATGCATACATAATAAATATACACAGTACACACACATTGTGTAAACAAAAACTTTTATTTTGGATATAATTAATCATTTGACAGCATTAATATAAACATAACTTTGTCCACATTTAAGCTCTACTGAGTAAGATACCTTTTAATTTAGGGCAGCATGAAATCTGCTTTCCATTTGATTTTTTCCTGGATTCTGTGTTTAATAATGCAATACAAATTTGTCATAAAAATGGTGTCTAATGAAATGATTTAATAAGGCTGTGATCACTTTGATCATGCTTTTAAAATGTAATCAAATTAAATTAATTTACAAGTCATTGCATTTTTATTGTCTGCACAACACAACTGTATACATTGATGAAAAATACCTTTGTATGATATTCTTTAAAAATAATACTATTAGGCCTACTTTGAGAATTTTATTTTGTCATACAATAGAAATATATTTGTCATAATTTCTTCAAGTTAAAGCAAATTTTGACGGGTCGTGAAGGTCTTTCAGTTGTAGTTTTAGTGTATTTGACGGTAGTTTTTCTCAAATGAAACGGTGCAAAGTTGCTAAAGTGACTCTCAGAGCAGCTCTTAGATGAATTCATGTCTCATATATTGAGATGCAGACGCTAACACAGATCGTCATGTGAGTTTTAGTTTGTATCAGACGAAATCACGCCATTCATTCACAGAACATTTACATTTACATTTAATCATTTAGCAGTTAGCTTTTATCCAAAGCGACGTACAATTGAGGAGCAGAACAATCTCACATCTTAGCAACATGCATTGACTGCTGTTTAACATTTATTTTTGTTGTTAGATTAATCCATATTGAGTAAACATGTCCAGAGCTCATCATCATCATTATTGACATAAATTTTACCGCAATCTCAATATGATACCGTTCATCGCCCAGCCCTAAATGTAATACTTCCTTTCAGCTTCTGCTTAAATGTTTGTTTTTTCTCTCTCTGTGTCAAAGGAAGTGCAGTGTGTGTGTGTGTGTGTGTGTGTGTGTGTAATTCAAGATGTTTCAGGAATGCTTTTCTCCAGGGCTTAATCACTGGCCTCCAATAATGGATTTGCTCTGTATGTGTGTGTTTGTATGAAGTCATTGTGTTTGGTACAGTAACTCCTGAAGTATCTGTAACATGTAACGCAGACAGAGTTGCACAGAGCTGTGGATTTAGATGCATTGTTCAACTTTAACAGCGTCGTCGTTGTTTGGTCTTTACGTTAGGGAGAGAAAGCCATGTTTTGAGGATCAGGGAGAACTGTGTGAGAGTTGCTGGTTTGTGTAATGTTAATGTGATCGTCAGGGATTCGCTAAACCGTGCCAAGCTCATTAGTGCACAGATGGACACGCACACACCTGGTGGAGTGACATGTGGAAGCGATTGCGCAGCGCTGGATAAATAAACAGGCTGATTGAGCGTGCTCCGCTTCAGCCTCCGGCCGGATTACACACACCTCTGCCGTCCCAGAAGGCCGAGTGCCGCTGCCAACTCGCTTTATTAATGAACCCACGACTGGATGAGAGCGAGAGTCAGGGGAAGTGAGGCATTAATTCTGTTTATCTCTTCTTTCTCTCGCTCTTTCCTCTTCGCCGCAGGATTTTGAGAAAATCTCAGCGTTTTTTAAAACAAACTACAAGGTTGAGTTGGCGGAGAAGGACATGTGTGTGAAGGGCTGGAACTGGGGCACTGCCAAATTCACAGGTACACACACACACACACACGTCTACACACACACACACACGCTACACACACCACACACACACGTCTACACACACTACAGGGAATGCATGAGATTATGTCCAAAAAAAATTATGGCTGATAGCTGATAAATGACCGATATGGAAATTCTGTGCTTCTTTGTTAAAATAAATAAAAATAAAGAAATAAATACGAAAATCAGTCATTTTAAATGCTACAAGTCAGTTTTATAATGTACAGTATGATGAAGTAGATATTAAATTTGAAATTTCTGAAAGGTTATATTTAACAGTATTTTTTATATTTTATATATATATATATATTTCTTTTAAAGATTCACTCCAAAAAATATTTGCAAAGATCATTTCAATCTAAAATAGGGAAAATGAGGTGTAAAAAAAATGATATACAATGCAGACATATATTAACAATATTGACTGATAAGATAAATACTACAATCAATATATTTCTGTACACAACTCCACTGTACATTAATCAGTTTTTTTAAAAAGTATTTATTAAATAATAGTATTAAATATTATATAACTGTTTAATAAAAAAAAGTAGGGTCATTAATTTTCAAAAGTGAAAATGAGTGTAAAAAATGTATAATGTTACAAAAGATTTCCATTTCAAATAAATGCTGTTCTTTTGAATTTTCTATTCATCTGTGAATCCTGAAAAATAAAATGTATCACAGTTTCCACAAAAATATTCGGCATTGATAATAATCAGAAATGTTTCTTGAGCAGCAAATCAGCATATTATGATTTCTGAAGATCATGTGACACTGAAGACTGGAGAAATTATGCTGAAAATACAGCTTTGATCACAGAAATAAATTACATTTTAACACATTCACATAGAAACAATTAAAATAACTTGTAATAATATTTTACAATTTTTATTGTAGGTTTGATCAAATACATATTCAGCCTTAGTGAGCAGAAGGAGACGACTTTCAAAAACATGAAATCTTCACAACCCCAAACTTTTGAGTGGGAGTGTAAATTGTCATATTCTGAGGCTAAAATAAAAAACAGATTTTTTTGATTTTGAGACATGGTCAATAGGGCTGTCAAAAAAATAAAAAAATCGAATTTCGAAGAGCTGCATGTTTAGAAAGCCATGTAAAATTATTTAAGTTCAACTTGTAAAAAACATGTCTTTTATGGCGTTTTTCCCATCACACTGCATCTCATGTTTTTAAATGAAAAAGTACTCTGGTTTTTGGTCATTTGTGTTAAACTATACATACATACATGATGCTGTTTTGTTTCTAATTATTTAAGCAAATAATTCATTATATTTGGTTAAAACATTATTTTAAACATGCACTTTTTTCAAAGACAGTCATTATTTTATTGCTTTGAAGAAACCTGCATTAGTAATATTTTGCCCGATGCGCCCTCTTGTGGCCTCAGGAGAGAAGGCAAAAGCTTTTTTTCCCCCTTAACTGAAATCATGCCTTTTAAATTCGAATATAATTTGAATATTGATAATATTTAAGTACAAAATTCGAATAGTTTTTCAGCCATTTTGACAGCACTGTGTCTGTCTGCTCAGGGTCTCTGCTGTCGTTTGATGTGAGCGACAGTCCCGTCTTCGAGATCCCGCTGTCCAGCGTATCCCAGTGTGCAACGGGGAAGAACGAGGTGACGGTGGAGTTTCATCAGAATGATGATGCGGAGGTGTCCCTCATGGAGGTCCGCTTCTATGTGCCGCCCAACACTGGAGACGACGGCTCGGACCCTGTGGAGGTGTGTGTGTGTGTGTGTCCCGGTGGGGACTTAAACCTGAATACACACAGACTCATGGGGACTTGTGTCACTGTGGGGACCTAAATTGAGGTCTCCATGGGTAAACAAGCTTATAAATCTTACAGAATGAGTTTTATTTTGAGAAAATGTAGAAAGTTTCCTGTGAGGGGTAGGTTTAGGTGTAGGGCGATAGAAAATACGGTTTGTACTAGGGATGTGAGATATTGAAGAAAAATGTGATCTGCGATACCTTGTTAATGCGATATTTGATGTGGGATACGATATTGCTTTAAGTGTGTAAAATCAATTTAAATTATATTTATTAAAATAATTATTTTTATTTAAATATAAAAATATTAAAATTATATAACCAATATGTTTCACATTCTCTCTTGGAAAAGAAAGCATCACTAAAACTTCTGAAAGTGACAAGCAGTGTTTTAGCATTACATAAAAAGTTATGATGCAAATCTGAAAATGTAATTTTAACATCAGTGTGAAGAAACGCACAACTAAATTAATTCCACTTATTTTATATCAGTGTAACTTGGTTTTCCGTTTATTACTTAAAGTGCACTTTAAGCATTTCTTCAATACCATAGTAAAAACTATAGCCTAAGAAAGTTCAAACATGATTAAAGGCAAGTGAACAACTACACAAATTACAAGCATAGATAAATACAATATAACATTTAACAATAAAATAAGGTCTAACAGTAGTGTTCTGGTACAGAAATGTAATAAGTGTAAATTAACACTGCATATAGTCCAATGCATGAATTAAATTTAGATTCATCTTTGTGTTTTGTTGTTTGATTAACATTAGTGACATTTTCAGCAGCATGTGTTTATAGGCTGCTGTCCCTTTAAGACCGACTGCACGGGTTCAGTGTAATGATACACATCCCATTTCTTTCTCAGCTGTTTACATTCATTTAAAACATAAGTCAAGTCATCATTATTTATATAGTGCTTTTTACAGTGCGGATTGTGTCAAAGCAGCTTTACAGTAAAGCATAACTGACTGCGTTTACAAGAGTGATTGTCGAGACGGGTAGTTTTGACGTAATTCCGTGTGTATGTGTCTGTTCAAACATAAGGAGATGCGAAAGACGAATCAACTCGGTGTTTGCGAGGTCAGACGCATGTCTCTGTGTGTGTGTGTGTGCTTTACGATCACACGCTGTCCGAGATATGCTTCAGGTGTGTGTCGGCAAGGAGTTGTTTTTTGCATCTTATTGCACTTAACTCTTTTTACCATCAAGCAATTCTCTGCTATATGCATCGACCTAAAACTTTAACTTTTGCAGAGTTTTGATTTAAGTAGCATATTAATAAAATGATTCAGATATCCCATGCCGTTGTGATATGCATATACATTTGCGATATTTCGATATATCGTGCAGCCATAGTTTGTACAGTAGAAAAACCATTATGCCTATGGAGAGTCCCCACAAGCATAGTAAACCAGACGTGTGTGTGTGTGTGTGTGTGAGCTGCAGGTGTTGGTTCTGATGATGATCATCTCTCTCTGTCGCAGGCGTTCGCTCAGAATGTTCTTTCGAAGGCAGACGTCATCCAGGCTACTGGAGACGCTGTGTGTGTATTCAAAGAGCTTCAGTGCCTTACACCGAGAGGAAGGTAAGTGTTGTGTTTAAAGCATCCGTAATACAACAGTACACATCTTTTGCCAGATCGGTTAATTAGTTGTTAATTTATAAAAAAAAAAATGAAATTTGTCATTTACTCATCTTCATATCATTACAAACCCAGAAGACTTTTGAACACAAAAAAAAAGATGCAACATTTTTCAATTATTCAGAATGATATTTCTCAATACCGATAGTTTAGTTTTATTAAAGAAAAATCTAATTTACAACATATGGAACCTGGACCACAAAACCAGTCATAAGGGTCAGATTTTTTAAATTGATCATTATCTGAAAGCTGAATAAATAAGCTTTCCATTGATTATGAGTATGGTTAAGAAAAACAAACAAATTTTATTGGTTAAGAATAGGACAATATCGCCTTTAAAGTTGTCCAAATGAAGTTCTCAGCAATGCATGTTACTAATCAAATAAAGTTTTGATATATTTATGGCAGGAAATTTACAAAATATCTTCATGGAACATGATCTTTACTTAATATCCTAATGATTTTTGGCATAAAAGAAAAATGGATAATTTTGACCCATACAATGTATTGTTGTCTATTGCTACAAATATACCTGTGCTGCTTTTGTGCTCCAGGCAGGGTCACATATTAGAGGTTAAAATTAACAACAAAACTATTATATTCAATGCTATTTATTTTCAGATAATATAACAATTGCATTCAATTAAAACCTTTTGCATACAACTAAGGTAGTTTTCATAAAAATGCCTTTATTCAAACGTACATAAATAATGAACAGTAATTAAGCTGTTTTTTTTTCTGAGTGATGCACATGACTTGTGTTTGACTGCATTAGTGTCTGTCTTTCAGGTATGATATCCTTATCTACCCCAGCTTCCTGCACCTGCACGGTAAGACGTTTGACTATAAGATCCCCTACACCACCGTCCTGCGGCTCTTCCTGCTGCCGCACAAGGACCAGAGGCAGATGTTCTTTGTGGTGAGTTTTGTGTGATTTGCCCCAACAAAGACAAACTAAACCTAATGCCTGTGTTTACATGCACTCAAATGATCTGTTTATAATTGGTTTGATGGCTCAGACTGAAAACTTGAGTACAATCAGAATGAAATGTCGATCAGTGCTGTGTAGACTTAAATACTCATATTACCAGGAACAAAATTAAGCTTAAAGCATCTAAATGCTTGTATGAACAGTCTTGAGAGTCCAAAAGCACTAACTGCGGGATGAAGCCTATTAGAATAAGTTAAAATGACCCTATAATTCAAGATATAAAAGCAAAAAAACCTTGCTACATGTACTGCGTGTACTGTACTTGTTATAGCACTTGCATATTATTGCTCTTTTGTTGGTTTTGATGGCTTCTATTGTCCTCATTTGTAAGTCACGATGGATAAAAGCATCTGCTAAATGACTAAATGTAAAAAAAATATCCCTATATCTGTTTTTGTTTTGTATTTTTAAGATATGATATAGTTATGTAATTATGTAACTATATCACACATGCCGGTTTCCTAAACATTAGCCCGTGAGCTAAATATGTTATTACATTTATACAGCAGTTCAACTAATAAGAAGTTAATATCGAGTGAGTTACGTTTTAGACACAATATTGCCTGTTTTTTTTTTTTCATTTACAAAAATAGTTCCAATCAAAGCCGGAGCAGGACATTTGTGCGTCTCGGAGCAACACTGCAATGTTTCGTTCCTTGAATGAATCTGTTTTTGAATAAATCATTTGACTCAATGATTCAGTGATCCATTCATACAGACAGTTACTTGCTCTGTTTCTAAAGGCCTCAACCAGCTAAGGTACCGGCACAAAAACACACTCAGCAAGAGAAAAAAATCCCAATATCGAGACATTTTTTTTTTATCACACCCCCCTAATACATTATAAACAGAATTGGATTTTTTCATATTGATGAAATTGAGTTCATGTAAACATGCCTGTTGTGTCCCATGCTAAATAATGCATTGGTGTGCTGCCACCTGCTGGTTAAATACAAAATCTCAGGTTTTATTCAGTACATCTTTACAGATATGTGACCCTGGAGCACAAAAGCAGTCATAAATAGCACATGTATATTTGTAGCAATAGCCAACAATACACTGTATGGGTCAAAATTATCCATTTTTCTTTTATGCCAAAAATCATTAGGATATTAACCAAAGATCATGTTCCATGAAGATATTTTGTAAATTTTCTACCATAAATATATCAACACTTTATTTTTGATTAGTAATATGCATTGCTAAGAACTATCATAATGCCTATCATAACAAACTATACATCAATGGAAAGTTTATTTATTCTGCTTTAAATCTGTTTCAAAATATTGACCCTTATGACTGGTTTTGTGGTCCAGGGTCACATTTATAAAAATGCTGCTTTGTGGTTTATTTGTGGTTCTTGATCAAGTCTGAATGCTTTTGTTTTCCAGATCAGTCTCGACCCGCCCATTAAACAGGGTCAGACGCGTTATCATTTCCTCATCCTCCTCTTCTCCAAAGATGAAGAGCTCAGTCTTGCTCTGAACATGAGCGAGTGAGTACGCTGGGCTTTCTCTGTCTGTCTGAGGTTCACTGCTGTTAGCTTTGCTGACTGGATCTGTCTCTGTCCTCTCTAGGGACGAGGTGGAGAAGCGTTATGAAGGCAAGCTCAGTAAGAACATGTCCGGGCCGCTCTACGAGATCGTCAGCAGGGTCATGAAGGCTCTGGTCAACAGGAAGATCACGGTGCCCGGAAACTTCCAGGGGTAAAGCACAAACAGATGCGCTTATATTAAACTCAACTTTTTATGTTTCTCATTAGGGGTGGATGATATATTACTATTATTTCTATTGTGGATGAGCAAAGCACATCTGGATGGTAGCAGTTAGCCATTACAATCAGTTTACATTTAAAGAGAAAATGAGGAATAACTTGTTCAGAAAGGTCCTTCCTCAATGATTTGGTCTTTATTTCATATAGTAGTTTGTTTTTTATAAAAAATTAAAATAAAAAATTATATTTAACATTTTTATACCTAGGATCACGGATTTTATATCACGGATCATAGGATTTTATATTCGCGATCACGCTCACGTGCTAATATTCAGGAAAATGGCACTGTAGCTTGTGTGATATTACTTAACTATATCAAATCTTATAAATAAATAAATAAATAAATAAATAAATATATATATATATATATATATATATATATATATATATAAAAAAAAAACATACAGGGGTATTTTTTGCTTTCATAACTTGAATTATAGGGTTATTTTAACTGCATTCTAATAGGCTTCATCATGCAGCGAATGCTTTTGGACTCAAGATTTTTTTTTTTTTGATGTTTGTTTTTTGCAACGTGAGTGACATACTCGATGTTAAAACAACAACTATGACATTATTGTAAATGATAAATATCGCACACCCTTATTTACACCAAATATTGTGGTTATAAATTGCTCATGTTATCCACACCTAGTTCTCATATACAGGTGCTGGTCATATAATTAGAATATCATCAAAAAGTTGATTTATTTCACTAATTCCATTCAAAAAGTGAAACTTGTATAATGTATACATTCATTCCACACAGACTGATATATTTCAAGTGTTTATTTCTTTTAATTTTGATGATTATAACTGACAACTAATGAAAACCCCAAATTCAGTATCTCAGAAAATTAGAATATTACTTAAGACCAATACAAAGAAAGGATTTTTAGAAATCTTGGCCAACTGAAAAGCATGAACATGAAAAGTATGAGCATGTACAGCACTCAATACTTAGTTGGGGCTCCTTTTGCCTGAATTACTGCAGCAATGCGGCGTGGCATGGAGTCGATCGGTCTGTGGCACTGCTCAGGTGTTATGAGAGCCCAGGTTGCTCTGATAGTGGCCTTCAGCTCTTCTGCATTGTTGGGTCTGGCATATCGTATCTTCCTCTTCACAATACCCCATAGATTTTCTATGGGGTTAAGGTCAGGCGAGTTTGCTGGCCAATTAAGAACAGGGATACCATGGTCTTTAAACCAGGTACTGGTAGCTTTGGCACTGTGTGCAGGTGCCAAGTCCTGTTGGAAAATGAAATCTGCATCTCCATAAAGTTGGTCAGCAGCAGGAAGCATGAAGTGCTCTAAAACTTCCTGGTATACGGCTGTGTTGACCTTGGACCTCAGAAAACACAGTGGACCAACACCAGCAGATGACATGGCACCCCAAACCATCACTGACTGTGGAAACTTTACACTGGACCTCAAGCAACGTGGATTCTGTGCCTCTCCTCTCTTCCTCCTGACTCTGGGACCCTGATTTCCAAAGGAAATGCAAAATTTACTTTCATCAGAGAACATAACTTTGGACCACTCAGCAGCAGTCCAGTCCTTTTTGTCTTTAGCCCAGGCGAGACGCTTCTGACGCTGTCTGTTGTTCAAGAGTGGCTTGACACAAGGAATGCGACAGCTGAAACGGCTTTCCTGTAGCTCAAATGGTAGAGCATGGCGCTAGCAACGCCAAGATCATGGGTTCGATTCCCAGGGAAAGCAAGAGCTGGTCAAATGTAAAACTGTAACTTGAATGCAATGTAAGTCGCTTTGGATAAAAGCGTCTGCTAAATGCATAAATGAAAATAAATGAAAAATGAAATGAAACCCATGTCTTGCATACGTCTGTGCGTAGTGGTTCTTGAAGCACTGACTCCAGCTGCAGTCCACTCTTTGTGAATCTCCCCCACATTTTTGAATGGGTTTTGTTTCCCTATTGCTTGTACACTTTTTTCTACCACATCTTTTCCTTCCCTTCGCCTCTCTATTAATGTGCTTGGACACAGAGCTCTGTGAACAGCCAGCCTCTTTTGCAATGAACTTTTGTGTCTTGCCCTCCTTGTGCAAGGTGTCAATGGTCGTCTTTTGGACAACTGTCAAGTCAGCAGTCTTCCCCATGATTGTGTAGCCTACAGAACTAGACTGAGAGACCATTTAAAGGCCTTTGCAGGTGTTTTGAGTTAATTAGCTGATTAGAGTGTGGCACCAGGTGTCTTCAATATTGAACCTTTTCACAATATTCTAATTTTCTGAGATACTGAATTTGGGGTTTTCATTAGTTGTCAGTTATAATCATCAAAATTAAAAGAAATAAACACTTGAAATATATCAGTCTGTGTGGAATGAATGTATACATTATACAAGTTTCACTTTTTGAATGGAATTAGTGAAATAAATCAACTTTTTGATGATATTCTAATTATATGACCAGCACCTGTATATTGTCAAGATGAGAAGTTGAGCTCATTTTGAAGTTGTTACTGAAGTCAGTCTTTATCTCTCTCTGTGTGTGTGTGTGTGTAGTCACTCAGGGTCTCAGTGTATAACGTGTGCGTATAAGGCGAGCTCAGGGCTGCTGTATCCTCTGGAGCGAGGCTTCATCTACGTGCACAAGCCACCGGTTCACCTGCGCTTCGAGGAGATCTCCTGCGTTAACTTCGCCAGAGGAACCACCACCACCCGCTCCTTCGACTTCGAGATCGAGACCAAGCAGAAAAACCAGTACACCTTCAGCAACATCGAGAGGTAAACCACAGCAGCGTCCTTCATCTGTCACTCATGAGCAGAAGATCTCTGCAGTCTGCTGAGTCACAGAAATAATGGAGACCACCGCTCTTCTGTCTTATGCAGGGAAGAATATGGAAAACTCTTTGACTTTGTCAATGCCAAGAAGCTGAACATCAAGAACAGAGGATTTAAAGAGGTAACTTCAAAATGTTTATTTTGGTGTAAGCCAAAATGTGTAATAAGTAAAGACATTGATCATTTATTTTATCAGCATTTATTAAATAAATGCTGTTCAAACTTTCTATTCATCTGTGAATCCTGAAAAATATTGGGCAGCACAACTGTTTTCAACATTATAATATAATATACTATAATAATATATAATAAATACAGAAATGTTTCGTGAGCAGCAAATCAGCATATTAGGATGACTTCTGAAGATCATGTGACACTGAAGACTGCAGTAATGATGCTGAAAATACAGCTTTGATCACAGAAATAAATTACAGTTTAACAGATATTCACATAGAAAACAGTTATTTTAAATTCTAATAATATTTCACAATATTACTGTTTTTACTATATATATAAAAAAAAAATGCAGCCTTGATGAGCAGAAGAGACTTCTATCAAAAACATAAAATCGGACTGACTGAACAGTATCGCATGTACCCCATTAGAACAAATTCAGGTTTCTTCTGCTCCTGGATGAGTGCAGGATTCAATTATCACATTATTCACAATGTTAGATAATAACATGTATTTAAAGTCACATTATGTCAGGCCTTAACGTGCAGTATACATTTAGCATTTCTTAATTTTCTTTTCTCTCCCTTGCATCCTTTCTCTCACTCGTTCTGACATGACTGTTAGTGATCATGTTTTGTTCCAACTGTTGTGTGAGTTAAAATTGAATCGATTGTTATGAGTTTTTCTCTCAAGTCTTGTTCACGCACGGCTGGACGCGCAATCTGAAACTGGTTTTAACTAAATAAACAATCCATTCTGGTGACGGATCTGTGCTGATGGGAATAAGCAGGAAGAGTGTTTGAACCTCTAATTCTCTGATCCAGACTCTGTGTGTTTATACTGATCGTGACACACTTTCACTGAACCTCCTGTGGTGGACAGCAGCAGCATACACAGTCATGTGTTACACTGACATTATTTACCGTATGGTTTGTGTGTGCTAGGGCATGAAAGGAGCAGATGGCTACAGCGACTCTGATGAAGACCAGCATGACGCTTACCTGGAGAGAATGAAAGAGGAGGGCAAGATCAGAGAGGAGGGAGACGGCAGCGACGATTCAGAGGGAGATAGCGGTACTGACACACCTCAACTGAAACACAGAATGCAAACGAAATATATAGGGCACTTTCCGCTTTTTTTAAAATTGTATTTATTTATTTATTTTAATTAAAGGGGTCACGAACTGCATTTTTTTTTTTTTTTTTTTTTTTGGCAATTACAGAGATAATTTAAAATATATTTTTTAGACCGAAACATACAGAGAAATGGATATCACAGATATTACACATGGAATATTACACATGGAGTCGTTTGGAATATATAACTGAAATGAAGAAGAGAAGAAAAAAGAAAAAAAAAAAAAGGGGGGGGGGGGGGTTGGGTCACCTAACTTCACTTCTATCCTTCCATGCTAGATTTTTTATTCCCAAGGATAACATATGTTCTGCCTCCACACCTAGAAATTTAAGAAAGGGGTCCCAAATCTTATGAAACTTAAAGGGTTTATCACTTAGCGCTGTGGAATAGGCTTCGTTAGGGATAAGTCCCTTAGCGATACTTATCCACTGGGCCACCGAAGGGGTTATGTCCGTTATCCATTGCAACAAAATACACTTCCGAGCACAGTGTCGCAATATTTGCAAGAGCTGAGTACCTTTAAAACCACGAGGGAGTTTCTGTGTAAGGCCCAGTAGGACGAACTGTATTTTTTAATTTTTATGCGCACTGAGGTCCACTTATAATGTGAGGTTTTTTTAATACAACAAAACAAAAAAACAAACATTTTCTTTCCTGTTTTTAGCCTCTCTGCAGAACGGTCTGTTTTTATTGGCAGGGCACATTCAAGACTCAGAAGTAAACACCCACTGCTATGATTGTTCTGCATATTAAAATGATGCTTACTCTAAAAACAACATGGAGCATTTGGGTTAAAAATGTATAAATGCTATATATCAACCAATCAGAATGCAATAGTGTTAAAACACGAATACTCACACATGTGGCTTTTGTTGCACTAACGTCATAATTTGACAAACTCCAGAACGAGTCGTTTGGCAGCTAGGTTTCAATTAAAGGTAAGGCTCTATTTGATCAGGGCCAGCAGACTTCACAAGTAAATGTTTTCAATAAAAGCCGTTTTTGAGAACTTACAAGGTGTTTTTATGGTACATTGACCTGTTTTATGTCAAAAGATCAAGGGAAATTTGATTTCTCAGTTCATGACCCCTTTAAGGAGATGCTTAATCTTTCACAAAGTGTTGCATGTCAGCTTCAGGAAGTAAAACTAAATATTACATGAGCATTTTATTTTTGTAATTTATTTAATTACATCGTTTGGGCTGCCTTGTTGAGCACAGTGGGACTGAGAACATTATATTTCACACACTTTAAGCTCTTTTATTTTCCAAATGTAATAGGATTAGTCCAACAAATCGTTCGGTTTGTAATGCGCACCGAACCGAAAGCCTCGTACCGAACGGTTCAATACGAATACGTGTAGAATGCCTTTTCTACAAATGGTGATCAAAACTAGCAATTAGTTAAGTGACTGTATGTTAGGACTTGTGCCTCTAATGCTTTCCAGTAAAAACTCACGACAGTGTTAGTGGATTGTGCTGAATTCTGTCGAGTAGCTACTGTAGTTAATATTGATTATCTTCCTGTAGATGAGTCTTTCAACCCTGGAGAAGAGGATGATGATGTCCCAGAAGAGTAAGTGATTTAATCCTTTCTTTTTCTCTTGATGCTTAGATGGTTTGTCAGTCTTTCAGTCTGATAATATAATGTTGTGTCTGCAGGTATGACAGTAACGCTTCAGCGAGCGACAGTGAGGCAGATGATAGAGACAGCGAGGAAGAAAGCAAGAAGAAAAAAGCTGAAAAGAAGCCTAAGAAAGTGGTGAAGGAGAAGAAAGAGAGGAAGCCACGGAAAGAGGTCAAATACATATCATGCATATCAATATTTCACAAATGAAAGGCATCAGAGAGATGCACACTGGTGCTTTTGACAGCATGCTAGTTTGCTATTCTCTGATAAAACGACACAAAATGAACAACACTGTGAAGTAACCCTTTCGTGCATGCATTATTAAATCACAAAGTATGTTTTTTGATTTTTTTGCATGTTTGTTTTTACATTTAAACAAGTGAAAAATCATGCCAATAACTTTTTTGTCAATATATTTTATTTTGAGGGAGTTACATATCTGTCCACTGTAGTGGACACCATGCATGAAAGGGTTGATTAGTTTACTGGCATCTGTTCAACAGTTCAGAAAACTGAAACACACATGACCTGCATTAGCACACTATATTAACCCTCTCCTCTCTCTCTCTGTGGCCAACAGAAGAAGGTGAAGGACCCCGGGGCTCCGAAGAGGCCGATGAGCTCTTACATGCTCTGGCTGAACGGCAACCGAGAGCGAATCAAGAGTGAGAATCCTGGGATATCAGTCACTGAGATCTCCAAGAAGGCTGGAGAAATGTGGAAACAGCTGAGCAAAGACCGCAAAGAGGTGAAATAAAATCACACACAACAGGAACCAGAAAGTCCTCACAGCACCTGTTAACTCTTTCCCCGCCAGTGTTTTTATAAACAGAAAAGTTGCAAGCCACCACCAGCTTTTTTGATAATTTTCACAAAATTTCATGGTATATTTCGTTGTATGAATATGTGAACATGCAATATGTAAAAAAAAAAAAAATAGATCTACATATTTGTGCTGTCAAACGATTAATCGCATCCAAAATAAGTTTTTGTTTACATAATATATTTATGTGTATTTATATATACGTAATAAATATACACAGTACACACACACACACACATATATATATATATATTTAGTAAACAAAAACTTTTATTTTAGATGCGATTAATCGTTTGACAGCACTAAGATATACAGTATATATATATATATATATATATATATATATATATATATATATAATTTTTTTTTTCTCCATTATTTATTTATTTTAAATGAGACTTTCCATCAGTAACCAATGATTCGATTTTAGTAAAAGTAATTATGTATGAAAATATTGCAGGCAGTGACATCACTGGTGGCCATAAGACGCATTTAAACATACATTTCTTCTTTCTATTTCCTTTTGTTTGTTTTTTAGTTTTTTTTACAAATATAAAGCAGATCCACAGCTGAACCTGGGTCTGTATGTTGAGCAGACTGAACTGAATTCATTGCAGAAACCTGCCAGAAATTCTTGCTTTCCTGCAAATGCAGAGAGCGCTGCAGCCCTGAAGACATTAGCCTCTGACTGAATTATTTGTCTGTGGTTTGTTGTGTTGTGTTGCGTTGCAGACAGATGATAATTGAAGCATAAACTCCTGATGCTGTGCCGATATAGAGTAAACTGACCTGTTTATTTGATTCAGCAGTACGTTCAGCTCAATGTCTCTCGTGTGTGTTGCAGGAGTGGGACAAAAAAGCTGAAGAGGCCAAGAAACAATATGAGAAAGCCATGAAAGAGTACAGAGCGAGCGGAGGAGGAGCGGCGCCTGTTACTAAGTGAGCAGACATCTATCAAACACACTGTTTTACAGTGTTTACTTTCTACATTAACTTCAGGATATCAGATTACATCAAAGAAATAATCACCAGATTAATCATACAAAAATGTTCAAAAGTTTGGGTTGTTTCTTCTGCAGAAGTCGTCTGTTTTGCTCACCAAGTCTGCGTTTATTTGATCAAAAGTACAGTTAAAATTGTGAAATATTATTACAATTTAATATAGCTGTTTTCTATGTGAATATCTGTTAAACTGAAATTTATTTCTGTGATCAAAGCTGTATTTTCAGCATCATTACTCCAGTCTTCAGTGTCACATGATCTTCAGAAATCATACTAATATGCTGATTTGCTGCTCAAGAAACATTTCTGATTATTATCAATGTTGAAAACAGTTGTGCTGCTTCATATTTTTGTGGAAACCTTGATGCATTTTATTTTTCAGGATTCACAGATGAGTAGAAAGTTAAAAGAACAGCATTTATTTGAAATAGAAATCCTTGTAACATAATTTTCACTTTTGATCCATTTTTTTGTGAATGATGTACATTACGGTGTTACATGCAGCCCTGATTTCTGTTGACACAGTCATTACTTGTGCTTTTAGAGAAAAGAAGAAGAAAGGAGGGAAGGTGGAACCTAAGAAGAAGAGTGTAGGAGAAAAGGAGAAAAAGAAGGAAGGTGGAAACGAGAGCTTTAAGAGTAAAGAGTTCATCTCCAGCGAGGAGAGCTCGTCTGAATCTGATCACGACAGAGGCAGCAAACGCAAGGTGTGTGACTGACGCCTCTCCTCTCGGCTTTACTGGAGTCATGTAGATGTGCATCATTTAACATGCTTCATCTGTCACAGGCTTCTGATGATGATGAGGAGGAGGAAGCATCCACACCCGCCAGCTCAGAGGAGGAGTCGGGATCTGACTGATGATTACTGACAGCACAGAGACATTTCCACATCTCAGGTTTCACAGAGAATAACTGATGCTTGCTCGGAGCGAGACCTTCTGCTTCTGTGCGTCGAAGCACGTTTTTACACCTATATTTCCATTCAGACTGAGAACCTGGAAATAGACGGGTAATGTTTTTCCTTCTTTTGAGAGCGTCATGATTTTTTTTTTTTTTCAGTAGACAGACATAATTCAGGGAACTGTGGATAGATCTACTTGTAGGGACTTTTGCCCTCTTTATTATTTTTTTTTTTTTTTCAAAATGTCAAGACTGCACTTCAGTAAATGTTTTGGTTATTTCGATATGTTTTGTACTTTAAACTATCAAAATGTTCATCACTGTTTTGCAATAAAAGTTCAGTGAGTGATTCGGTGTCCCTGTGTTTGTGTGATGGGTCATGTGATGGGTCATGTGATGGGTCGGTCATGTGATGGGTCATGTGATGGGTCATGTGATCGGTCGGTCATGTGGTGGGTCATGTGATGGTCATGTGATGGGTCGGTCATGTGATCGGTCGGTCATGTGATGGGTCATGTGATGGGTCATGTGATCGGTCGGTCATGTGATGGGTCATGTGATCGGTCGGTCATGTGATGGGTCATGTGATCGGTCGGTCATGGTCGGTCATGTGATGGTCATGTGATCGGTCGGTCATGTGATGGGTCATGTGGTGGTCATGTGATCGGTCGGTCATGTAATGGGTCATGTGATCGGTCGGTCATGTGTGGGTCATGTGTGGCATGTGATCGGTCGGTCACCATGTATGTGTGGTCATTGTGGTCGGTCATGTGATGGGTCATGTGATGGGTCATGTGATCGGTCGGTCATGTGATGGGTCATGTGATCGGTCGGTCATGTGGTGGGTCATGTGATGGGTCATGTGATCGGTCGGTCATGTGATCGGTCATGTGATGTCCTGACTGAAGATGCTTGAGTGTCTTCTATAAATGAAGCAGCACATCGGTAGAGTAAAAGCAGTGAGGAAGTGCTGATGATAATACAAGCTCAGCTCAACTGATTGGCATTTGTGCATTTAATTAATTCAGGTTAAGTGTTTCACCCATAGATAACTGTTATTGGGATTTACTGTTATTGAATTTGGTTTTAATGCTTTACGCATTAACGGGATAGTTAACTCAAATGAAAATGGTCATTAATTACTCGCCCTCATGTCACCCGTAAGACATTCGTTCATCTTCGAAACACAAATTAAGATATTTTTGATGAAACCCGAGAGCTTTTAGACAGCAAGGGAACTACCACGGTCAAGGAACATAAATATAGCAAGGACATCAGTGGTTTAACCTGCATTTTATGAAGTTACCAGAATACATTTTGGGTGCAAAGAAAACTATTTATTCAACGATTTCTTATTTTCCGGGATAGTCCAGCACCATTATAGAGAGATGCTTCATGATACTCTCCATAATGATGACAGACGGTGACGCGAGGGAGAAGAATTGTTCAATAGTTATTTTCGTTTTTTTGTGCACAAAAATTATTCTCGTAACTTTATAAAATGATGGTTGAATGAATAGTCACATGGACTATTTTAACGATCTGCTCACTACTTTGTGCCTTGCGTGGTAACGTTAGTTCCCTTGCTGTCTGTGGAGGGTCGGATTTCATCACAAATATCTTAATGTGTGTTTTGAAGATGAACGAAGGTCTTATGGGTTTGGAATGACATAATCAATAGAATTTAATTTTTTAGGTGAACTATTCCTGAAAGTGTTTTCTAGGGAGGAAAACACTTATAGTGTAATATTATGGCCATAATGTGAATGCAAAGCGTTTAATTACACTATAAGTGTTTTCCTCAGACTGTACATAGCATGATTTATTAATGTGTTTACTGATCTTAATGCATTAAGCCACGTTAAGCATTTTTCACGTCCCGTTCATCTCGATCTCACAGTGTTTCATAATCAATGGAGCTCTCTGAACTGCACAATGAATCTCTTATGGATTTGTGAGCGGCAGGAAAATTCAGACTAACTTTAACACAGAGCAATCAGGTGTTCGAGAAATCAACAGACATGCATGTGATGGGCTTTACAAAAACTCATTGAAATACAAACTTTTGATGCTTTCTAGGTCACAAATATGCATTGGATCCTTTACCAAATCTATTGGTATAATACTGTAATAATAGCCAATATCCTATTATTACTGTATTTATCTAAGGGTGCTTTTGACAGCGTGAGAAAATGTACGTGTGATAAGTGCCAGAGAGCGAGTCTCACGCTGAATGTGTAAAAGTTGGCAACCCTGTATTTTGTCACGCTGGTTGCTTTTATAACAGCAGAGCTCATAATGAACACTCAACATGCATCGACTGCAAGTAAAAACTGTCTGTGGTGAAGATATACAGCATTACTGATGAACAAACATCTACTGAAGAAACATCTGTCACGACTTGCATGTCAACTTTTACCCAAGACTGAATTCACAAGGTCTGACACAAAATCATGATGGAGGATGATCCCTGTTAACAACACTGAAAAACTGACCATCAGAAGCTTATCTACTGTAGGATATCTGAAGTGTATGAGACATTTATCATATTGTAAAGCTTTTGTTGTCCACCGGGTGGCGCTGTGATACAGTATAATTAGAGCACCTGTGTTTAATGAGTACACTCTTAAAAATAAAGGTGCTTCACGATGCCATAGAAGAACATTTTTATCTAAATGCACTTTAACATCTGAAGAACCTTTCTGTTTCACAAAAGCTTGTTTGAGGTGAAAGAAGTTCTTCAGATTATAAAAAGATAAGAAAGAGATGCTTCTTTGACTGAACGGTTCTTTGTGGAACCAAAAATGGTTCTTTTATGGCAACGTCTTAATGGAAAACCATAAAGTATTTTTTTAAATTCCTGAAACAAAAATATGAATGACAATTACCTGTGCTGAGTCAAATATAGCCTAGAGAGAACACCACCCCCCGCTAATTCATAAAGGTATTTATAAAGCCTGCATGTTTGAAAGTGTATTAATAAAGCTCTCTGATTATTACAGTCTGAAATCATTTTGTCCTGATAAAGAAGCTCAGTTTGTGCTGAAATGACACGGAGATGTCTGTCATTACTCAGGTTCATCACACGAGGTCTCCATCAGCTCAGAGCTGTCTGTCTGTTGATTATTATAACTGCAGCATGTTTGATGCTTCATGTCTGGTCTGGGGTTCATGGCAAATAAATCAAAATATTCTATAAAAAAAAAAAAAAGAAAAGGATTCAACCAACGGTGGACGTTTTATTACCGAGGGGTTGACGATACTGTGTAAGCCTGAGGCACGTACTGGAAATATGCTTATGATTACTGTTATTAATTAACATTTTATTAAAACCTGCAAAAACCTGAGAGATGTAAAAAAAAATTACTATAGTTTATTGTGCATGCGGATTATATTTGAAGCTGTGTAAGTGAAATCAAGGAGTTTTTAAGACTGGTTTATTCTTTATACTTTAGACACGTGGAACATATCCACATTTGTTTGTGCATCAATATCTGTAATGTGTGCTATAGCTGTGAAACTCTTAGTAGTCAATATTGGTCAGTTGTATCTGACATAAAGGATCTGCGAATGAAACTGTGACCACAAACACCAACTTAAGTGAATTAAAGCCAATAATCAGCAATATAAAGTAGTTTTTATTTGAATGTTTCAATATGTGTTGATGCAAATTACTTTATTTGAATGTTTCATTGATACAACATGAGTTGTTAGAAAAAATATATATATATATTTTATTAATTCAAACAAAGTTAACATCAAATTTCAACAATATGGTTGACATTATAACATGATCATAAACATTCAGAGAACTGAAAAAAAACCTCAAAACTTTCCCTGAAGACATATTCAAAGAATACATTAAATCTGAAACACGTAGCGGGGACATTACTTTACTAAAAATTTCTACATGAAATTTAACAAAATTCCATTCTTTGTGTTATTAATCAACAATAAGGACTTTTTTAACGATTCCATCTGGGTATACGGTTTGCAAATTTTGGTTTATGGATGTAATATTTACAGTGTAAAATGTTAAAGTTCACAAGATATTTATACATTTTGCTTTTGTGTGTAAGAGCACATCGAGGGGTGAGAACCAGAAGCGTAAGTGACATTTCACCAACTTTACAGGAGAGACCAAACTAACATTGTACCATAGCTTGATCAGACTTTGTGTATGATTTCAGTTGTTTATAATACAGATGTGTACACATCTCATGGATGACAGATGAAAGAGCTCATTAAGAGCTTTCATTTGATGTATAGATCTGCATTTCACCAAAAATGTCACTTACACCCCTCTGGTTCTCACCCCTCGATATAACATCTTTTAAGGATCATTTAATAATTAACATCTTTTGAGGCAAATAGAAAAAAAACTAACATCAGACCAAAATTTCAAAGATAAGTCACATGATGTCAAATGGCCCATGAATTTTGATAAGAAAGCTTTACATAGATTTTGTGGAGTGTTTTAAATTGTATCTCTTAACTTTAACTATAACTATAACTTTATTCAATATACAGAATCTATATGGATTTAACCATGCCTTTTTCCAGTGAATATCAGCAATCTGTGCATATATATAATATATATTATATTTAGTCATTTAGCAGACGCTTTTATCCAAAGCAACTTACAAATGAGGACAACAGACTCAATCAATTGTAGTATTAAAACAACTAAAACAATCCAAAACTAAAACATAATAAATACTACATATACACATTTTAAAAATAAAGAAATTAAACAAAAATGACAAATGCATACAACAAAATTTCAAAACTTAACATTTAAATGAAAAAAAGCTAAAAACAATTCAAAAATATTAAAGAACAAAAGGTATAAGAGTATAATAATGATTCTAACATAACACTAAGCCAAACACCAAAAAACAACTACATGTGTGTGTATGTACAACCACACAACACATACATACATATTTATAAATTCAATATATATATATTATTTCATTTCCATTTAGTTTAAGTATTAAAATAACTTTAAACTAAAACTTAATAAAAAACCTATACAGACATAATAAATTAAGACATAATTTAACTAAAATTAAAATAGATCAATGCAAATCAAAGGACAGTAGTTTATCAGTAATCCTAAGAAATAACACTGAGACAAACACATGCTAAAAACCACAACTTACACATAGTAAGAAATGGTTATAAAAACTGAAACAGAAGTGAAACTAGTAAGAGGAGAAATAAAAAGCAATACTTATATCCTTTGCCTTCCAAAAACTATTTCCTCTAGGAGAGATATTATGGTTGGATTGCAAAATTAAGATTTTTGTTATTACATTAATGATAAAATAGTCTAATACCATCAACTATTAGCTCAGGACGTTCCTCTCATGAGTTCCAAACATCAGGCGACTTTTCATTAACAACAGCAACAACAACAATGTTTATTTATAGAGCACATTTAAACACAACCAAGGTTGACCAAAGTGCTTTACAAAGAGTAAAACAAGGAAATCAACAGACAAATAAGATCAGCAAAGTACAGTAAAAAAAAAAAAGAGGAAACATACTAAGGAGTTATAAGCCAGGGTAAAAAAAAAAATGTCTTTAGATAAGATTTAAAAATACTAATAGATGGGGCACGTCTGATAAAGGGAGGAAGGCTATTCCAAAGCTTCGGTCCCGCAGTAGCAAAGGCGCGATTACCACGATTTTTAAGTTTAACTCTAGGGACTATGAGTAGGCCAAGGTCACAAGATCTCAAGGTTCTAGACGGGGTATACGGAAGTAATGAGGAGCCAGGTTATTGAGGGCTTTGTAAACAAATAATACAATTTTAAAATCAATCCTATACTTAACAGGGAGCCAGTGTAGGGACATTAAAATAGGAGTAATATGGTCATATTTTCGCTTCCCTTCAAGCAGTCTAGCGGCTGCATTCTGAACTAACTGAAGACGAGAAATCGAAGACTGAGAAATACCAAAATACAAAGAGTTACAATAATCAAGCCGAGATGATATTAAGGCATGGATAGCTGGTTCAAGTTTTTTTCTAGATAGGAAGGGCTTAACTTTACTGAGAAGGCGAAGTTGGTAAAAACATGACTTAACTACGGCCGAAATCTGTTTATCAAACTTTAAACTGGAGTCAAATAATATGCCCAAGTTCCTAGCACACTGTGTATTATATGGAGTGAGGAAGCGGAGATCAAAATTGGAAGCAACATTTTCCCTAGGACCAAACAAAATAATTTCAGATTTTTTTTAATTCAGGTGTAAGAAATTGCTTGAAAGCCATAGCTTAAGTTCGTTTAGGCAATCTAACAATGGCTGAAGTGAATACTTATTATTACGCTGTAGGGGAAGATAAAGCTGGGTATCATCAGCATGTAGATGAAAGGAGACACCATATTTTTCAAGAACAGAAGCCAGGGGAAGCAAATACATTGAAAACAATACAGGCCCAAGGATCGAACCTTGCGGAACACCACAACCAAGAGGAATGGCAGTAGAAACACAATGCCCTATTTGAACAGTAAAACACCTATTTGACAAATACGAGCGAAACCACTGTAAAACCATACCACAAAGTCCTACACAAGACTCCAGGCGTGACAAAAGAATGTTGTGGTCGACCAAGTCAAATGCAGCGCTTAAGTCTAAGAGGACAAGAGCCATGGGTTTCCCTGAATCAGTCGTAAGAAATATGTTAATTAAGTGTATTAACCCATTTGGAATAGCTTTAAATTGAAACTCTTAAATACAATTTGTGTTGAATTGAGAACACTAAACAAGGA